>CM060662.1:25845287-26445287 GCA_030686955.1 Odontamblyopus rebecca | reverse complement strand
GGAGGATAATGAGACATATGCATAAAGAGACTGCTAATGAGATCAGGCCATTAGGAGATATTCAAAGCTTGTGTGACAGGCAGATTAGTCAGATGGTGAAAAGTGGCAAAGGAAATTTAAAATGTGCATGTTAAAATGTCATTTAGAGGTCACACCAGGCTAAAGCGAAGAGCAGCTACTTTACTTGTATAAATTTGTTTTAACACAAATTATGGATTATTTCGGCCCACATAACAGACTTATTTCCAGGTTTCTACTCAAGTTCGTTGGGGGATTGAAGGACACAGATTTTTACATTGTACTTGGTAACTTGGAGGTTTGTCATTTGCTTATCCTCAATGAGATGGGTGCATTGCCTGGAATATTCCAAGGTATGGAAATTATATTATGTATCTCCATGGAAACAAGCAGGTGAGTAGAAAAAATGACAAGTTACAGGCCATATCTGTGTTTTTCAATGTGTTTTCGACCAATAGAAAAACATGTGGTTGAATAAATACACAATATATATGATTACTGTTATAAATACAGTCCAGACAAAGCAACAATATCTCCACGGTGGTGAATCAGTGAATGTAAAAGTCACATAATACGCCATTGCTACTACAACTGCAGTCCATCTTGGTATTCATAACCGGGTCACTTTGCTGGGAATGTATCTAAACAGGGATGCGTATACTTCATCACCCCAGACCACCCCATTGTTTAGAGAATTTCAAAGCCATTCAAGCAAGCTATATACAGTAGATAATATCGTCCCTTCTGAGTGTACTAGATACTCCATGGAGATGTGACGAATACAAATACTAATTCACTAATTCTAAGATAGTGGCGTGGGTGGTAACTTCAATTCTACATCCTCCCTTACCCTGGATATGTTACATGAAGCTTCTAAGAAATCCGTGCACGGCTAGTACTACTACACTATTATAAGATTACATTTGTTCTAGAAATCACAGTCTCATTAAAGACATTATTGTAGATGATGAGGCTTAAAAAAGACAATTTGAATCTATGATATTCAGCCTATTCAGTCCAATAGATTAGTCATAGTAGAAAGTGTGAAAAGAAAATGAATATGTGCATGTTTTAATGTGATTTTGTGGGATTTGAATCTAAAGGTCCTGGTTACTTTGTTCCTGCTGCTCCACAACACAAAAGTGCCCTCTCAAAATCAGCCCACCTTTATCCATTTAGCTCCAGATTCAAATCAACTGCGATTGCAACTCTCGCTGTTAAACACACTGTTGTAAAAATCACTTTAGAAGACGTGGAAAGAATGAAAAAAGTATTTAGTTTTACCACGGTTTCTTCCCCTCCCTGAGCCAAGAGTCACAATGTGGTTTTGGCTCCTTATACACTGCTAACATGTGAGTGATGTAAACTTTGGAAAAAGGACTGCCTGCTACTCCTGTATGATCTCATTCATGTAATTATGAACAAGAAATGGACAACTGTACTACTACTACTACTACTACTTCACTATGACCTTCTGTGAATCATGCAACTATAAAAAGAGTATATAAGGGAACAAGAACTACCACAACTACTACTACCACTACTAATTTTACTTAAACAAATGCAACAACACCTCTTTTGCATTGTACAGAAAGTCACACATTGATTATATGTGTATAATCAATGTATGTAATATATGTATGTAAAAAAAATAGTGGACGTATGGAAAACAAAAATCAGATCACAACTTTCTTGAGCCTTGATGAAAACATGTTGTATCTCAATTCATGCACACTTCTGAAATTGCCTGTTAGAGGTAACTTAAAGCATCTACGTCTTCTGTGAGCTTTCGCTTGACTGTAATTGGTTAAATCCAGTTGTCACTCATTCAGATCATGACTTAAGCTGACCTTTTGGGTGGGGTAGAGTGTTTATGATCACTGAGTTACATGAAATGGAAAAGCACAGTCACAAAATGTCTATATGAACATAATAGTATACTGTAACAGGGATCAAGTCAGAAATTGGTATTTATCATATTGCGTAGCCTTAACTATAAAAAAGAAAAAGCTTGTAAAATGTGGGGGAAAAAAAGTTGTTTTGACATTAACCAGGCCAGATGTGAGTCACTCTAAACCATCATGACTCAACCCAGCTCCGTCATACCCAGCAGTCAGTACACACATGTCCCTATTACAAATCCATACTGTAATCTTTACCATTAGAGGATCCTAAACGAGGCAGGATAATAGTCGATGTGGATGATGCTCATGTGAGGAGAGCAGTCGGTACACAAACACACGTGAAAACAGTTGGTCGAGTTCATGTTATTGATCTATATGATGGAGGGCAGAAGTTAATTACTGTTTGTATAGACATTTAAATCACACTTCTAAACAGAAAATCTATAAAAATTTGAATTATTATAATGGGGATTCTAAAGAAATACATTAAAATAAGCTCAGTCATGTAGCTTATTTTAAATATTTACAATAAGTGATTACAGAGATATTAACCACGTCAGATAATTTAATTTTGAGGTTTGATAGAAAGATATTTTATTGGTCCCAAAGGAAATTCATATTTTGGCAGCATCAACAATCAAACAAACATAGCAACATAACAGTCCAACCTTCTGTATTCATCAGCTATATGGATGAGTACAGACGTATGACATGTGGGACAAATAACTTTCAGAGTGCGTCTGTGGAGCAGGACAGGGACAACAGCCTGTCCCTAAAGGCGCTCTCCTGTCCAGGGACAGTGCTGTGCAGGGGGTGCTGGAGGTTATCCATGATGGACAGGAGCTTGTTCAGGGCCCTCTCCTCAGCCACAGATGTGAGTGAGTCAAGCTCTGAACCCACTACAGATCCTGTCTTCCTCACCAGTTTATCCAACCGCACAGCATCCTTCTTCTTGGGAGTTCCTTCCCAGTTCTGGTTCTCATGAAATTATGACAACTGGACACAGCTTTAAAGTGAATAAGCTTCACCACTTATCCATGATGCTTAACTCAGTTAAACAAAGATTGTACCATACTCAATTAAGACATGATGAGCATTTCTCTGTAGTAGTAGGACAAGTACACTTTGAGTAAAAGTTTTTGGTGAACTAATCTATGCTACAAGCCATAACATTACATATAATATAAAGATTTCTTAGCATTACTTTCATTACCAATATTACTATGGATGAGAGCCTTTTATCAACTGACGACTAATGACTAATGATAACAACTACTTCTACGCATCAGTTTTCTATTAAGGTAACAAAAATAAAGTATATAGTTTTACTTAATCGTCTAGTGTATGTGTGACTGAAAAAAAGAACAATATGTAAAAGTGGGCTATTGTTTCCATCTACCACCAGTGGTTTTATAATTTCATTATTTCCTTGGCAGCCCGTTTCACAATGAAGCCATTATACACACGTTTTCTGCTGTCAAGTTTGCATTGACATCCACATCCTTTGTACCCTAAAGGGACAAAGCGTCACCAGCAATCGATCGATCACATGACCTCAGTCTTGACTCTTGACCTATGCACTGTATAGTGACATCACTCCCTGTTCAGCTTTTGGCTAGAAGGCATTTCAGACTCACTTGACTGTCTTTAACGTCTCTTGTCAATTCTAACATTGGACAGGAAGGCAGCGGATATTGCCACCACAAAACATAACACCCACGTAGCCCTGCACACTTGGGTCACTGAATTTCTCCAAGTTTCTAACCACTAATTACTACGTGTATAACTTACCCTCCGCACGATAAAGAACAGGGTGCTTTTTTGTGATGTTGCAGAAAAGTGACTCATAAAATGACTTACCACAGCAGCTCAAAGAGATCCAGAGATCAGAAGGAGGGAGGAGGAGGTGTAACTAGATCCAGGGAAGTCCTCAGGCTTCTGCCCAGTCCAGAAAGATTGAAAAGCAAAATCACTGGGTTTGTGCAAAGATAGATTACATCAACTGGGCTCATTTGTTAAGGGATTACATAGAGTGCAGTTCAAAGTCAATTCATTGGGATAAATATGTATATGTAAACTATGTGAGAAAGCAAAAGCTGAAAGGTCAGGCTCCTGTTTGTCTCCATGGAGATGTTATTGCGTTGCCTAGAATGTGCCGCAGTATGGTCAACTGGTCTATCTCTATGGAAACAGGTGACACCATCAGGCAAAGTTATAAGCCAGATCTGTGGAGGTGAGGTGAACATGTTCAAGGTAAAAATGCACGTTTCCAGGTATTCTTTTAATAACAAAATACCTTAAATTTAATAAATACAAGATAAGTTTGATCATACTGGGCAAAGCATTAAACAAGCAACCTCCCACCAGAAAAGTTACAGAGCGTATCTTTAATAGTTAATAAAGTATACCCTGTTATCCGCTTATAATGTATCCATCATTATATAATTGCCTCCCTATTTCCTCTCAGGTCTTCAGTTCTTTTGTAATGGGCTACTGTCTTTGTAACCCTACCCTCCTCCTCCTCCCACCCCCTCAGACCCCAGGGGCCAATGAAAGTGATGTAATGAGAAGAACAGATCGAGATCCATCAACACAGACCTGCTTTGGAGCTGAAACTGAACCTGCACACCTGCCCTGACCAGTGGACCTTAGTTATACCCATTAGCAAACGCAATTATAAACCACGATTATAGCTTAGAGGGAATAAATCTGAAATGTTAATACGTGCCTGTCAAAATTATGGTTGAAGGAGGAATTTTGACTCACCACACTGAGAAATGACCTTGAGTTCTGCAGTAGCTCTTACTGTGGTGTAAGCTAAAGAAGAGAGAGAAGAAGGTTTAGCTTATCAGAACAGAGCAGAGGGTCTCAGACGGTGTCGTGGTGGGTCTCCACAGTCACAGCTCCGTTTCCTAGTTTAGCTCTGTCAAGGACAGGGAGAGTTTCTGGTGTAGTGATGGTTTCTTACTGACACCGTTTTGGCCCAATTTAGTCCCTGTTTAAACTTGGTTTAGACCTGCAGAAGTTTTGGTAACTGTAACACTAATTTTTAGGCCTGGTCATTTTTGGCTTATGTTGGTTATGCAACTTTTTCATGACAAAAAGACAGATAATAAGCATTATCATATATATGGTGAAAAGCAAGTGGAAAAGTTACAAATATATTTAGTCAAACAATTTTTATATTGCTGCAAAATATTGTCCATCACTTTGTTAATCGTTTCCGTATTTTCTGTGTGCTCTGTATCTCTGTAACATCACTTTATCAGCTTTTCCTCAGCTATTTTGTATACAGTTTGTCCTGACTCCTGAGGCATTTCTATGCAGTATAAATCATGGGACACGCCCGCCCCCTGTACAGCTGTCATGGTGCCTCAAAGTGCAATAACTGTAGAGGTGTCCACCCCTCTCCCCAGCCCGGCCCTCTCTGCAGGATGCCCTCTTTTGTCCTGGATTGGTGTAAGCTCCTTGTGTTTCCTCTATCCTCTGTTGGGATAAAGGGAGTAGGGAGCCTCACAGACATCTGTCCCACTGATATGGAGCACATGCATCTTTGAGATATGGACATTATTTAGATTCATTCAGGGTTTTTATAAGACATACTGAGGACACATCAGTACATCCTTTACCCCCGACAGTTCAGCTTATTGAGTTGCAGCAGCAAAGAGAGTCATGTATGGGTTATAATGTTGTGTAACAGAAGAACCATACTGATGGTAAATGCATCGACACATTGGTGAAATTACAAATACAATAAGGTATCTTGCATTTCTTCAATAACAGATTATTTCATACCTAAACAACACCTCCAAAAACATATCACAGGGCTCTCCTCTCCACAGATCTGACCTTTAACTTGTCTTGGTGGTGTTATCTGCTTGTCTCCATGGAGATAGATACATTTAAGGTCATGCAGTGGAACATTCCTGACAAAGAAATATCGAGTTGACAAAACCTTGACTACAAAAGTTACACAGTGCACCTTTTAGCTGATGCATCCCGTTTATGGCATTACAACACACAGACCATGTATCACATGAGGACAGTTTGTTGTCTGATCTTCCCAGAGCCATATATGGGCTAGTTTCCATAGTACACCTGCAGTAGTTTGTATACAGTCCCAGCTCAGATTTATCATGAATGAAGGCTTGTACACATTCCTCCCCAAGGCGGAGAGGAAAGATGATATCAACAACAGCTGCCGGCAGTTACTATGTGTTATATTTACTGCACCACTGTAAAACTCACTTACAGCTAAATGTTTGTGTTTAGAAGAGAAATTTCCAAATATGATGGATACGGAGGGATACAGTTAATTCAAAGTCATTTATTACATACAGACTACTTAAAGATGCACGATGTAAGTGTCTGTAACATTGTGTCCGCATGTGCCATCATGGAGACAAGCAAGTGACACCACCAGTTCAAGATACAGGTCAGATCTGTGGAGAGACGACTCCGATCACGGTTAGAATGCAGATTTTTAATGTTTTTTTGATCAATAAAATGCCCTATATGGAATAAATACAATGTAGATACGTTTAATGTTTTTACATAATGCACCTTTGATTCTACTATATATCTTTCAGAGAATACAAAACTGTCATGTTTACCTCTGTTACATAACCCACCTGCCAAATCAAAAAGCCCTCTCCCTCTGCAGCTTATTCCACTGTCTCCCACTGTATCCCACACTCCACATCCTCGGAGCACCTGTAACATCACACACATTTATTCTGAATATTGGGCCTGAAGTCACCACTATACTCTACTTTAAATCTTCTGTTTGTATCTAATGTGGCTATAGCAGATGCTAGCTCAGTGGCTGGTCTGACGCACTTCACAGCTGGCAGCTCAAACCAAAGCCAAGATGACATGTAACACCCACAATCTGCAGCTCAACGGCATCCAAATCACAGGGAACATGCTTTGATTTAGCTTCACTTTGAAATGACCTGAGGACACCTCTGCAGCTCAGATACACAGCCAAATGAGCTCTCAGCTGCCTGTCAGCCCATTCACCGGCAATGGTTAGGTAAAATATAAAATTCCTTCGACATCTCTGCTTAAACACAAAATATGAGTGTTTCTGTTTCCTTTTCCTGTTGGGGGAAAATGCATATTGTACCCAAAAGCAGAGGGTCATGGGACATCCGGTACCAGGCCCCAGAAGAAACTTTTTAAAAATGTATTATGTGTTTTACTCTGAAATTATATAGTGCAAATTTAAGTTAAGAAACTAGGAGAAATGGGATTATCACTAGGGTTAGGAGTTGTACTCATTTTCCACTGTTATGCGGCCCTGGTCTTTTCCACATGGTCTCTGAAAGAAATCTGATCTTTATTACTGGTTCTGACAAGACACTAGAAGTCAGAAGCAAATGTGTCAAAAATTTGTACAGTGCCTATATATCTTTCCAACTGTGCAGATTTTCAGGGACCATATGACCAGTGTTGTTTAATTTAAGGAAAATGTCATATTAAGATTTAAAACACACTAAAATGAGGAATTATCTAAATGTTGCAAAAACTCTGTTTAAAGATATTGTAATATTATTAAAATCCACTGACAGAATAAGTAATTAATTGCATTTTAATCTGATGATGACCGGATGTTGAACTTTTAAGTTTTTGACCGCATTTTCCCAAAACATAATCGCCTGGGTGAGAAGTTTTATCCTTAAATTTAAATCTGACTTAAATCTGACCGGAAACAAGCTCCATCGTGTTCAGAAAAAAAAAATTAAGCATATTTCATTGCATTGGTTATACTATTAAAACAAATGCAACAGAAATTGAGGCAAAACTGATTTTATTCTCATCTTTCAGTCAGGCTATGAATAAACTACACTGGCTAACAGTTGAGATGTTAAATATTCAAAGGTACAAGTGAATCAATTTTGAAGTTAACTAAAGGCTTAAAAATACCATTCCCATAACTACTATTAAAAGAAATTGGGACATGACTTCTCCTTTTGGCCAAATAAAAATATTACAAAAAGAAATAAAAATGCTGGCTCTGCTAAATGTAAGAAAAGGGATGCTTGTTTGTGGGGGTTGAAGTGTATAAACACAATGACCAAGGAATTCTGTACTCGTGATCAATTATTCACAATGCAGGCCACTTTAGGGCAGCCTGAAGACAGTGAATGGGGCGTATGAATGTATGTATGTGACAGAACTGCTCATCAGCAGTCTGGGATGGGTCAAAACAATGTCAGATGTCTTTTCTGTGGGCTTACTCCTGTATACAAACAGCACTGGGATTAAGGCTTTAGAGAAACCTTCACTCAACCTGCAGGGGTCAGATCTGGTCAGGGTTTGAGACACTCGTTCACACTGGATAAGACGTCCTGAAGGATGGAGTTTCTGTTTTCTTTAGAAATCTGATGGAAAAAAGAAAAATTCACATTGATTAGAAAAAAAATAAATTAATAAATTATGTGTGTTAAAAATAGAAAAAATACATGCAGGTAGTAGATGCTGAGTTACATTCACTTAATTTTCAGGTATTTCAAGTATAAACTTTGAACTCCTAAACTAATACAAGAATCTTATACATGTCAGGACATGTTTGAAGAGGTTAACAAAACAAAAGTCTAATCTATATAGGCTGTGGTTCAACAACTATAAGGTCATTACACTGGAAAACACAAAGTCAATATGGGTCAAAAGTCCAAGTCCATTATCTGCATAAAAATAAACTCCATATGATGTAAAACCATTATCTACAGGCATGACTTTCAAAAGAGTCACAGTAATGAGAAATGTACTACAATGTATGTGTTATGCTTCAATTAATGTAGTAATTATCAATAAATGATGAGCTATGATTAGGGCAGACAGAGTGCATGGAGTTTGAGTTTTGGTTACATTACACAATCTACATTAAATGCTATCAATGGCTATATGGTTAGTTAGGATTAAAGTCCTAAACATATGCAGTTAAACTTGGTATCAAAACTAGCATAGTGTTAAATGTCAAGTCTTGTTTCATGACTTGAAAAGTTAAATTCAAAGGGTTAAAAGGAATGGTCACACTTTCACTAGTTTATCTATGTGTCCACCATGTTAAATAGACCACTGATAAATCATTATTACTGTAACCTCCTCTGGTCATCCACTGTAAATAAAGCTCCAGATCACAAAGTACATTTACTGTGACACAGAGCTGCTAGTCATGCTCCCAGCGTTTTGCATGACAATAACCATAACCGAGTTCAGCATGATGAATTATTTTGACATTTGAGACCAGCCTTTGTTGTTGAATCAGTCACGCATGATTTAGAGTTAATCCTGCTATAGGAGAGGGATAATGCGCTCCACGGACCTTCTGTACCACACTGACCGACAACACAGAGAGCATACCATCAGTAAAGCAGTACAGTAAAGCAGCACCCTATAGAGAGGGCACGACTTAGGCACCAAAAGTGACCTAATTCCAATACATGTAGGGCTGTCTGGGTTTTATTTTTTTACAGTAGGGACTTTTTCTTGCTGTGTATTTTGGTCGCTATGCAAGATGGGAACTTCAGCACAAAGTAAAGAATATGGACCCAAAAAAACCAAACATTTCTCATAGACATAAATTGGGGCAACAATACAAATACAGACTTGAAATCCCACTTTTTCTCTTTCATTTTTTCCCCATTGTGTACAGAAATAACATTATCGGCATGTTCACACTTCCCCTAGTTTGGTCCTTGTTTGAGCCCATTTTAGTTTTGGTGTAGACTTGGTTTGGTCCAGTTTTAGTCCTGGTTTAATCCTAGTCTAGTCTTGGTTTAGTTCATGATTTCCAGGTTAGTCCCATTTTAATGGGGTGAAGGCATCCTTAGTTATTAAAGGGCTCACATTCTGTAATTTTCTGATCTACTGTCTGATACAATGATGTTTCATCATCAAAAAACATACTCTTCTCTCAAAAACACTCATTTCCACCTTTAATGTCAGACAGGAAGTGCTCCACTGTGTTTTAAACTCCATTTACCTTCATCTTTCACGATCATAAGGTGGAGCAGAGCATTTTGAGCTTGGGAGATGTAAACAGAGTAATAATAAAGGATTACTCAAAAAAGTGTGAATGAAACATAACACCACTCCAGGTATGTTTTTGATGAGCATTATAACATGGGTTAAAACTAAAATGTCAATTTAGCTTTAAGACTAAATGTCACTTTCTACTGCCATTCTATATACTGTACTTAACTGGCTATAGTAATATTTTAGAACTACATTCGATTCATATAGCACTCTTTGGACCCTCAACAACAGCGTAAATTACATTGTTGATTCACTCCACCCCTAGCGTTTACTCACAGTGTAGACCCTGACGTCGCTCCGGGCCCGCACCTCCTCCACCAGAGCCAAAGGTTTGTGTTTGGGGATGGGGATGGTTCCCAGGACGGTGCAGGAGGAGTCCAGAGTCTGTCTCACGGCTCTGATGAACGACTGGCTGAACAGCTCCATTTTACCGATCTCGTCAATGATGAAAACCTTTTTAGTCGCTCCTCCTGAGTCCACCTGACAACAAGGAAGAGGAAACCCAAGGTGACCTTTGAATGGATTCTTGCCATTTAATAAAACATGTGGTTAAGTATTCCGTTCATTACAATTAGAAGCAGGCAAAATGTCATGGGCCTATTAGCTTCTGGTAATGAAATCCAACACTAGAGTGGAAAAGCCAAATTAATTTATGCCCTTCTTATTTATTTTTTCCCATTTATCTGCATTAACTACTTGTTTTATATCCACCACAAGTCCAAAGAAGCTACATCTTGGTTCTCAAACATAAAATATGCATGTACAGCAATTTAAAAGTTCAAGTGATTTAATATTTGATTTAAGGGTAACTCCTTTTGACTTTGCTGAAAAATGAAGTACATATATATTGTCAACTATTTATACATGCATTTCATCTTAATTATAGGTGGCATTTTGAGGACTTTTCACATGTTCGTATTAATTCAAAAGGTATAACATTTGTTTTAAATTGTTAATTGCTATGGAAACGGTCCTAATTATTAATCATTCTGAAACCCCTGGATATTTGTACACAACGCAAATGCTATGACAGTCACATGTCATTGTGAATTATTAAACAGATGCAGCTGAGGTTGAAAGTTCACAGACTGCGTCACTAAATGCTCACAGTGGTGGGTTCAGAAAGCTCCAGCACTGCCCTCTTAAGCTCCTACATGATTTAGAAGTGGCTTTTTCTGGTGGTTTTGTTACATTTTGGGTTGGGTTGAAAGTTCATTTTTGAAACAGTCTTAAAGCTTACAGCCGGGATACCACAGAAAGAGTCAATGGGGTGAAGGTCAAGCTATATTTAAGGATACTCAACAATTTATAGACAGGTTTGTCCTTAAGGCAATGACTTTTAAATGCCTGAATATAGGAATGGACATGTGTAGTAGACATAGTGGAACCAAATCAGTCACTGCAGTGGATCCTAACTCGCAGTATACACATTTAAATACCTGAAATTTGTGAACTTTAGAACAGACATATTCTCCAAAGAGTTATGGGTTTGGCTGTGGCGTCTTTAAAGAAAGCAGATATGTCATGTTGTTTATGGAACTCTGTAAAACACTTTGTGATTTTTATCTGTGAAATGTGCTCTATAAATAAATTCTTACTTACTTACTCGGATAATGCTTTTTGGTATTTAGTTATCAAGGTATATAGAGTTACACATAAGTAGATAATCATTACTTTACTTTTTTAATTTAAACATAAACTCCAATATTTACGTTTAGCTTTGATTGTTTTAAAATGAATTAAATTGTTTCTGTGTATTTTATTGTTATATTGTTAAATTTATAATGCCAACCTTTATGTGAAAGATGCTGTGATTGGCGCAATTCAGGATTAGCCTGTGATGCAGTCTTCTGCCAAGCAAATCTTTGATAAATTTGACTTAAAACTATCCATCCATCCATCCATCTTCTCCCGCTTAATCCGTCTGGGTCGCGGGGGCAGCTTCCTGCCCAATCCTCATAGCACCTGACCCCTCCTATGAACCCCTCTGCAGGTGGTGAGCCCACAGGAGGGTGGACGTCATGGTCCTTGATGTTATACTTAAAACTATATTTAGCTATTTACAAAATTTTAATTTTCACAATTTTATCTTCTATATTTTAGACAAGCTCCAAATAATAAAAGAACATCTAAACTAAACTAAACTAAACTAAACACAATGCTATTATGACTCCGTGGGGTTCAGCATTCTTAACTCATGATTATGAACTGTAAAATCTAATCAGTAAAAATAACCCTCTTTTAAAGTTGACATGTCAAGAATTTATACACTTTTTACATCCACTGCTCCGGGCTTGTTTATGAACCTCAGAGGAAGTTCCTTTATGCAACTACAGCAGATTACGGTAATGGGTAATTAGTAGTGATTAAAGAGTGGCTCTGAGTGAGACAAAAGTGGACTCAAACATCTCCAGTTCTTCTTATGTAGGCAGCCCTCCAAGCTCACTTTACATGCCGAATTAATCACGACCAGTGACAGCCAGACGGCACCAGCTACACTAAAAATGTCAAACCGGAATTTATGCCTTTTTCAAGCTTCAAATTATTCCATCAATTCTGAGGAAATCAAAGGTTTGATGATTTCTTAAAAGGAGACGGGGACAAGTGTTTTCCCCAGCGTGATCTATTGATGATGGTAATTTTTGTAAAGCACATGTGGGCTTGCATTTTTGAAGAGAAGAGCTAAGTTTTAAAATGACAGGAAATCAACATATCGGCAAAGTTTCTGTGAGTAGTTGTGTTGGGTCAAAAACTGTCATAATTCTAGAGTCATGGGGTATAAAACAAAGACGTGTAAGACAATTCATGATTTTCTAAATACATTATGCTCATTGCTGAATGAGATGTATGGCCGTATTGCAGTGATGATGAGTGTGTGGTTCAGATAGTGTACACTGGGAACTTAATGTCTCTGTTGTTGTTGTTCCTTCAAATAAATGCCAGAATATGGGGGATTTTTGCAAAGCACATTTGCAGGCTTACATTTCTGAAGAGGGGAAGAACCAGGTTTTCAAAAGAAGGCAAATCAACCACATACTGCCCGACTGTGTACTCCCGTGTGCCACGAGATGGACCGGCCACATCTCTGCGAGTAAAAATACAAATGGTTTTAGTCACAAAACAATGAGAGTTCACAATAAGAGAGTATACCTGATTCGGGACAGGTGACCCCTCTTTCCTGTCAGAGTGACCACATCAAAGCCGACTCTCCGCCCCCCTGTCCTCACCTCCTCTGTGTAAAAACCCTCTACGGTCACTCCTGAAGATACCAGAGACTCACAGGCTTTCTGCACCAGAGTGGTCTTTCCCACACCTGCCAACAAAACACAGTCTTTTTTTTTTTTTTTTTTTTTTACCATTCTGACAATATTTTTTGTCATTTACATTTTGGTTTATTACAAAACAACATATATATGAAAGTCATGTTACACTATCACCCAGTTCAGTATTAATTCGTCAAGTCTTAGTGTAGCTTTTCTTTCTTGCATTATGTAGCCTACTTTAGTTACCTTACTTTACCATATATTGTTCATTAAATTCGTGGAGGCTTTAGCTAATCTTAGCCCACACTAGCCCATATTTTAGCTATGGAAACTGTGTTCTTCACAACTCAGTAGTAGCTAAATATGCAAATAAAGCTACGTTTGTTACGTTAATCATGCTAAATCACGAGTTTAGGTGAGATAAAGGAGGAGGAGATGTCATCTTAACATAGCATAAAGCTGTCTAAAATAAACAACGTTAGCTTAATGAATCGTGTGGTTTTGAAGACACTAAAATACCCCTTTACTCACAGCGGGGCCGAGTTACCTGGCTGTCCTGTCAAGAAAACGTGTTTGATCATCCCCACTTCATTCACAACATGCGCCACGATCCGGCTCCGGGACTTCCGTAAACAATAGACTGACGCATGCGCAGTGATATCCCTAAATCCCAAACCTAAAATAGGTTAATCCCATATACTGTATGTGGTTAATCCTGGCTAACATAATGATCCATAAAACTGTAGAGTCAAAATAATGATCAGGCTTTTCCGTTTTTATGCCACAATGTCTGAACCAGTTACAGTTAAAGTCACCTGTGTGTTGCTCATGTGTTTCTTACATCTAATTCATGCAAGCAGATAAGGTTATTCACAGTTCAGTCTCTACAATACTGAAGAAAACACGCACAATTAAAAATATATGTTACTTTTTATGTAGCACTCCCTTTTAGCCATTCGTATAGGTTGAGGGGGATGGTGAAAATGAAAAGGCCAGAGAAATGCATTTTATGGGAAGCCAGTACTAACCACAGTTGTACTATAGGTCAAATTTGCATGGATAGACAATACCCATTATTTCAGAAAAGAGCGCCTCTTTGTGTAACTTGTCTGCAGTCTTATATGGATCATAACTTTTCATGCAAATAACCAGCAGAGCCAAGGGAGATAAAATACATAATTTTCATAATGTTTTCTTTATTAAAATCAAGTAGAGACTGAGCCATAACTGTCATACATGCAAACTCATTCAAACAATGCAATAAACTTACCAACACATAATGCTTTGACTTTGCTCTTTGCTCCAGGCGGCTCAAAATATTACCTCCAAACTCGGGATGAGAATAGCATTACATTTGCATATATTAAAGTTAGTTATATTTGAGTTGATGCTGGTATTTGACTTGACAGACATGTGGGGGTTTATTTTCAAACTAATACAATGAATGGTTGCACATTATCTTTGTGATTTACTGTATACACTATACAGAGATCAATATGTATATAAAAATAGACAAAACTAATATTTTTGTACTTGTGGTGTGAAGAACAAGAGCACAAATACTATAGATTTTACTTTTTTGCAATCATTGTCATTATCATGTTTTAGCTATTTTATTTTTAATTAATTAACCTTACATAGTATATCCTGGTAGTTTGTGTGCTACCAACTCTGAAATATGCTTGTAGTCCTTTTTGAAATCTAGAGTCCCAAGTTCATCCTCTGTTCCTTCCTCTGTTTTATGTTCAAACGACGACTCATCTGAAAAGCGTTTTATACTTTGTCTACTTTTTGATTCACTCCAGCGATCTCCCATACATCTCGAGCTATCTCCAGAGCTCCTCTCCTCCTCTCTGCTACTGCCTCCAACTTCTTTCCCCAAATAAGAAGACAGTTTTGAGGGTGCCCTGCCTATGTCTCCATCTTCTGAAGAAAAACTGACCCCAAAATTTGGGCGTTGAATTTTATAAGTCCCTCTAAGTGCTCTCTGTGGAGATCTTGAGGCTTTAATCGGTACTGGAATCACAGGTCGACGATTCTTTTTGATACTTTCTGGGCTGGAGTTAGAAGATGTATCCAAATCTGAAGAGGTCTTTGTTGTCTTTTGTCTTTGCAGGTCTAGACTAGGACTTGAAGGGTCTGGAGATAAGACATCACTTGTTTCAAAGCTGTTAAAGTCATCAGCGTAGACCTCCTCTCCCCCACTGCAGTCTGAAAGGGAAGAGTCTGTGCTGCTACGACTGCTCCTACTTCCTAAACATTTCCCCGTGTGGTTGTCAGGACTTGATTGATTTATTTTCACGCTGTTGTCACTCTCAACATTTGCAGGGATGTGTATTAGCCTCGAGGGACTTTCAATCAGTAGATTTTTTCCAGAAATGCTTGTGTCGCCATGTGGTGTCCCAATAGATTTAGCAGCAGCAGCCATATTTCTCTGTTTCTCCACAGTGGATTCTCGTGATGTTGAGTTCACTGTAATGTTTTGCATCATAGTCTCTATATTTTCAGTCAATTTTGAACTTGGTGTAGACCTCCTTCTTTCCAGCGCTGTGAAATTTTTAATGCTTTTCGATTTTTCTTTGCTTGCATTATGTGGTGTCTTTTTCTGAAATAATGCCATGCATTCTCTTTGTTTCAGAACAGGACCGTTTTGCTTTAGCCTTAAATCAAATGATTTTGTTGTCCCATATACAAGCTTCTTTCTTGGAGTACTTTTTCTCTCCTCTCCTTGTATTGGCGTGGAACAGTGTCTTGGGGAGTATAAATCTTTTGATTTGGGACTTGCAACTTGTTTACTTTTTGGTTCCTTGTGTGATTTTTTAGGTCTGTTTCCTTCAACAGTCCCAAACTCTGGGGAAGAGGGTCTGTATATCCAGGATAGGTTAGGGTGAACGGTCAGAGGTTGATTGACATTGGGAGAGTTTAGTTGTGAAAGTTCAACAAGGAGAGCATTGAGCAGAGGCATCTGTCGTAAGGCTTGACCAATGACATTTGGGGTCACATCACCAGTGGAAAGTTGCTGCTTTTCTTGGCTAGAATTTGCAGCGTTAGATATCTGTTCCTTTAAGTGCACAGTTTCAGCTATCTCGTCTTCTGTATCTCCATTTTTAACAGGATTTAGGTTTGATTGCAGTAGTTTGCGGCTCTCCTCTTCATATTTTCTTCTTTCATTGGCTGTATTATTGTAATAAAGGTGTGGTGGACAAAATACTGACATGTAGTCTTCCTCATAACTGTCTGTTTCTTGGTATTCTGGGGGAAGTGTGGCCTGTTTAATGGATTCCTCGTTATTGGAAAGCTTACATCCTTCACCCTGATCAGATTTCTGCAGATTTTCAGAGTTTACATGCAATTCATCAACTTCTACTTTGTTGATTTTGTCTTTTAAGCATGCGTCCATGTTTGAAGAGGTCACTTTATCATTTACATGTGTCATTAAGCTACTTCCCAGGCTCAGGAGTTTATAACTGAGGAAAATTGTTCCAACTTTCTCTCCCTTGAGGCTAGATATTCCAACAGTTCCTCTTTGTCCATGGGAAGAAGGAGTAGAAGCACTTCGTTCAGTTGCATCTTGTTTTATTTTGTTCATGATTTTAGAGAGAGAAATAAGCGAGCTGCCAACAAACTTAGGTATTTCTTCTTTTACATCCAAAACCATTACGTAAAGGGGCGTGCTTGTCAAATGGCTATGCAGCGTGTCCATGTTCATTTTAAAGAAACAAGCCTTGCCTCTATTAAAAGTATATTCACCTTCTTTTTCATTCACGTCCTCGTGTTCTGGTTGATAAATAATAAGCGTGGGAAAGTCCAGAAGACGCAAAGCTACCGCTAGCTCCTCCGACACTTTTGTTTCTATATTCATCTGAATCGTGTCCACCAATAGCTCGAATGAGAATAAAGTTTCCATTTTAAGACTTATATATTTATATTTACAACTTCGTATTTCAATCGAAACACCATAAACAGGCAGCTAAATGGGCTAGCTAGCTGACGAATTTGTTAAGCTTCTGTCGGCTCCATGGAAACAGCCGTCGCAAAACTTGTACGTCATTCAACAGAGGGACTCATGGGAAATGTAGGAAAACGTAGGCCATACCTCCACTCAACCGTTGACTGTTAACAAGCATTCACGAAAGGCAAGTATGTAGGCCTATTTGTTGTTCATATAATCGCTAATGTATTAGGTGCGATCAATGTATTCTTTGTTTCCCCCCGAAAAGCAATTTTGTCAACGTGATTTATTCTTTATGAGAAATACGACCTAAGTCCTAGTCTCTTTACTGCACTAGGGTGACCAAACGTCCCTTTTTACCCGGGACAGTCCCAGTTTTGAGCCCTGTGTCCCCTGACCGAGCAAATTTATCCAAAACCAGTGATTTGTCCCAGGTTTATACAAGAAATGTCGCAGGTGTTCCTATTTTTGACTAATCTGATATCTGCCAACAGTAAAGAGCCATAAATTGTCCTTTGTTTAGGTAAAATACAGAAAAGCTTCTTAAACATGACCAGAACACAAAGAAAATGTGACTATAGGCCTTCTGACTCATTAGTGTCGAGTGCATAGCAATTTTCCTTAATTACGCACTCGTTTCACAATTTTATTATTACCAAGCAACCCAAACCAGGGACGTCCCAGTTTTTTTTTTATTTTGAAAATTTGCATACGACTGCTACGTGCTAACTTGACCTGACCAATGTATAAGCAAATAACATATTATCCTATAAGTTTTGCACAATTCTTAATTATATTGCTAAGTCAATTGTGAACTTTGTACTTTTATTTTATGAAACCTGCAACAGTTTACAACCATGTGTATCCCACGTGTGACTTTCTACAGTTCACCAGATGGTGCCACTGTAGGGCTTACTGGGTTTAACCCAGACCAAAATAGTCTGACTGATTGAGCGCTTGTTAGGAGAGTTACTTTGCATTAACCAATGATATTATTGTTCTCGCTCACAACAAGATGTTTTCCTGAAATAAACTATTTTAGTATTTCTTTTTTCCAGTGCAAGGTTAGATCTCTGGCAGCCAATTCATTGAAGCGTCGAGTGGGCGGAGCATGGATCCCTGCGTGTTGTCATCACGGAGAAAGGTGCTGGATGGATATTGCTATGGTCTAGTACTTCAGTCTGGAGGCTGGGACTGAGCGGGAGCGATGTGAAGCAGACTACCGCGATTACAACTGGCTTTTGCGCTTTTTCGGATAACTAACAGCTTTATTCACCTATCGACCTGATCTGGGGGTCGCTTGCACTGGAAGGTAAGATTGGTTTTTCTTTTCTTTGAAGCAAACAACAAAGTAAAGTAGGAGTGTGGCTAAGAGTGGAGTGAGAGCAACACAGCCAAACGCGTTCAAACTCACGGCTGTACGTGGCTGCACTGGCTCAACACAAAGGATAAAGTTACTTTCTGTCACTAAGCGTATAGCAAACATGAAAGGGAACGCTATGTTTCAGCACGAGTCTATATTTAGTCTAAATTGGTTTCTGTTTTATGAGTCCAACCCTTTGAAGTGAGAAGGCGACATGTCATTTGCCCTGTTTATTTATGATACAATCGCGCAGTTCACTTGTAGCCACGCTTATGATCATATAAATCTAAACTAAAGTTGTTGTTGACTATAAACTCTTTTATTGCAACCATATGCTTTCGTTCTTATTGTGAGCGTCTACAACTCTTTATTGTCACTGATTGAAGTGGTGTTTTTGTGGTAGACGCTCCTTGTATAAAATCAGCAGAAATATTCTTGAATGAACCCATTGCATTGCGGTTCCTTTATCAACCAGAGGAGGGCAGTAGACGCAATACTGTGTGCCAGGGTTTTGTGTAATAAAGCCTTTATTTGCCCAGTTGGAGGCTACAAGCAATGATTAATTTCTCCACACTAGGGTTATCCATTAACCTATCAGAAAACAGTGTTGAAAAATGCGCTTTTGCTACCTTTCCTTTGTGCCTTGCTTTGTTTGTTTACATTTGGAACAGTATGTGGTTGACTATGTGTTTGGATAGAATAATTTCCAGTCTTTCCCAGCTGTTTATTTTTTACATAAATTATACCTAAATTGTGTCTTGTATACAAGGTACAGTGTTTTGGCGTTGTGCTGCCTGCTACTCACTGTAACCTACAGTACTCCCCATAGGGACATAAACAAACCAGACATTGTTTGCCTTCCAGTTCCTATCCTTCTTCTGTTTTCCTGACGGAAGTTTTGCCTCAAGATAACTAGACATTTCTCCTAATGACAACACAGCACAAGCTCCAGGTATTGTTTGTTAAGCTCCAGACACAACAAATTCACATGTTAAGTGAAAGTTTCCAATGGGTATATAGTTTTGCGACTCTTTTTCTGTTTTTAAAGGTCCCCATTGGAAGAAATTAAGCCTTTAAATCACTAAGGATTATTTTGGATAGACCCGATGTCTGGGAAATGGACAAAGTAGCCACATGAGGGCTTTTAACATGTCTCAAATCTGTTGTACCGTTTTATTGGTTTTCATTCAGGACCAACAATGTTTGTCTTAAGGCCCCCAGCTTCGGTCATTTGTCTTTCTGAAATGCCCCAGTCATGCCTAATCTCACACAGATTTGTTTTATCTTTTGCGTGGTTATAGATGAGTCACTTTTTCCCAAATACATAAATCCATTTTAAAGTGACTGGTTGTGTTTGTGAATGTCCAGGGTGTACACCACTAAAACAGCTGGAACAGGGCTGCTTTTTTGAGTTTTTGAATAATCTATATATGTATGTTTTTGTTTAGTTTTTTGCATTTATATCTAAAGTTGCTATTGTTTATATGTTGGAATACCCCTAGAATTGCACATGAGGAAACCCGACTGATTGTCATTGTCAACAAAATGCACGAATTGGTGTGTGAAAAATGTAGTTTCTTACAGTTAATTGTTTACAAATTGAATCTTAACCTCATTATAAGCTGCCCATTTACCCCTGTTAACCTATTTTCTGCATGATGTTGCATTCATGCATTTATGGAAACTTTCCATAACCATCAAACATGAAGACCAAATGTTCTTGTCAGCTCATACTTTCACATTAGTCAATTGAGGGCATACATCTACACACAACTGAAATCAAGTAGGTCTGAAGCGAGACTAAAGCAGAACTAAGGCAGGGCTAAACCAGAGCTAAACCAGTGCTAAACGAGTGCTAAACGAGTGCTAAACGAGTGCTAAACCAGAGCAAAACCAGTGCTAAACCAGTGCTAAACCAGACCTAAACCAAAGCTAAACCAGAGCTAAACCAGTGCTAAACCAGAGCAAAACCAGAGCAAAACCAGAGCAAAACCAGAGCTAAACCAGTGCTAAACCAGTGCTAAACCAGAGCAAAACCAGAGCAAAACCAGAGCAAAACCAGACCTAAACCAAAGCTAAACCAGTGCTAAACCAGTGCTAAACCAGTGCTAAACCAGTGCTAAACCAGAGCAAAACCAGAGCAAAACCAGAGCAAAACCAGTGCTAAACCAGTGCTAAACCAGAGCTAAACCAGAGCTAAACCAGTGCTAAACCAGTGCTAAACCGGGGCTAAACCAGAGCAAAACCAGTGCTAAACCAGACCTAAACCAAAGCTAAACCAGAGCTAAACCAGTGCTATACCAGTGCAATACCAGAGCTAAACCAGAGCTAAACCAAAGCTAAACCAGACCTAAACCAGTGTTAAACCAGTGCTAAACCAGAGCTAAACCAGTGCCAACCCAGTGCCAAACCAGAGCTAAACCAGAGCTAAACTAGACGTAACCAAATGTGAGGTTGGGAAAAATAAATTGATGTTGTAATAGTTAAAACATATTTCAGAGCATTATTTGCCACTGGTTTTATAGCTGACAGCATTACACTCTTGAAGGAGCTGTGAAAAGGGCAGGGCCAGTGAAAGCGTTTCTTTAGGAGGACTCCATTGTATTTGTGCATCAATGGGGCACAAGAAAGATCAAGCTTTGCAGAACACCCACCTATTCCTAATCTAACGCAGCACCTTGTACGCAACTTCTCACACAACAAATAATTGAGCAAGATTGATATGCCTTTCAAAAATAATCTTGTGTGTACAATTTGTGCTTGGTCTGAACAATGAGGTACCTGTCTGGTTTGGCACTTGGCGAGCTTCCTGTGACATGCCTGCGGGCCATTTCTAGTTGTTGTCATTGCTGGGCTGTTTAGGATGTCTCTAGGGTGAGAACATGCCACTCTACACTTACAATGTTGTGTTTATGTCCGGTTTTGGCCATAACAGATGAAGGGTTTAGGGACATTACTCAACATTATTTTAAGCTTGTCTTGTTAAAGCAATTTGTCACGTCTGGATGGTCAGTCAGCATGTTTTCCTTTTCTTTGTTTTGAGGCCACAATGGTCGCCTGTCACTGCTCTGGTGACCAGTAAAGAATGTGAAGCAATTGTATCATGATCTCTCCCAAATGAATGGATTTAGGCAGTTAGGACCTGTCAAATGCACAGCCACAGTGGAGTTATGTCTGAATTAATAGTGAGAAGTACTTCCTCTATGACATCATGTTTGCAAACAACCCAAATTGACTTAATAACAAAAAAATTCATTACTGTGCAAAATGATCTGGACCATTTCGAGGGAAAGTCATGAATTTGTCAACTGTAAAGGTCACAGTTTGTTTAGAAATGGGTCATTATTTTATGTACAATATTTTGGTGCACACCTTCTCAAGCTAAAAGCCATGCATATAATCAAAGAGCACTGGATACGTCTATGCGGTTTATCAATGAAAAACATTTACAGTTTAGCTTTAGGAACTCGGTGACTCGATTGACTTCAGATCACATGATTTTAAATCACGCCTCATATGCGCATGAACTAAATTCCATATTTTTGACTGGGTGAAAATAGGGATGGTCAGTATTGACAAAAACTTTATACCCTTCAGTTTCCACCAAGTTCATTGTTTACAACACAACATCATCAATATTTTGACAACCTGCCCACCTTTAAATTATCATAATTTGCTGAAAATAACTTTGTGATACAAGTACAGTTCAGTATTGTTCTGCAACGGCTAAAAAGTCTGATAGTGTCTGATCTGTGGAGTGAAGTATATTTAGTAAAGAGCCCTGTGCCTCCGCTCCTCCTCAGGCGGGTGCATGTGATGGGGATCATGGAGGTCCTGGTTTGATCTGGGCTGGCTGAGCTCCTCTGTGCTCACAATGGGGCTCTCCAGTCCAAATCCTGCAGCTCTAGAGCCAGCCAACCAGCACACAGGGATCACATGGTGCCCACTGCTGTTGTGAGAGACCAGGCCGACTCTCTGTGGCTCTGTTATGACTGCAGTCTGGACTCCTGAAAGGATTAAGCCCACTCATCACTGTCAGAAAGCACACATGCCGTCATTTGGTTGGTGTTTTTTTATGAATTGATCCCGTGGTCCACTTGGGGCTTGGTTGTGATGGATATGGCTAGTGTACCAGATCATAGCACATGCATGGGCTATAATGGAAAGAGGACCGCAGGACTGGGCATAACGCTCTATAAATTTGTGTAAATGTACATTGCTTTGTTTGGTATAGCTAAATGTTACAACAAAACTACACAGATCAAGGTTTATCCTATAGGCCAACGTGACACGTGTAGAACTCAGGATGTACTATACAACAATGGATAATGCAGTCAGCCGGTGACAGAATGAGACTGATTGCGAAGATAATATGATATTATGTTAAGCTGATGAACAAAATGTGCAAAATGAAGAACCATAGGGCCCAATTAAAGGACGTAAACGATTTATTGTCAAAAATAAATACATTTTTCAGCAGATCAGTGTGGCAAGTTGAATTTTTTTACCCCATGACAATTAAAACAATTTCTGATTGGCCAGTTTATTGATAACATGGCATTATTTTGTTCAATTTGTTTGTATGAGAATCACGTTTTCTAATGTGTGCTCAATGTGCAACTCAATGTCCCAATCTCCATTCGTGACATCTCCATCTTTTATTATTCTTACAAATTTCCAAATGTCATTCTCCAAACTAGACCGAAATACTATTACCCAGATCATGTTGCTCTAACTCCTCCAAGGTCGACATGTTCTCCAGTTTTCTCTTCATTATATTATAGTCAGCACCACACGCCCTTACAACCACTCATGTGTAATCAGTGTAATGGCATTAAAGCAGCATGTTTAACAGCTTGTCCAGGCTCTGGCATATGTCACTGTGCATCACTGGGCTCCATGGAGATGCCAACAGCCCATTGCACAAAGCAGCACCATCTTCTCCTTCATAATGGACTTAAATGAGATGTTATGGTGAAGGCCTGCAGCTTCAGGACATGACTATCCCTCTTATGGTGTACTGTTTGTTTGACTGTATTGTAGGTTAATCTAGTGTGGTAAAGGAGTGTCTGTATCATATTGTATTGGTTGTTTTTATGTGGTATTCCTTTTTTTCTTGTAATGAAGTCTACAGGCTTGGCTCACTTATAATGTGATTTTACCCCTTATAACTTGAACACAGGGCGGCAAAATTAATCACAGTTAAATCGAAATTCAGTTTGAATGGACGCAACTGGCAAATCACCAGAAGCTGCAATTTTGAAGTACTATCATTTCCTCCACAAACAACAAAACATCCTTTCTTCTTCTGCCCAAAAATTAAGTCTGTAGTTTAGATATGTTTGTTCAGAAATGTAATTCTTGCATTAGTTTGTCAGTTCATATGTCATTGTTTTTGTCAAATCTCCTGGACATGTTTAAAATGTGAACTTTGAACAGAATCCTTAAACATAAATTGGTAGTCTAATTATAATTGCAATATTTTAATCACAAAAAACATACATTTGACTTAAAAGATATTTTGAAAGGAAATTGTATTTGTTTTCCATTGTATATAAATGTCACAAGCAGAGTTACTAATGTTGAATAAGGAGAGAGCTAAAAAGATAGATTAAAATATTCTTGTATTAACCTGCATTGGCCTATATTTCATGGTTTTATAGTTGCCTTCATTTCCACTAGCAGTTTTTCTTGTATAAAATGTGACAATGTAATCTTTGAACTCCATATTGACACATTTAACACTGAACTTGCAGACTCTTCCTAACTGTCATGTTTTTGTGTGACGACGTGGCCTACAGTTATGTCTACAGGGGAAATAAGTGAACACAGGAGCAGATGGTAAAGTGACACCAGTCAAATGTTGGTCTTGCTGGCGCTGGTTAGGACCCTGTCAAACCTGCTCTGGCCCAAATCTGGCTCTGGTCTGGCCCTCTGCCCCTGCGCCGTGGTATGGGACTCTTGGACCCACAGGAGGTTAGAGGGCGGATCTTGTGATGACAGCACTGACATCACTGCACGCTTCTGCACACTAATAGAGGGATCATGCAGGAGATTAGAGTGCCACAGTGCAGTAGATGTATACGGAATATATGTTCAAAGTTATATTAAATTAACTTGTTCTGTACTTTTTCATTTAGATTTTAAAATGTGATTATAATTAGCTTACAGCATTCATTCATAGCTTGTGTCTCTGATACAAATAAATAGACATTTTTAACTTTTCACTATAGCAAGCAGCAGATTTAAAGATGCGCAAGTTTTCTGGTAGAGAGTCCACTACAGCGTGTCTCCTTGGAGATGTTACTGCTTTGTCTGGAATGTCCCACTGTATGCATTACTTTTCTCTCTTTTGGTTTTACTCAGTTAAAACCGAGTGTTTTACTGCTAAGAAAATACACAGAAAAAACACGTGTTCTTACTGTAAGCGTGGTCTGCTCTCCACAGATCTGACCTGTAACTTGGGTTTGCGGGATTACCTACTTGTGTCCATCAAGATAGGCAAGTTTAATGCCATAATGTGGAATATTCTTGGCAAAGGACCCTTTGTACCAGAGAAGTTACACAGTGCACCATTTAAGCGTTTTAATTGTTGATTGACTATGTGACATGTATGAACCCGGGACTCTGATTTTGTAATTTGATATATATTCACATGTAAATACAGAGCAGTTGGTGGAGATAGGGGGTAAAAATTTTCAGAGCACTCAAGCCTCAAATGCAGGACAATACAGGATTACCTAAACATGCACAAATCATTCAAAATAAAATGTTGACAGCCCAATGCTATTCATATATCACCCAGTTAAAGTAGTTTGTGCCCTCATACTACCCATACTACTACCTTTGATGGACCATAGTGGAGCAAAAAGACAGAGTGAGACAGTGGCCTGCTGTCACGGATGACACAGGCATACACACTGCATGGATAAACGTGTATATATCCTTAATACAGCTGTTGTGAAGCTTTGTGACATAGATACACATGACATATTGACCTGCCCCATGCCCACATATGGATATTATTGTGTCCTATGACTGGCTTAGACCACTCAGCTATGACCCAACAAAGTGTACATGTTTTTCACTCTCTCTCCCTCTCATCCCCTCCCTCTCTCTCCCTCAATCTCAATATCTCTCTTCCTCTCCCTCTGTAACATTGTCAGACAGTGATGTATGTGATCTGTACAGTGGACCATAGCTTACAGCTGTGGCCTGTTCGCTAACACAGATGTATCTGGAAGATGCTGTCCGTGGTAAAGAAAAGCCATTAATCCTCTTTTCTCTCAGACACAATTGTGATAAGTGGGTCAGTAGTTTACATAGAAGACAGTTAGGATTGTGTAAGGCTAAACATCCCATATAATTACATTCATGGTTGAGTTGTAATTGTGGCTCCTTTTGCTGTCAGTACTATACCATAGTAGCCATACGTTGTCCTCTTTTACGTCTGTTTTTCCCTCTCCAGGCATAATCATGTCACATTAATTTTCAATGCAACCGACCAAATGCCTGCTGCTGACCTAGTGACAAGAATTCCCCAGTACAGGTCAACTATAGAAAGCAATGGCACATCTCACAGCAGTATCTCAACTGGAGAGGCCATATTTGAAAACATGTTACTTTTCTGGAGAAAGATCGGCCACATGAATCTCCATGGATGTTATTCCTTTGCATCAAATATTACACAGTACAGCATTTAACTTAATTTTATGCTAGAAAGTAGAGATGCACCAACACTGGTATTGAATATCTGTGCTGATCCGGTTCAGCCAATATCCTGGCTGGACTCTTCACTAACTGATATTTATTGGACCATAGGACGTCTCATGTTGTTTGAACTTAAATTCATAAAAAGCTATTCAGTAGTTACTTGCATGAAACATAAAACGTACATACAAACCTTATGTAACACAGTTGGATCAATTTTGTAATAAGTTAATTGTGTTTTGAGAGAAAAAATGCTATTTTCAATCCCTACACTGGTATCTGTCAGTATTGGCTGATACTTCAAGTCATAGTTTCGATATCGGTACCAGAACTGAAAAAGCTGGATTGTACATCCCTACTAGAAAGATAAATGTAATGCCATACTGTGAAACATGCAAAGCTGCTTCATGGGGACAGGCAGAAAAAATACATAGTGCACATTTTAAGATTGTGAATAATGTTTAAGCTTCAAATAACCTTTTTTTTCTTGGTAAAGACTCAACAAATAAAAATGAAAAGTACTACACCAGCGACTGTTTTGGTTAAAGATCAAAAAAAAAAAAAAAAAGAATTTAGTGTGAACTTTTAGTAATTTTAGTAACTGTAAACTTTTTAGTTTTAGATTTTAGTCATGACGTTTTGGTTGAGGAAGTTTTTAGCCAATTAAAAAACGTGTATTTAAATCATATTTCTATTCAACATTCCTGCATATTTCATGCTTTTCCACAGGAACACTAGGAAATTGGCCTGGGCCTATCTTTTCCTTTCTTATCAGCCCAGCCCTGTCTACTGCACAGACTCAGCCACTTGTATCAGACATGCTCCCATCATGCTTCGTTTCACTAAGCCAATGACATCAAATGCCACTCCGAGTGCAACGCTGTCATACATTATAGATCCTCAGTAGTAGTGCATATATAGAGAAATGCGTCTTGTCTTGATAAATTACCTTGGGGTTGTTCTATATTCCCTTGAGGGCTCATTAGTGTGTATATTGGGAATGCTGGGAACAGGCCAGGGAAAGTTGCTGACCCTCCCTGATGTTTTGTCTTCATTTCTGTCACTGCGATACAATGGGAGTGAATGAGCGCTGGTTTGTCATTAACCCGATGGTCAGAGAGTCCAAGGACCACGGCTGACCAGGCTGACCTACAGGGTTAACCCAGGATCGGTGCACCCTCTCTGGGCACACACCTTTGACCCCTGTGGTGCCGGCTAGGTTCTATCAGAGATAAGAAGTAGGGCTGCACAATATGGAGCTAAAAAGTTTGGGGAAAATATCTAATTGCAATTTTTCTGCAATATAATACAACAAGAATAATATTTTTGTACATTTCTAAACTACAGTGTTAGCTGTTTTTGTGCAGAATAAGACAGGATGTTTTGTTGTTTGTGTAGGAAATTAGAGTACTAATTTGCAGCCTTTGCTCTTTGCAAATTGCCTCCATTCAAATTGCGATTTATCTTGCATCCCTAGTATAATATATTGCATCCCTAGTATATATACTGCAATAATGGCTGATAGAATAATTGATATCATAACAAGCAAAAATATTGTAATAACACAAGCAAAAATGCTCAAACAAAAGGCAGACTTTATGTATTATTTGTCCTTTTGTTTAAGTCTTGAATTTGCCTCAATCTGAGTTTTGTCAGTTTTTTCAGTATGGCTGAACTTGTTGTGTCAAAAAGTATATTAAAATATCACATCACTGATATTGCAGTACTTAACAGCCAGATCATATATTGCAATCTTTTCCAATATTGTGCAGCCTTAATCAGAAAGGTTTTATGTTGCTGACTGCATACCTGCTGCCTACTGTAGCGAGAAAAAAAGGGCCATTCGGAGCATGCTGGACTAGATATAGCAGAGTCCAGACATTTTTATCTGTTTGTCTGAGTTAATGTAATGTACTGGGTGGGAATGCCAGTTAACCCTTGATATGGAGAGCATTATGCATTGTCCACAAGAACAATGGTGTAACTGTCAGCTCTTCGGAGTTCACTGAGTTCATAGAGAAATGTCTTTTTAAATTGCTTATAGTGAAACAATGTGAGCATGAATGGCTGTTTATGTGGATCTCAGTGAATCACATAGCTCGTATATAACTAACATGCAATCTTAATACTTGCTTAATACATTTATAATCAAAATGAGGTGTCTAATTTTGACTAACATGACTCCAGGGGAAGCTCAAATAATGTTGTGCATAATATCCCATTGGAAAAAGTGCAAAAGTATGAGTTCACATCATGTTAAAATCTACTTACATTTGGCTAGTTGTCTTTCTGGTTACTGAGTTTGCCATTTTTAAGTTTATGATTTGAAGGTATATACAGAATTGACTCCTTTTAAGCTTTAAGCATTGGTACACTGATGTTGCTTCCTTAAAAAACATACTTGGAGTTGTGTTTTGTTTCATCCACAAAAGTTTGAGCAATCCTAGGTTATTAGTCTGCCATCTCTAGAGCTCAAAATGCTCTGTTTCACCTTGAGATGTCATGTAGTAGTAGTTTTCAGTTTTTGTTCAGCAGAGATTGGCAGTTCCAGGGCTGAAATTTGTGAAGATGTATGGAGTTTACAAACACACTGGAGCACTTCCTGTATTACCACATAACATCACAAGGTGGAACAGAGCAGAATTAGCAGGATTTATGGGTGAAATATGTGTGACTGAAACAAAACGCAACCGCAGATATGTTTTTGATGAGGAAACAACAACAACAGATCAGAAAATAGTGTAGTATGGCCCTTTAACGTCTTGTAGACAGTGTTACACAGCAGGTGATAATGTTCTGTTGACTTATTTGCATGAGCATTGTACATTGGGTGGAGCAACTGCCAGTTCATTAAGGTATGTCTCTTATTCAAAGTTTTGAGAAGGTGAAGATTTATGACGATTATGACATGCAACTTCATAAACATTGTTGGTCGTTAGGCTGTCAGGATAAATCATGGGTATTGGCAAATTTTAGCTTTTCACTTTGATTTATGGTTTAGTGATTTATTATTGATTTATTGGATTTGAGCCATGGGTCTGAAGTCTTAATTTGCCTGTAGCAACTAAAAAATACATGACTGACTTGATGACTGGATATTGATCATTTTGTTTTTACATCTTTCCCTGTCTGAATTTTAGAGGTAATTAACACAACACAATACAGTGGGCTGTTTTTTTAACTTTTAGATATTCACATGTTCTGCATTACATTGAATCTTGTAGTCAAAATGTGAGACTTACAGGTCATGAGGATAAGCCGCCTACAAATGGCAAAGATACATACTGGGCGGCAGTAGCTCTTTAGGTAGAGCGTTTGTCCATTGATACACAGATTCCAGCTCCCACAGATGAATGCTGCCATTGTGTCCTTGGGCAAGGCACTTAACCTATCTTGCACCCAGTGTCTACATGTACTGGTGTATGAATGTGTGTAAGAAAGTGTGAGTGGTTCATTGCTGTAAAGTGTTTTGAAGGTGGAAAAGCGCTGAGTAAAAAGTTCTGCTGGGCATGATAAGATTGACAGGTGGATTAACCAATCAGAGAAACAGACGTTTTCTTTAAACTCTTTAAACTTAAGCACTAAACTCTATGGATCTATGGTTTAAAAGTTATGTATATATATTTGTTCTGAATGGTTCAAGGTTATTGGAGAGGAGACGTCTTGTGTCCTAACACTTTTCAGATTGCATTCAAATAGAAAGTATGAGGCTAGACTAGAATATTTGAAGACAACGATCAACAATCATACAATATAAAGTAAAGTGCACATAGGATGCTAATGAAGCACAATAGAATCAGCTTTTTTGATGAAAAACTTAGTGCCCAGACCTTTGAAAATACCAATGACCCAATACAACCCAAAGTTCAGTAGTTAAAGTCCATCTTTTGACTGTGGCTCTTTGTACAAACATCTGCGCCCTTGAGTGTCAAATGGACCTGAACTGAGAAGCAAATGGCCTCTGGGTGAGTCGTCCCTACAGCGTTAAAAGTGCAAGAACTTGTTTTGGGAGAGAGCTTGATTGTAATTAACAAGTCAAATGGAGCAGAGCCGTGACAGATGTGCCATAAAGTGCTCAGCTTTAGCCTGTTAGCATAGAGAGTGCAACCCTTCGTAGTTCAATGCAGGCATACCCCATTTAAAGCATCAAGAGGAAATCTTCTGAGCTTTTAGCCATTTTATAATGTTGTTACCTCCTCAGGAACCTACTCAGAGGTGTGTTTTGTTTCATTCACACATGTTTGAGTAACCCTTTATTATTAGTCTGTCTACATCTCCAAAACATATGAGAAAATACAGTAATATGAGCCCTTTAAGTTGAACATTAAAGTAACAAGTTTCACTGAAATTGCACTGAAATTGCAATATAAATAGTTGGAAATAACAGAAAACACTTCAAATATCATTATTACACCTTGTCTCTAGAGTGCGATTATGTATTAAATGTTTTTATGCTCCTGGATAACTGAATTTGCACTTTGAGCTGGATCCTGATTGTAAAACCTAAATGGCAAATCTAATATATTTGCCTATTTATTAATGATTAAACATATAACCTGGAAATAAACCTGGACTGTAACTAGACCAGGACTGAACCAGAACTAGAACAGGACCAAATCAGGTCTACACCAGGCCTAAAACTATGTTATGGCACATTTGTTGCATTTTCCTGTTTATGAGGAAGTTTGCAGTTTCTCATTGTAACAGGAAGTGCTGTCTTCTTCCAAGTCTTTATCAGCTGTGAGAAAGTCTGCCTATTCTTTTGTTACATTTATCAGTCAAATGAGCCTCCAGTCATGCTCTGTAATTTGTCATTGTGATTTTTAAAAAGTGCCTACGAAGCAATTAACAATGTACAATTCTATCCACTTGTGAATATTTTGTTGTGGGAATTTACTGAACTGTTGCAAAACTGGGGTCATTTGCATTGTATTTTTGCACTGGGAAAGATCTGAGCATATCAAAAAATAAACAGCATGTTCTAAAACAAAAAAATATCTGCCTTGAATTATACACAAACTAGTTGTTTTTATTTTGTATTTATCTATTTATCCAAGCAGAATAATGCCTTTAAGCAATAAGAGGTGATTTAAAGTAATTGTTCTAAAATATGTAGTGAAAAACAATATTAACTGTATAATTACTTCTTCATAACAAAGTAAGGAACAGCATTAATTTGTTGTAACCTTTTCTAACTCTTTGAAATCCACAAAGATAACATCAAATATCCTTTAACTGCTCTTAAATCTGCACTGTGCAACTTTTCTATTATTGCTCTGCCTAGAATGTTCCACAGTATGGCATTAAAATAGATACTCTGTGGAGAAAAGCAGTTCATGCCACCAGGCCAAGTTATAGGTCAGACCTGCTCGCTGGAAGAATGCATGTTTTTCAAGGTATTTTTAGCAATAAAATCCATAACATCTCCATGGGAACAAGCAGATAGCATACCCTACACCATAAAAGTTACATAATGCCTCTTTAGTTTAGAGGCAGACACTAGTGTAGTAGTAGAAGATGGCTAAGTATATTATTACTCCTATTACACGCACAATTAAATATCTTTTATCATCTCTCTTTTGTATCTAATCGCTGAAGCACAAATCGCCTTTACATTATGTTGAATACGATCTATTTTTGTATCTTGCCGTTAGTGGGGTCCTTTTATGAAGTACAGAGAAGAATTGAAGTGTTGTAATCTCTCATCTGACCTGGCCTTTTCCTTCAAGTATACGCTATAGTTCTGAAGACGCGGCCAGACAAAGCTAATGAGAAGCTAAAGTTCTATGTTGCTTGTTTTTTCCCTGTTTCTTAGCAGTATCTTTTGGACTAGCAGTTACTTTTATGCCATTTGTAAAGGACCCGTTGACAGAGGATAATAATCTAGAGTGACAGTGACCTGATTTCTTTCTTTTTCTTTTCTGTGTCTTGCTCATGTCATTTGACGGTGCAGAGGAGATCGGACTCCCCACCCTCCCCCCTCCCGTTTGCAGTTAAGTGCATTGAATTATTCTCCGGACATTTGGAGGTTAGCCACAGGGGGTATATGAGCAAGAAGAAGAGGCAACAGGCTGTACGCCATGTCTTGTTTTATTTTAGGAAGAACAATGAAATCAAGGAAAGTTTACAGAGAGTTCACAAGGACACAAATAATGAGCGGATATTGCTTTATGTAACACGGTTTGTTCAAGTTCTAGTTTGTGTCTTTAAAGACATCATCCTTGGAAAGAAAGAGGAATCTGCACCATAACCAAAATGAGAACTAAATATTTCTGGCATTAAACCTATCTTAAAGGTCCTAGATTGCAGAAAATGGATTCTTGTGAGCCATGTGAGACTGCTGTTATCTCTTCAAAACCATACCTGGAGTTGTGTTTTGTTTCATTCTCACATGTTTGAATAATCCTGGTTTATTAGTCTGTCTTCATCTTCAAATCTCAAAATGCCCTGCTCCACCTTGTGATGCCTTGTCATGAAGCGCTAGTTTTCAAGTTAACTGCTGCTTTTTACATTTAGTTCAGTGGAGATCGGCAATTCCAGGGCTGAAATCACCCAAATCACTCTAGTGAAGACGTATGGAGTTTAAAAACACAGTGGAGCACTTTCTGTGTTACCACATAACACCCCAAGGTGGAGTGTTTTCTGTTTGAGTGTCAAATATGTATGAATGAAACTAAACATTTCCAGGTATGTTTTTGATGAGAAAGCAACATTATAACAGAGATCAGAAAACAGCGGCCTTTAAAATTTTGAATATTTTTGTTTCCAGATAATTATTGATGAACACAGTAGTTGATACTTAGGTACAGTATATGTGATCTGTTTTGATCTGGTTTTGTCCTGATTTTTGAGATCTAATTTAGTTCTGTAGTTGCTTTTCTTTTAATCATAATCTGGGTTTAGTTTGAGAAAAGCATGAAGAATAATCAACTGGCCACACTACATTATTAACAATGCTATATTTAGAAGAGGGATCCTTTCCTTTTGCACCATCCCGGGATCAGCACCAATGCCTTGAGGGATATTTTATTCCAACTCTCAGTGGTCTTGTGTATGCGTCCTAAAAGAAAACCCAGAAGAGAAAAGAGAGTTGCGTAATGCGTTATGTCCTAGTCTGTGTGATGATAACAAAAGATCTTTATGCGTACAATACCCAGCAGCTATGTTTATTGAAGGAGCTATACTGTGTTTATAGCGACCGCTCTGAAATGTAAATAGGACGAAGTTGGAAAGTTCAGTACATGACTAACAAGGATCATCGGGCAAAACTAAATAAAAAAGAGAAATTAAAATAATTACACAAGTGAAATTGAGATGTTTAATGCTTTAAATAAGTTATGGTTAGTATTAGTGTTGTTGAAATGCTAAAAATGAATTTTGCAATACTAATTCCGATACCATGATACCATGATACCATGACACTGTTTATTTAGACAATATAATGTGTTAAATGTACTTTCTTTTGTATTACCATGTGGCCATATATCTGTGTAATCCCTCAGTATTTCAAGTAGGTTCCATAGTGGTCCATGGGCGTATATATTCTGATGCAGCTCAGCATCATTATAAAGCTATTCAGGAAAGGTGCTGTGAATGTGACTTTTTGTTATTTTTGATACGTGTTTTAGTATCAATCAGTATCTGATTTTCGACACTTTTGACAGCCTTAGTTAGTATTGATATAGTCAGACCAAACAAGATGGCAAAATGTGCGATTTTGAAATTCAGACTTATTAAAACAAAAAGGTACTAATGAGTTTGTAATTGTAATAATAGTACAATTCATTAGTGAGTGGGAATAGCCCTTTGGTTACCCTGGTGGCTTTTAAAGTGCATAATGAATAAAATCACAGTTACAGTACATATCCACAGTTACTCCATAGTAGCATTTTGGATAGACTTAGATAGACTCTCAAAACACAAGGCTAGCTCCAGACCAGTATGGACCTAAAGGTCTAACTGGTACTGATCCAACACAAAACAAACTTGTCTAAACCAGGTGCTGCAGACCTGATCCATAGTGCAGCTGGATAATTACATTGTTCTTATCTCCGTCAACAGACCACGTCTTGAGGAGGAGCTCACAAACACAGCAGTGGTCAAAGGTCGCTGTGTGTGTCTTGGCTGTTTACAGATCTGTAGCAGAGTCGGACGAGGCGCGAGGTGGTCCCATGTCTCCAGCTGCCTCTTGTTAGCTGGGTAAACATTAAGGCATGTTTCAGAGAGATCAGGTTTAATTTTCTAAAGAATCCAGCGTTAAAGAGGAAACCATAGCAAATTCACTTCAAATACTCACAATTTTAGGTGATAATTAGAATGTAATTGGTCTTAACATCCATTTTATCTTAGCACTTTTATTTTTATCCAAATACTGGTCTCTGGAAATTCCATTTTTCTTTTATGAGGTTTTCAGGCCACAAGTCGTACTGGAGAGGGCACATTAAGCATCAAATATATATAGGAGTGAGTGGGTGGATAGATTCAGCATACTGGTGTGGTCAGTAATTGATCTCTGTGGTTTTATTTTGCTTTTACCCATCTTACCAATCCTATTTTTATGGGTACTTACAATAAAATGTTATTGCTTCCCTGGCATTCTCCGTCTGATGTCTCCATCGCAAAGTATCTGTCATCAAGGGAGCTATAATTTGCATGATGATGTTTCAGTGTAAGAAATAAGCCAGATGCCCTTCTGGACTCCCTCCATTTCTATTACTTAAGTGCTGGGACAAGATGCACTAAAACTCTTGTCTGCACTCTTGTCTTCTGGATCCAGTTATCATACTTCAGCAGAGTGTATATATGAAGCAGGTCATCTTGAGGCTAACATTTTTCACTATGGAAGACCCAAAGCTTAATACTTTGGTCGACTCGATTGCTCAAAAGGTCAAAAGGAAACGGTTCAACCAATCACCATTGCAGCTTAAGAGCAAAGCATAGCAAAGTCAATATATCTAACTCTGCATTGTATTACAGTTCAAATGGATCCCTCAAAAGGCAATGGGCGCTCTGACTGCTTAGCTCTTCTTACCTTTGCATGTATTTGATAAGATGACTCTTCGCTAACCTTGTGTCCCCTCCTCATCCTCTTCTTCCTCCTCATCTTCTGCAGTGATGACATTTGATGAGCTCAGGGGGGAGCAAAGAGAAGTAATGAATGGAGCATAATTGTTTCCTGTCATTTTGTTGCATTTTCTTTAAATGGTCGTTTGAGGTCCCTATGGAGGTTGCACTGATTCAGCTAAGCCCAGCATGGGTGAGACTGTTGGTATGGGGTTCTTTTAGTGGTGCCCAAGAAGACCTGGTTTAGTCCTGGTTCAGTCCTGGTTCAGTTAAAGGACGACACACACGACAGGAGAATTTGCCCGATTTAAGCTGCGATTTCCTTCTTCCTGAGTTCCCGATGACCCGATGTTGTCTTCGTGTGCGATTTCAAAGCTGCTCCTCATGTGTGGTGGCTATGTGACTCTGAGCTGCTCTGTCATATCGCAACTACAAAAACATCAGGAACAGCCAATAAAACAGACCGTCAGGGGCAGAGGAGTGACGAACACAGAGGCGCAACATCCAAACTCACTAAATAGTGAAAATAATGAGAAGACTACTCACCAGCTAACAGCTGATGCGAGGTGCGCTCACAACTTTGTAGCCTGTGGTAGGCACATAGATCTATTAAAATACGCAGCCATATCCCGCAGCAGTTTTTGTGATCAGCGATTTAAAATCTCCTTGTCTCTGTTTTGTGCTTTTTGTTGCATGTTTTAAAGTTGTTTAAGACTGAAAAATCCTGTAGCGTGTGGCGGCCTTAAGTCCTAAATTTAGACTAGTGGCGTGGGGTGATACTGTTGATATGAGGGTCTTTTAGCGGTACCGAAGGAAACCTGGTTCAGTCCTGGTTTATATCTGTTTAGTTCTGTCCTGTCTTCTCTATGATAAAGACAGAGCTTAGTTTTAATTTTAGGTTTAGACAGCGTTAATACAGTAGATAGGATGGGTTTGTATAGTCCTGATTAAGAACATGTGTTTGATTTAGTTTGATTCATAATGTTTTAGACTGAGTTAACACTAGTTTGAGCCTAATTTATTCAGACTAGTTTTTTTTACACTGAAATGGTATAGTCCTTGTCTAGTCCAGGTTTAGTTCCAGGTTTAGTTCCGTGGTATAATCCTAATTTTGGGTGTGATGAGATGTGTATTGTACATCTTTGGAAAACAAAATGGTAATTCCTGACTTAGTTGTGAAAACTTTTGACATTCCTGCTGCAGCCCTTTTGTTGATTCAAAACATGCCAGTGGCTGTATATGGCTGTGTTGTAAATGCATAATAAGTTTTGCAAACATATCTTGCCCTTGATATTCTAATACGGATGCACAGCTTGGGTGTAAGCCTCTTGCTTGATAGGATTTGACCAACAGGGAGCCTCCTTCCTGGAAGACAGTGGTTGTTATTGATTTCATATTGAATAGTATTACTGTTGATCTCATTGCAGAGCTTATCGTATTGTTGGGAATAGGGATAACTTACATTTTGAGGCAGCCTTCCAAGGTCAGGCTGAGACATGGTTATTAATTTTAACAAATAGCGCAGAGACTTTGTACCAGAATCACATTTGTATTTATAGCAGTGAGTCTGTGGGAGGCTAGCATGTTATCAATCTCTACGTGCACCATCACTGCGTTTCCAATCTACCGTAATGAAATCATGGCTCCCCCCACGGCTCCTCCAGGTTTGTGACCCCAAACGTGGGCTGGGACACGCGGTCTGCTCCCCTTACTCTCCACGAACCCTGCCATCTCCCTGACATTCTTCAGAGCAGCTGTAGTTTGGAGATAAGAAGTGGAGGAATAGGGAAATCACTGCATATTTGGGACGGTGCTGTAAAGTCTTGCCAAGCAATAAGATTAAGGCCAGACTCCTTCCTGTGTGGACTTTTTCAACGTTCTCTGCAACCAAACTTGTTCAAAATGCAAGGTACTATTTTATTCCTTCATTCAGGGGTGTTTTAATATTAGTATGGATGGACTTTGCTGCCCCATTCACTGCTCAGACCTTCCTATTGGCTATTGTGCACAGCCTCCACTATATTGCCATAAGGAAGCATGCTCATTACGGGGCTTTGTCTGCTAACAGCAACACAAAGGAAGCATTATGGTGCCCCTGGGTGTCAAATGTAGATAACCTGCAGCATATTGGCCGAGTTTAATGGTCCCAGCTTGTTCTATGATAGATACCAGGTAAATAAGGCTTGCCAAGTAATGAACTTTTAATGAAATTCAGAAATATTACAGGCTTAATAGCAATATAATTACTTCACATGGTTGGATGAACCAGAGAAAGAGCCATTTGTTTAAGATTGTCCAAAAGATGCATCTTGGTACAGGGCTTGTCATTTTAAGAGGTTATGTAGTAATGTTCCATGATTGCTAATGCTGGGCTTGTACTGTTTGCTTATTGATTAAAATACAAGATATTCAAGTTTCAGCGTACTGTTATAAGCTGGACTTAAAGGGCTTACAATACATTAGCTTATCAAAAGTGTGTGCAAAGATGAATTGAATATAAGTCAAATAATATATAGCACCTAAAATGCAGACTGTAACCCCCGAGAGTTAATACCGACACAGAAAAACTCAATTACGTATCTCCCCCATTTATCTACATTTCTCATGACAAGCTTCATCAGTCTCATCCATCATATCATGTGTTTTTAAACGCACCCCCCCCCCCGTATTTCTGCACCCCTCTCCCCTGTCCCCTCCCCCATCCGCGGGACGACCTCATCAGATCAGTTCGGGAGGTCAAAGGTCGCTCGATCAGGGGAGACTCTCATGTCAGGTCGCATCAGTGCGCTGGGATGGCTGTGGAGGAAATTAATTCATCTATGCGCGTCTTTAGCCCACTTAGCAGCTATTCGGAGGGGGAGGGGCCTGAGGAGCGAGGTGCAGTTAAGACAAAAGGTGTAGCAGACCATAGCACCCAAGATGATTTTTGCTTTGTCTGTTGTTTGGTGTTTTATTCTTACAATTTACAGTTTATTTGAAACTGAAAATTTCAATTATATCAGGTGAGCGCCAATCAAAGATGGATGATCAAAACAAGTGAGTAGCACATAATGGACAGATAAACAATGTCGATTAATGTTGTTAATGTTCTTATTTTGCTGTTTAGTTTTGAGCAAATGTGTTTGGTACGTAAAAGACAGAAATATATGGATTTTAATACTGTCTAAAATGCAGAATTTGACCAAAAAAAATGGAACCACTTACATAGCATCGACTCGTTCCAACAAATCAAATCTCATGTCAATTTCAAGTCCAATTTCAAATGGGATTTCCAACCAGCTAGAATTGATTACAAATACATATATAAATAAATGTAACCTAAATGTTTATATTTTGTTCTTCATGTAAAGTTATCGTATCTATAAATTACTACACTCTCTTAGTTGTCAGCATTTAACACCTCAATGAAACATGTATTTGAAAAACTCATGTTTGGAGATCACCTGCTGCTGAGGAATGCAGAGTTTTTTTTAACAACTGCTGAGTCTTTACATTCAGTCTGTACTCTACTTTGTGGTCAGCTGGAGAAAATATGCACTACAAATATAGAATTCTTCATGCCATTGCAGGGGGTATATAGTTAAAAAAAATCACATTTGACCTCGAAGCAAGACTGGAAGGAATGCCATGTTTCCTAGAGTACAGTATATTTACATTGACATTGTTCATAAATTCAGCATATGTTTTGTGTATCCTAAAAAAAACACATACTCAGTATTTATGCTTGCAATTCAAAAAGTATCCAAAATATATGTAACACTGGAAGATTGAAATTAACCTCTATAAAGTAGTCCAAAAATATTCAACCCAAAATATAACTACAATATGATGATCTAAAAATGTTCATAGAGAAGATTTTTAAGATATTTAAGTTAGACATTGACCGATATAGGTATCAAATGTCATTCCGACTAACCAAATATCGATCTTGAGAAAGCGTTTATGTAGTAAAACATAAAAAAAAAAATCATCAGCAAAAGGGTTAAAATTTGAACCAACCACATTATTATTACTATTACCCATTATTTGCCCTTTTAATGAACATACTTATTTCCATCTGCAGACATAATATAGACCTCACTTGAACCCAGTAACAATACCAGGTGTTAGCCCTTGCCCTACAGAAGTATCCAGTGATTAGCCTGTCCCAAATGACATCATCGTTCCAGAGGTATAAATCCATCCATAGCCTGTTGTACCATTGTGTGTTTATGGGTGCGTACACGTGTGGGTGGCTCTCAGTGGGAGGCCATCTTTGACACCCTTTTAGCCGCCACACCTCCTGGCCCCGCCCCCCACATGCCATGCCAGCTGCAGCTGTCGAGGCTCAATGCAGAGATGTCGAAAATTCCTCGCTCTGCAATTAGAGCCACAGTTTTCTGAATAGTCTGCATTGCAATGTCCTAAAAATGCCCATGGTCCTCTTCTTTCTGCTCTCAAAAGTTCTGGTAAATAGAGACTGATGAGGAGAGCTGGGTAGAGTTGCCTAAAAATGTACCCCAGGAGTGCAGTTACTTTGAAATGATATTACTCAAGTAAAAGTAACAAGTAGCTCAATCTGGATAATTACTCAAGCATGTTTAAAAACTTGGATATTCGGACAGATTTAGAGTGAAGAATCTGGACAAACACATTTGCACACACAGCTTACGTTTTGTTATTTGCGTTATTTACGTTTTGTTAATTTATTGCCCAAAATATGAGGTTAAAATAATGTAATTTTAACTTTTAATTTCAGTTTTCTTGCCTTCTCACAAACTCTATTTTAGTACTAAGGGAAAGGCTTGAAACTTTTGATACCATGATACCAAGAGCCTTCTAAAACAATACAAAAAGTCAAATGTTGTCTTATGTATTTCAGTATCAGTACTTCTTCAAATAAGTATCTAGTTAATTATCAATTAGCAGTTACTCCAGTAATAGTAACTGATTACAAGGCACTTCTGCTGCTGAGTGGTGAGTGAATAAAGCCCCCCGTCTGTTGTGAAGTTGACAGATTGCGTTTGGTGCAAGCTGCTCGTGGTGATGCGTGGTTTCCTTGGTTGAAAAAACTAAAGGATTTGAAATGAAAGAGGCCTCATTTTAACAGGGAGGGTGTTTCTCACGCCTGACTGAGAATGTCCGCTTTGCATCCAGTCAAGTGCTTCATTGTGAACGCCACCAAAGAAATGCAAATACTGCCAACAGATGTACTAGTCTTTTTCACTTTTTTTTCTTTTTCTTTGGCCGTTTTGTCGAAAGAAGTAATCTCGCTCACTCAGAGTTGGAGGGATGTGTGCGGGGCTAAAGTGTTAACAAGGGGAGAGCCATGTCCTCCTAGCGCATGCGATGGTGTGGTGTTCTCAATGTGGCGAGATGCTGGGGACAGATAAATGGGAGCTTTTGTGGCCTGTGCCAGAGGGTAGACTTAGCTCACAAAAAGGACACACACAGAGCCGGGCCTTTTCCAGAGAAACGACTAATGGCAAGCAGCATTTCTTCTTCTCTCTTCAAGTCGGCCTCCGCTCAAATTTGTAGTGCCTGGAAACACTTTTGTATTTGGTATACCCTGCTTTAGACGTGGTTTGATGGTTGGCATGTGCACTGTTGTTGTAAAATGATTTATTTACATGAAATAAGTAACCAAAAGCAGCTGAAGATCTATGACTTAGGCCTGCAGCTACCCAACTCTTCATGCTGCATGAAGTCCAGATAAATGCAGAGGATGTAATCAGGAAGGGCATCTGGCATAAATCTCCTAAATGAATAAACAAACGTTAGTAAGAAAGCATTCCCCAAAAATAGTACTTGCATATATAGGCTGTATAAAGAAGTGGATTAAGGGAGTGTGACGTCACCCATAGTGTCAAGTGTCTCCAGTCAAACGAAGCTCACCAAGGATAGCAGTTATGAATTTAGAGCCAGTTCCATATATTAGGAATTGATTTACGGACAAAATAGCAAAATAAAAACACCAGGACCATATTTGGAACACGGCAGCTAACAGGCTTGCTATGTCCACGTATATCCAGTCTACATAGATGTTACATGCAAAGACAAGTTAAAGAGGATGAAAATGTCATTGTCTAGATAAGGGGTGTCTAAACTTTTTTCATCAAGGGCCACATATTAAAACGCAGACCAGCATGAGGGCTGATCGAGGGTCATACACTGGTCAAAACAGTGAGTAATTCAAATCTGTGCATTTATAACAGGTTTGAATGACCCTCCAGACCTTTGTTCATGCTTAGACATACAGTAAAAAAAGTACTTGCGGTAGTATGGGCCAATTCACCTGGAAGCCTGAGGGTCAAAACAATTGGTCTGAGGGCCACATTTGGCCCCTAGGCCACAGTTGGGACATGCATTATGTAACTTTTCAGGTGTGACTTTATTAATACTTAACACTTGTACAGTGCTTTTCATGACACTCAAAGACACTTGAAATGTTCCACAATATATTATTTAACATGGAGATTAGCAGGTCCACCAGAAAAGTTACACTGTGTATCTTTAAGTAACAGTAATAGTTTTGAGTGCTCTGTCCTGCATGCTGTGAGCAAAGCATTTGACAAACCTGGAACACAAGTTTGTTAACGTTATGAAATTGAGCCTGTGATTTGACTCTTTATGTTTGTGTTACATACTCTCCCTGCTGTATCCTTCCTGAGAACTGAACTTTTTTTTTTCTCATAATGTTTCCATAAAGTGAGCGAATGGAAATAAGTGGGGCCATTTCCCTTCCCTCCCACTCGTCTCTCACACTTTCTCTTAGAGCAGCTTCTGTAATGATGCATAGAGCTCCTCACCAGTCCAGTGTATCCACCAGGACTTTTATTCACTCTGGACACAGTAGCCTTTCTCCTATAGACGGCACTAACAAGAAGGGCTGAGGTCAAATTGGTCCACCGCTGGCCATGTCAAGTAGGCACATCTCTCACAAAGGCCAGGGGACATTGGTTTAAAAATACCAAATAAACCTGTGGTATTTTGGGCTCCTGATACAAACCTATGAATAGGCCTGTCACAATTTTGAAGCATGGTATATACAGTGTATTGCTCCAGAGATATATTGCAATAAACGATAATATTGAGTCTATCTATTCCATATTCTAGTCCACTGACACAAATGGTGATTCAAGATAATAGTAGTAGTAGTAGTTTATTTGGTCATTTTGCAGCACTATCATGACCAAAAGGGTTTAGGCTGAAGTAAAAGTACTTATAATGAGAAACTCTATTAAACAATAACAGAATTCCCAGAAAGAAAAGCAGCGTATGAATAGCAAGATTCTTAACATAATCCCAGTAAACCATCAACAATAGGAGTAGTAACAAATACATTGCAGTATGAACCAATAATTAATCCTGGAAATTACATTTTCAAACCAAATGTTATCATATTACATAAAAAGTGTCAAAACCTTCCCCCTTATTCCAAAGAAATTGTACACACAATAAATATTTAGCTTCAAAATATCTTGTTTCAGCTTTAATATTGAACAATAAGTCGATGTAGTAATTATCATGACAGACCCACCTATGAACGATTTTGAGGTGCATTATGCTGCATGAAATTCAGGGAGTCATGATTATATTGGGATAAATGGTCATTGGAAAATGTAGCACTGCAATATTGTTATATACTGTACTAACACAGTAATGATACTGAAGTAATTAACTGTATCCAGTTATAATAACTAAGTTGTGGTGTCAACAGTTTCTCATGGATCACGCAATCTAATTATATTTTATTATCTCATATCTTGTTTTTTAAGTTGTACAATGTAAGTTTTCTGGTGGAGTGTCCATAACCAGGCTGTTATTGCTTTGACTGGAATATTCCATAATAGGGCATTCAACTTTATATCTTTCTACCTTGGTCTGGTGCCATTGTCAATTTGTCTCACCTCTTCTACCTGACATTTAATACTAGCTAATCAGGTTATCTTGTTTTTTAATTGTAGTTTTCAGATGTATTGTGTCATCTATATATATTATGTAAATGTATGTTTTTTCTGTTTTTGTTGACATTTATGTGAAGCACTTTGGTCAGCTGAAGTTAATAAGTTAAATGAAAAATAAATGAAGATAGAGACGTTTAATGTCATGGGCAAAGCAGTAACATCTCCACTGAAACAAGCAGGTGATAGACCCTCCACCAGAAATGTTACATAATGCACCTTTAAAAAGAATTGTATTTATATTGGCCTTTCTGCTTTTAGTAGCAAATTATCCTCACCAGTTTTCTGGTGTTTATTTGAGTGTGTCAGATTTATAGAGAAGAGCCTAGACTCAGCATAACTCTTAATATGAGCTTTTATGGAGTGCCCCTGCTGTCTGTAAAAGGGCAACAGGCATCCACAGTGACATTTAATACACAGGCATTTAATATACAGGCAGTAATACAAGTTTAGAGGGCCAAAACAATGACAGGTGGAAAACATGCTTTATGAAATACCAAAACTTACTGTGCTAATTTGTAGATGATCATGGGGACCCCAATTACAACAGAAATACAACCTGTATTTTACTGGAAACATGGAGAGGGTTGCCTCAGGGCATCCATCTTCAGGATTAATTTGCATTAGAAATGAAAATAAAATATTGTATACTTCTGAGTCTAGTTACAAAGTGACGTGCACTTTTTGGGGGTAATTTTACAGTCATTTGTGTAATTTAACCTCAACCAAAGACATTAAAGTTCAGACCAATTTATGTTTGACTGACATAGTATTGACTAAATATAATTATCGGGATACACCAAACATTGTAAGATACATTGATATATTAATGTTCGTCAGTATTGCCCAGATTGCCTTTACATGTTTTATCCATAATTTTTCCAAAATCATTTAGCTCAACTATAGAAAACATCCCTTTCTTGTCCCATAGTGCATCTGTCTTCCCTTTCCCTCCATGTTTGACTTTGTGTTTTCCTGTGGAGTTGCTGTCATGTTGTGGCATGGTTGGTTTTTGGTTTTCGGACACATTTGCATGTCATTTGTTGTGTACATCTGTGGGGCGTCCTGTCAGGTCTGTCGTGTTTCTTTTGTGGGGAGCAGGGCCTGGGAACAGATGTTTCCGATGCCACTTTTGGAGAAATGCTTTGAAAGTGACTCGGGACTAAAGAGATGCCAGCTGCACTACAAACCACTCTGTCCTCAGGAATTAAGATTGAATCAAAGCCCTCCAAACTTAGTGTCTATGGCCAGTACAAAACTGGATGATATTGCTTCAGTGTTTTACTTGGAAATGTCAGAAAACTATAAATCATATGTTGACAGGCTTTGCTCTTGTTTCGAATTTTGTCTGTTTTTTAATCTGTGCATGATTTCAGTTCCTGAGTTTACATGCATTTAAAAAATCTTGTTTGAACCAAAGTACAGGCCAGTTAACCAGTTTTCCTGGCATGCAGTCAAATGTACTACCTTTTATACAAACGTCATTGAGGCCAGAGAGCTCCCCCCTTCCCAATCTGAGCCAGTATCTTGATCAGTGTATACACCATGGTTGTTCCTAACCATTTTACATGTGGGACATGTGTTCCTGTTGGAATACAGGTGTATATGGTCTGTTATTGAAAAATTAAAATGTTGATTATAGTTGGTAAACCATTAAGTTGTGTTATATTTACATTTGACACATTTGGTGTTTTTATTTTGGCAAGTGTTAATGACAAGAAAATTGCATTATGTATTCCAGATGGCTATGTGTTTACACGGAAAATACGTTTTCTTCCAAATTTTCCCCAAAAGTTTACTTGCTGTTCCCCTTCCTCTCATTCAAACGCACATGGACTCTTTTAAGTTGAACTTTTCTGACATTTTCCTCTTGTTTGTTGTGATATTTTTCTCTCCTCTCCACCACAGTGAAACATTTGGCATCCCCTGTTTCATCCCTCGCCAGTTTCCATAGACAAGGACTACAGACAATATGCTTTTTAATGTCTGCTTTCTCTTGTTGGCCATATTGCTTCCTCCTGCCAAGTGGCCACTACAAGGAAGCACTCTGGTCAGTGATTATTTATGTGCTAATTTTATCCTTAGGCATGATCTAATAAAGCTGTATTATCTGCTCAGTTTGTAAGTGGCAGCAGAGCTCAGCAGCCTCTGGCATTTTAAATTAGATATGTTCATAGGAAAAGACAGTATGTGGCAAACAGCATAATAAAAACACTGTTGCAGCCGTTGACAACAAAGAAGTTATGTTTTGCAAAAGTTCAAATGTACGTTTCCATATCTTTTTTGAAAAGTTGTACCAAGACTAAACAGTGTGTCAGTTGGTAGTAGCCTATGCTTTTCACATCTGTGTGTAGTTTAGGCTGTATTGGAAAAAGAAATACATTGCGAAACATAGCAAGTATCTTTTGTTTTTGTACTGGGTTCATTTATTCTTCTTTCCAGAATAAGAGATGCCAGGTCACGTTTATTGACAAAAAACAGAGGTCTTAAATGTGCTGTACCCGAATTGTACTGTATTCAAAATATCTGCAGTGGTCCAAAGTTATTCCTCCCTTACCTTATACATCCTGAGCCTCCTAATTCTCCACTGTGATGACTTTATAAACACTGATCACAACAAAGTTTAGCAGATACAATAAAGCTAACAACAACTAGCATGCCAACACCCCTACCTGATTATCAGACAATAAAATGCTTTCTAAAGAGATGCTGACAGCACAGACATACAGTATTTTGAGCTGATTATACAATATATCTGTACTGGGGCAAGACAGATTTTGCATGGGAAGAAAATCAATTACAGGATCTTTTGAAGTACACCTTTTAATTATTGGTCTGTAGGTTAAAGAGCAGATGTCTAACGCAGTAAGTTTGCAATTTTTCAAACTTTTTAGTTCATTTATTTGAAATATGACTCTAGGTTAACACCATTCTTATACTGAATACATATTGCAGACATACACCTATACACAGACAGAATAAATGCACTGTTTCTGAAATAGACAACTTAACCTTTTCCTACAGCTTCAGTCAGACATTTTCATTTTACCGGCTCAATCTCAACAACAATAAGCCAATCTGAGCGGCTGCCTGGGTCCCGCTGCTCTGTGCGCCAGTGTAGGGTTTGATTAGGAGGGAGGTCTGCTGTCACTCAAACTGGAGGACCGAGGAGGCTGAACACGTCGCCATAGCAACAACCCCGAGAAACCAGCTCTGAGCGGGAAAATGGTTTAGAACACGCCCCCCTCACCTCATCCGCCCCCTACCTCTGTATGTACTCAAGCCACAGATTTGATTAATTCAGACGATGACTATGCTGAGATGTAGTGTGTAGTGCACTCTGTTTTGAAAGGAAAAGGCTCTGTTCAAAGTTTGATACTGCAGTAATGAAAACACACTATTACTTGTACATCTCTTACATCAAGTAAGAGTAGTTTTATTATAGATTAAAAAAAACAAACATTTGAAAACCTATTCAGCAAAGGTCCAACTTCATCCCTTTTTTAGCATCAATTCTTACATGAATGTCTACACTGCAAATTTCTCTGATCTGGCCAAGATTATATCAAACTTATATAATAATAATAATAATGCATCAGTTTTATATAGCGCTTTTCAGGACACTCAAAGACGCTTTTACAGAGCATTATTCATTCACTCCATGCCCGGTGGTGGTAAGCTACTATTGAAGCTACAGCTGCCCTGGGACAGACTGACGGAAGCGAGGCTGCCAATCTGCGCCATCGGCCCCTCCGACCACCACCAACACTCACGCACACACCACTTTCATACTAGGCAATGTGGGTGAAGTGTCTTGCCTAAGGACACAATGACAGTTTTTTGCAACTGGCGCCCCACTGTGGCACCTGGATTTCCTTGTGGTCTCCCATCCAAGTACTAACCAGGCCCGGCCCTGCTTAGCTTCTGAGATCTGACGGGTTCAGGCTTTGACGAGCCGGTATGGCCACACAAGCCGGTATGGCCACACATATCAGGTTTTTCACCTTGTTTTCAGATTTATTGTCGACTTACTAGTTCTGAGAATCCTTAATTCTAGTCTAGAGTCTAGTTTATTTTAAGATAACTTCTCAAGTAAAATGATCTGTCCATGCACTGTACTTTTAAGTCATTCTCTGATAGATTTAAGTGTTTATATCTTAAGCTTTTTTGCAGTATAGTTTCAAAATTAGTTTTAGTATCAATGTTACTATATGCTAAGTGTAAATTGTTCATATAATTTGTGTAAAAAGTCTGATAATTTCACTCTGTATTTATGTGTCAGATCATCAAGTTAATGTCTTGCATTTCAGTATTATCATATACTTCATAAGAAAGCAACATGTGAACCACCGGCCCTAGTAGGCTGTTTTGTGATGTTTGATTCAGGACTTGGTAACTTTCTCCACTTATTTTACATCCATAAAATATTCAAAATGTACTGAAGGAGTTAGATCTACTTTTGAGGGATGACACAAAGAGATGCCCCCAGCAGCTGCTCTGCCTCTCCTCCTCAGTCTGGGATGAGCGGGACATTTCACTACACACCCTCCTCCCCTCTCTATTTCTCTTGACATAACTGAGCACTCGCCCCTCCAACTACACAAACTAAAAATACTGGACAGCAAATGCATCATATGTCCCAGGCCTCACTTGGCCCTGATGCCCTCCCCAGTGCAGACGGATACAGGTGCCTCTCATTGTCTGCACATTATTAAAATTCCCCCGGTGGAAGCAATCAGGAAGAGCTTTGTTCCTTAACACATTATGCTGCTTTAAGTTGTTGAGTTGTGTAATTACCTAGTGGGACTCAATGACTTCCGTGCTGAGTTCTGTTAGAGTTGTTTAATGGGCTACAAAATAAGCTCCAGGCTGTGTCCCTGCATCAGGTAAATATAGCTGTACTGAATAATAGATCTCTTCTTTCAAATGGAGTCAATTTTGGATAAAACCATTTCCTGGTGGGTGTTTCATGTGCACTGGAATTACAATCAGAAATAAATTGTCTAACACAATGGGTATTCCTGCAAAATCATTTAATCTGAAGATTTGCGTGTGGAAACAGTCTATTGAGTTTATTTTGTTTGTTTGTTCACATTAAATAATTAAACAAAAAAGTTTTACATTTGAGCCTGGAAAATAATCACTCTCATTCACCTATGTTATTTGGTGGCTATAGCACTTAACAAGAAGGTATACACTTTTAGGATTCACTCAAACTCAAAAGCATAAAAAATATCAATTTATTCATTTCATTTTGGCAGATGATTGAGTTTATAAGAAGATATCTTCAGTTTTAAATGCTTCTTATGTAATAAAAGTACAATTTCCACCATGTAAATCAAACTTTTAGGCAGTCATATAGGCTCTGTTTTTGGGTTCCAATCTATATGTCTCTACCATTGAAATGTCCTGCTGTTTCGCCCAGTGTTTGCACTTGCAGATGTAGGTCGCTGTGCATGTGGGCTCGTTTCTGTAATGACTAGCCTCGGTATGTAAATTACCCATAAGCCCCAGCGGTGTTAGAGGGACTCCTCCACATGTGTGTAGGCTGATGAATGGTTTGTCTGTTTTGGTGGACTACAGTGACAAGAAACTGCTAAGTGCTACCTCCTGGGGGCTAACCACAGCAAAATAAAAGACTTTACCTTTTAAATCAAAGCTACAAACCTGCTGCTTCAAAGCTCCCACAAAAGACCTGGATGCCATTCATTTAGCCTGATTAAAGTCTTCCATTTCCTGCTATTAACATGCTCCAGCTACTGCTCTGATTCCAGGAAGTGCAGTGACAAATTTAGTGTTTTCCAATTATATGAGATTATGTTGCCATGTAGATTATGTTGCTAAGAAGGAAGAAAGGACATCAAACCTAACTATCACATAAAGTTGTCACTGCTGCCTTTGAAAAGACAGTTTAGAGAACATACAGTTGGAGAGAATTTGTGCATTTGATATGGATAAAAATATACTGCTATGCTGTAATATAAGTGATTAAATTCATTACTTCTACTATTATAATTTAACTGCAACTACAATTACTACTGCTACATCACCAGTCTAATTTGAACCAGGAATTTCTGACTTCAAGTGAGATATCCAGTGACAGTTAAAACTATGTGAAAGGCATATTATAATTCGGACAGTTTAAATCGTAATATATTCATCTAAAACAACGTAATAATAGAAACAGGTTATGGAGTAACATTTCCTATCCAAAATAATTTTATAGCAACAAGTAACAAAATGATGCTATATTATATTATATGTAGGCTATTTCCACTTCTGTCCGTAATAAGAGTGATAAAACCAAGTCAATCCTAAAAGTTGAGCCATTTTAACTTTCGCCAAGTTATCAACCCCATTGTGGACTATTCTCCGCTCTCAGCACGGTCCATTAGGTTCTCTGGCTTCACAGTTTGAATCAATAAACATTACAAGACCAAGTACTGTGTGACTGACAACTTTATCACAATCTTAGTTTGCTTTACAGAGATATTGATCTGACAGCTGGATTTAAGTGATAGAATTGAGCAGTTACCATTTAATAGAACGTGAGAATATATCATTTGTTTTTACAATATTGTGAAAGGTCATCTTAGCTGTGTCCCACGCTCTCAGAATTTAGGATTCTTTTGATTATTGAACTGCTTTTATAAAAAATAAAACATGTATCAACTTATCAACTTGCTTGACTTACTACTATTCCTACTACTACAACAACTACTACTACTATTACAACTACTGCTAGTCATTCTTAAATTTCCATCGGGTTCAATCAAAGTATCTCTCTTTCTACTTTTACTACTATTACTGCTACTACTACTGCTATTACTGCTGTTGCTGCTGCTTCTACTACTGCTACTACAACTACTACTGCTACTACTATCACTAGTTTACTTATCCCGTGTTAATCCAGTGGTTCATGTCTATCACAATGGCAAAGCGTAACAAAGAACAAACCCGACCCCACGACCTGCATCAGAAACAAGTCCTTTAAGTTCATTTTCCTTTGGAGAGCTCAGATAATGTAAGTTAAAGGATTAGCTCATGTTTGTCTTTGCCACCTCTTTTGCATTCTCCACGGCGCGTTAAGGTCCTTCAAATCTCACTTGTTTTTTTAAGGAGCTCTGTGGTCCGGTCCCATGCTGAGGTCGATTCTTTTTTCTACATTTTCCTTCCTTTTGCGCTCACACACTGGCGCCCTGCTGTGCTGTTCTTGCCCTTCTCCAGTCTTGTCCCCCAAAAAAGGTACAAAAATGCAGCCTCGGCATATGGCAGGGCGATATGGGGATTACGAGGTTTGAAAGAAGTCTCATTCCTATGTATTTTCTATAAGCTGTCTGTCTCCGGTTATCTCGACTGTTTAAGGACAGACAGGGGTTAGCTTTGTACTGCACAATATATCACAAATTTGCCATTAGTTGGTCTGATCATATCGGGACTAAGAAGCTGTATAGAGCAGAAAAGTGCTAGTATTGCAATAATGTGTGGGGGCGTTTATATTACCAGCCAGTAGAGAAGAGCTGGGCAATATGGGCATTTTTTTGTCATATTTCCCAGCTCTGGTTGAGCACAGTTTTTCAATTTTATTTATTTAGACTCATTGAAAACAAATCAAATTGTTCAATATTTATTTTCCTGAACAATACAGATGATCATTATCATTTAACAGGAAAATAATAGTCACATTTCCTCCTCTTAAATCAGAACTCTGCTCTTAAAGTCCTCACAATAATATCGTGGTCTGTCACAATATATCGAATTATAAGCGTTGCAGCAACATCTAAAAAATTTAGGAAATTACATAGACATCAACTTTTCTATCTTAATTCTTTGGACTATGATATTAATATAGCGCTAATGACTTGCCAAGGGTTTTTAAAAGGAAAAAGTAGGATTTCTTCATCTCCTTATCTCAATAAATATCATTTATTTAAATGAATATTGTAATTGTTTCGTACCGTATGATTTACATCTCGTTATATCCCTACTCTTAACATGATTTTACCGACAAAGGATCGGTCTTGATTAATCTCAATACTAATCCCACAATTTAATGTGTGTAACAGATGAATTGAAATGAACAATTCCATTCATTTGTTGTTCTTGCATACTACGTCTTCCACATAATATGCTACCACTCAGCTGACAAAATTCTCTAAAATCTATATTTCTCCAAATGTCAACCATCACAAATAACCCTGAGGTCACTGCTTGCTTTGACCGTCTTCCCGGGAACAATAGTGTTTGCCTGTTATTTTCTTTGGCTCGTCCTTCCTCTTGGTCCCTGGAGCTCTGAATGTCATGGTCCCCCCTCTGTCCCCCCTCTCCAAAAACCACTACCAGCACCTCCCCAGCAGCGCCTGGCCCCCGCCCACCGCACTGCCACCTACTTTTCCCTTTACATATGCTAATGCCTCCGTCCCATTCAGCTGTTGGGGGGCTTTGTAGCTGGAGGAGGGACGGAGACACTTTGAGCATTAAGGGACAGCTGTATGCATTTCTCCAAGTGGACTCTGCACTGGCCACCACACTTTTCTAAACTCTACTTTTTCGCCATCTTTTTTAGTTTTTGGATACAGTTGCGAAGGACATCTGTGTTTATTTTTAGGGATTTGTCTTTGGAAATGCGGGAACAGTTTTAAATCGTTATTGGGGATTACTTGAAGTCAACAAGTGGCTGATGGATTTAAAGCTTTTGGACAGCATTGTTACCCCTTAGGCTAACACAGCGTCCCGTCCTCTCTTAGGATTTATGGCTATGATGGAATTGGCTCTCTGTTAATAAGGTAAGCGAGATGACTGCTGACAGCTATGTAATAAAATAGTTTGCAAATTTGGGCACTATGGGTGGTATGCAGAGTTACAGACTTTGTAGACTTGCTACTAAACAAATGTGTCCTCGGTTAGATCTGGTTTAGAATCAGTGGTATTGGTTCAACGCTGGTTTACTTGTCATAGTATAAACATAGCAAAAACCTTAAGTAGTCCTGGTTTGACACTAGTTTAGACCTGGTATAGAAATAGTTTCGTCTTGCTTTGCTATCAGCTTTTATCTATTTTTGTTTGTCAAGAACTTTTGTGGTTCTCGGTATCATTTGAATGGGAAAAAAAAAATATTTAAAATGTTGCATATACAAGGAAAATGAAAGCCACGAACAAACATTTTGTCCCAACATACTCTTAACTGAACTTATGTCTTGCTTACCTGCTTTAGTCTTTGCGTAGTCCTTCTCCTGTTCACACTTCAACTTAAGTAAAACATAACTTTATCACAATCCCTAGATTGCTTTACAAATATATTGATCTGACAGCTAGGTTCAAGTGACAGACTTGAATAGTTACTCTTTTAATAGAATGTGAGAATTTGTTTTTCCAGCAATTTTGTGAACGGTCATCTTTACCGTGTACCATGCTCTCAAAAATCAAGGTTATTTTGATTTACTGAACTACTTGTTACATCTACTGCTACTAACTACTACTAGTTACTACTACTTATTATTAATTAGGTACTAGTTTGATCCTAAAATCATGTTCATAGTTTGACCCAATTGCCCCAACTGTCCTCTATATAACTAGCTACGTATTTGATCAGTCCTGGTTTAATGTATTCATTCGAACTTTTACGCAAAACATGTACAGTACGTGAGTAGTCTGGTCTATGGTGTGTCTGAAAAAGCTGTTGAGTGTGCGATTTGGCAGCCGCTGTACAGAAAGTCCCAGCGTTGTGAATAAACAGTGATTCATCAGTATCTCCGCTCTTGGGCCCGTCCTCCCTGCAGCTATCTTCCTGTTACATCCCCCGGCTCGCTCCATTTAATTGTCTATGACCCTACAGCTGCGATCCACAAGTCCACATCTTCTGCTTTCTGCCAGATTTCTGTCAGTAACACGGGGCCTTGTGTGAAAAAACAAAGTCTGAAAAGAAGTGCTGACGCGACAGAGATGGAGCAGAGATGTGGAGTCCTGACATGTTGGAGGAGCTGCCTGTCTCAGTGGTGTGTGTGTGTGTGTGTGTGTACGTGTGTGGGTTAGGGGGTTTTTTTTCACATTGTGGGAAATAGCTTTATTCGCACTCACACATGCTTCCTTAAAGATGCATTGTGTGATTTTTTTCTGGTGGAGGGTTCATCAAATGCATTTATCCTTGTTATTGCTTTGTCTGAAATGTTTCGTGGTGTGGTATTAAACATTTCTATCTTCATGGAGACCAAACCAGACCAAGTTAAAGGTCAGATCTGTGGAGAGGCAAGCCCATTGCACAGTCAGAATGCCAGTTTTTCTAGGGTTTTTTTGAGCTATAAACCCTCCTGTAATTTAATGAATGGCAGAGCTGTTTAATTTCATACTGTGGAACATTTCAAACAGAGCAATGACATCCAAAAGGAGAAACAAGCAGGTGACCCCAAGCATAAAAGTGATGTAATGCACCTTTAAGGTGGGAAAAATCAGGTCTCCATAATGTAAATTCTTTATCATTAGAATAACATGTGTTACAGTTCAGATATGGGTTAAAATAGGGTAAGGTTTGGGTTTAGGTTAACTTTAAGTTTAGGAAAATAGTGACTATGGTTCAAGTTAGGATTAGTCTTGAGGAAATAAATATAAGTCCCAGCATGTGTGTGTTTTGTGTACTTCCTGAGTGTGACTGACTGGATTTCCTGAGTGACGTGTGAGGACTTTTTGCACTGTTGTCAGTTTCTTGGACTCGTGGCTTTTTACTTTTCGGTGATAATGTGACGATGTGGACTCTCATTGACCTCCACTGTGCGTCTCCAGATTTTCTCACAGCTCTAACAGCTTTCTGCCACAGAGCCACTTCGCACCAACGCTCCTCTCCAGTCTCCTCCTCAGAGCAGACAGAAGGCCACTGGGAAACAGCAGGGGAGGGCGTGTCAATGGAAATGGTGGCGGTTTTCTTGAAACGCATTGAGCCACACCAGACCTGTGCATCCCTGTGGTGAGGAGGCCGGAGAGAGGCTAGAGTGGGCCCGTCCTGAAACAGATGGTGCTTCTGGAGTGGGGCCACAGCTCACTGTAGTGTTCAAGGGAGTCTAGTGAAATGACCAAATGCATGCTCCTTCTGTTTGAGTCTCAGAGCTGTGGGAAACCTGAGACACGCTCACTGTGATATGAATGCTTGTGTACTGAGGCTGCACTTACATAATGACAACTGACATTTAAGAGCTTCTTAAAGTGTGCAGCATCACAAAAACACAGTGTTCCCATTAGCTGAAGAGAGCTGTTTATTAATGACACCAGGACAGGGACACTGTGTTTCATAGATGTCCAGCATGACTCTGTCAGTTTGAGTCTTTTACCTCCTCCTGCCTGAGTGCACTCCTGTCCTCATGTGAGTTAACAGCAGAATCTGCTGCTCTGTCTCTTTTCATTCTGAGCTTTGCCTCAAACTAAAGGACAATGGAGGTGTGCTGCCTGGCAGGCGCTGGGCTCAGGGCCAGCTGGAAGCAGCAGAAGGCTCCCCGTTTCAGAGGCACTTCCCACTCTGCTTTAGACCTGGTATAAAGCTGCAGTAGACCAGCCCTGGTCTAGATCTGAGGTAGACCAGCCCTGGTCTAGATCTGCAGTAGACCAGCCCTGGTCTAGATCTGCAGAAGACCAGCCCTGGTCGAGATCTGCAGTAGAAATACATTAGACCAGGTCCAGATCTGCTTTAGACCAGACCAGGACCAAAGACCAGTCCTAATTAAGCTTTCAAACAGGAGGCTTCCTCCGCTCCTCTTGACGGGCCGTGCACATCGGATAAACACCCTGTCACTGAGGAGCCATCTCCAGCTCTGTCTCTGAGCTAAGTCCCACTTGATGGATCGCAGTTAGTAATTATGTTAATCTTGACTCATTCCTGAGCAGCCGCTGTAATTTCATTTTATCAGTGCCTGTCATCTTAATGCATTATTTGACACTGGAATTCACAGGCTTGTCACCTGATGCACGAGGCTCACTTTATTTGGCTGCTAAATGATGTCAGAATTCCTTGTCAATATGTTTACGTATAGACAATGTTCATGATAGATTATTTGGGACAGCTCAGTAATTGTATTGTATTATTGGCATTGTTCAGCTTACCTGTTTCTTCAGTTTTACTAACCACTGAAGAAATGGTTTAACGGTCAGATGTCCAGCCACACCAATAGGCTTAAGGCAATGATATTTTCTCAATCCGATCAATGCCTTTAAAGTCCCACATTGCCTTTGCTAGAGCAACCAGGTTGGAGATATGTGCGGTCATGTTGTTTGGCTCAAAAATAATTGGATTTACCTTGACTCTCGGCCTCTTTGTTCTTCATTGGCCTCCACACTACACACACATCGTTGCATTTCAAACCTCTCCACTCTGGCAGCGCTCCTCTGCTCTGTTTGCCATATGGTTGGTATTATGGGATTTGAATGTGTGCAAGTTGGATGAAAACAATTTCGCATTCGCAGTAAATACATTTTGGCAGTTTGCTGGTGACCCTTTTGCATTTTGGACTCAACTAAACATAGAACTGTGTTCATTGGAGCTACTGTAAAAAGAAACGTCTAGAAATATCCACCAGCCCAAACCAAGGCAGAGTAAATAGTAATCTTTTGTTTAATTTTATAGCTGGAGGGGTAAACGTTGACAGATGAGGTGTGGTTGGATGACTGTAGCAGGGTGCTGACCTTAGGCGAGCCACAAGTTCAGATATGATAAGAGCTCCAATGTATTTCCACCCTTGTCATGTGACTCCTTTCTACTGTATTATGTTGCTCCAATTTTAGCATTTTCAGTAAGTATTCAGTGTGGCCTAACCTTTTTGTAATAACACTAAAGCTATCTTTACAATTACAGTAAACTGCACTTAGTAATAGGTATAGGGTTGTCAAAAGTATTGAAAATCAAAGATAAAACTAGTGTAGAAGATGGATACTCATTTGAGCAAGTATCAATACTAAGAAGTCACTTTCACAGACAAAAATTTGCCTTCTTAAATGATCATTGTGGTTTTGGAATCACTATTGAGTATTGAGTCTATTCCTAAGTATCGAAATCTAGTTTGAAATTTTAGTATTGTGGCATCTCTAAATAGTTATATGTTCAGGCACTGTTTATTGCTCAAAAGAAATTCTATACAAATCAGTGGTCAGTTAGGGGTCATTAGAATTTACAGTTAACATTGTGGGTAACCAAAACAAAATCATGAAATGAATGTTATTTTTAACACTTCTCATGTCATTCTCACTTATATATGTGGTAATTCATAGTATCTTACTGTAAGATATTGTTGCTGGACTCAGTTTGTCTCCCTTGGTACATTTTGAAGCTTGTACATATTTCAAATGTATTATGAGCTTAAAAACACACTATATCCTTTTATCTTTATTCACTCCAGCTGCTGCCTGTCCGTCCTATCTGTGAATTCAGCATCTCCATCTACTCCTCATTGGACTTCTGCCCTGTAGTTAAGCCTGCATGTTATAAAGTTATATAGCCTTTGACTTTTACTTGGATCAAAACTCAACAGAAGCATGAAAAATGTCTGGTGAAAGTGTTCTGAGCCAGAGGTCATATAGTGCTACACCTGGGGCTCTGAATGGACACTGGCAAGCATGGGCATTTCCCAGGATGCATTGCAAGCGGATGGCGATTGTCTATGTTTACTCACTATGTACTGCCTGACCTCCTTTTTATCTCTTCGGTGGGCTCTTGGCTGGTTCACCTCAGGTCTATGGGAGCTTGCAAATAAACAAACATGACCTAATTGTATATTTATTGCAGTGAATCCTTGTATTGAAAGTATTACTCATTTGAAAGATTTCCTGTTTATCTTATGCACTATTGCCGACACTTGGATGACTTCAGCTAGGGTTGAATTTTTACAGAAAAAGTTGCGTTATGTCATATTAGTCACTGACACTACTTGCTGACGAATACCTTTGTGTAAACAGAAGTAATTGTGTCCTCCCTTTCACCCATAAACAGTTTCTGGTCAAGTAAAGTGCAGTATTTTGTAAGTTCTAGTGTCAATGATGGCTGTCAAATGTCGAAATGCAAAAACCAGCTCTTGGGTGATAACGCCTGCACAACTTCATTGTCAGGGGTTAGCGGAAGTGGCAATGTTAGAAGTTATGGTTCATTCACAGTTTCAACTGGAGTGTAATGTTTTTGTGCCCTTTTGCAACACTCTTTACCCACCTTACCTGTGCATGAATGTGATGGCGGTCGGAGAGGCTGTATGAGTTTTGTAGTCTGTGACTTCAAAAAGCTATCTGTGGGCTTAAGTGATGAAAAAACTGCACCGCTGCCATGACAATTAACAATTCAGAGCAAAATATGATGATTTTGAATGGGAAAAAGTGCTCAAAATGACGTCTTTATAACAGAAAGCTAAAACCATGAATATAAAACAAATGCATTATTATTAACAACTGGAACAGTGCCTCTTTATGCCCCTAATTTATATCCCAAATGGATGTTGCTGTCCAACTCCAATATTGTGACTTGATTCAAATTCTGGTGACCCTGCTTAACCCAAATATATATTCAGGGACTATTTCCAAGTGTGGACATTTTTCAAACTTTTTCATAGGCTGTGTATTTGATTGTACTTATAGCCCCAGATAAGGCAGAGCTGGATCTCATTTTGCCAGTTTCTTTGCCTCCTGCCGTGCCGCTGACCCTTCATTCACACCCGCCATCAAAGTCCCAGCATCCTCTCTGCTTTTCCCTGCAGGCATCAGTGGTGTCTGGCTGGTGGTCCGGGCACAATAAAAACCGAGGAGGTGTTGAGAAGATTGGATTTTAACTGGCTCAGATGTCGTAATTTATCTGGACCTAAACAGGAAAGAGTAGGGTAGGAGCATAAATGGCAAAGGGGGCTAACATCAGTACTAATTTGGCTGTCAGTTGGTGCCGATGGTCTCCCTGTGGTGAAGCTGCATTGTGTGACTACAAAGAGGAATTGATTTGTTGATCTGATTTACAGAATAACTCAATGACAATAAAATAGAGACTCAACATGTTTTCAGAAAATGTTTAGGCATATTGCATAATTTCACCAGATCACATCTATTATCAGTGTTTTTATTGCTCAGAAATACTTTGAAAAGCACGCATTCACAGCAATTGGCCTCACCACAGATCTGACCTGTAACTTGCCCTGGCGGTGTCACTTTCAGCAGAAAAGTTGCACAGTTCATCATTAACATTAAATGACTTGTAAATCATATCGACTCAGCCATGTTAGTGATATTTTGGTCCTGGGTTAATAAGAGCAGGGTGCATCAGAAAACATTATAGCCCTGCAAGATTATTTAAAGTCAGTTATAAAAAGATTTACTTTATTGTCCCATCTTTCAGTGCCACTGACTACGCTAGTACTGAAAGAACTGCCATTGTGTCCCTAGGCAAGACATTACACCCACCACTCCAGATGTGACCACTTTGTGCCAGGGAGTAGCCTCCACATTATAATTGTGGGTTGGATAATCGCTTTTCTTAAGTTCGATTGAGTTAGATGTTTAGCTCAGTTTCCCAGGCCCCAGTAATGAACTCCGCTGTGATTGGTCAGTTAATTGGTTGAATCTTTTTAATTGCATAAAACTCTTTAGTCAGATTTGGCTGAAGTTCATTCTCTTTTTTTTCTTCTAACATTCCACCTTCTGTTCCTCAACCACATTTTTCCACTGCAATAACCATCTGACGGAAGGCATCGCTCCAGTGAAGCTTAACTATTTTCATCAGAGGAGATGCCTGTGCCTGGTTACTACCCCACAATACTGCATACCTTCTCTTTTGTTATGTTTTAGTGTCTTGAATGCCCCAAAACTGCACCCTTTCTACCCCTTGCATAAGAATGAAGAAATCTCCTTACAGTTATAGAGTAAAAACAGAGCATTCACCTTGCTGATAGCTGCGCATTCAGAAAAAAAAAAAAATTACCACATCTGGTGAAAATGTGATCTGAGTGTTAAGAGGCACTGGATCTGATTCATTGTTTTCATAGTGTTTTGATCAGGAATCACTCAGGCAAAGGTGACATGTCTGAAGATTTGTTTTGGTTAGACATTTCCTCAATGCAAACCTAAGTAAGCTCATCTAATTGTAGACTTTAAGATGTATTGGGGAAATAATATTTAAGGTGCACTATGTAACTTGACCTGATTATTTCAATGGAGATATTATTTCTCAGTATGACACTAAACATGTATTTTTCAATCTGTCTTTGGCCAAGAACACCTGCAACTGAATGAATGCAAAAAATGCTAGGTTTGCTAATGATGGCTTTTAGAATTATAAAATAAATTGTTAGTCACTATGGCAACGATCCTAATTTTTCATTTTCTCAGTGAGGAAAAAGTTGTCAAAATGTTGCATATTATAACAAGAAGTAGAAATCCTTGGATAGCTTTCCTATATCTTTTTCATCAATGCATTAATTTTTGTGGTAGTGGTAGAGGAATATTTCTAGAATACGTTAGCACTTTAATTAAATTCCTAAATACTTTCTATTGCAGTTGCACATAGTAATGTCACTGGAGTCACATTATGATAAAAACCATGAGCTGTATAATTGCAGTAATAATCCTGGCCTGTCACCTCCTCTGGACCTCTGTGGTTCATTGTGGCGAGTATCACTCCTTTGGGCCATGGGAGGTCGAGGCGTTGTGGGGACAAGGCTAGCCCCCGCTTCCTGTGCACAGAATTAAAATAGCTCAATTACATTCAGCTTTATTAAAGATAATGGTCTATAATGACAGTCCAGGGTCCAACAGTGTAGTCAGGGTTAAATAAACACGTTTGACTGTGACCCAAGTGCAATGAGGTTATAGGCTGTGGAGGAGGCTGCGCTGCGGCGAATGGGAAAATTCAGCAAAGCAGAAAATAGGAGGATTGTGGTCCTTAAATGGGGGTTTGTGTCATCAGGCTTGGTTATAGTTTGAAAATACTTTTAATTTGAGTTTATTTACAGGATACATTCTGATGGAGAACACATTTTACTGGTAAATTCATCTAAGGATGTACAAAGATTCCTTAGCAGTTGTTCCTAAATGGTGGATCACATCTCAATCTTTCTTTTGCTTTTGGTCAGGCTTAAATAGTATTTCCTTTTTTTCTTTTTCCTTTTTCTTTCCCAAAAGCTTTATTGTATAGAACAGCTGAAGAGAGAAAAGAGGGAAGAAATATGGTTGAGACCTTCAGCAAACGGTAACAACCACAAATGCCCAAAACATGAACAGTAGTTAAAATCCTCCAGCTAACGGAGTCTTGACCAAGCCTACCTCAAGATCTGGACATGGGTCCCTGGCTGTGGCACTGCAGCGCCCACTGCTCCTGAGGTTGCCCCAGGCACATTGAAAGATGGGTCAAATGCAGAGGACAAATATCCATACGGTGACAATAAAGTGTACATAAAACCATCAGTGAATGCTTTTTATATTACATCACAAAGCCTATTTCACTCAAAGTAAAAGTACAGTTGTTTTTCTTCAGGAAACATGTCTAAATTGAAACCTCTGTATTTCTGATTTAGCATAAAAAGTACGGTAATGTGACTTTTAGGAAATCAGTGGTATCCAAACAAGACTTTTGGACCAAATTGAACCAGCGTGTATGTCTTCTTTTAAACATTTTCTGTCCTAATAGCTCATCAGAGTCTGAAGGCTGCTGCATGCATCTCATTTCTTAAAGTGCAGTCAGGCCTGAGTGGATTAGTTATAATAATGTTGTCGACAAATCAAATTGGTGGCTGTAAATTCAATAGTGCCGCGGTGGTAATGTAATGCACTTTTATTGAACATTGCCTCATTATAACTCTATTTCCATAAATGTATTTTGTGAAATGTCAGCCATGTTTGTCTTGGAACAGTCTGGGCACATAAAAGTTTAGTGCTTGGCATAATTGGGAAATAATGAAAACTGGAGTGAAGCTTTGACCAAAGGCAAAACGTACAACCTTCCTCCTTTTGGAATCTGTGTCGGTATACTTTATAAATCCTGTTTTTATTTTAACAACATTAAACATTTAATACCTCCGGTTGACGTAAATGGCAAAGCTGAAGTAAGTTGTTCTTACTAAATCATAATTTCCTGCTTCTAATCCAAATGTGAATATTATGCAATAGTTGTAGAAAGAGAAAGAGGTGCAATATTTGGTACAGTTTCTGAATATTCATGCTTCAGAAGAAGATGATTTGGAAGTTATTTTCTAACTTGTATTGTAGTTATCATAGTGCAGGTAGTGGTTCTAGTACCAAACAATGTAACCTTGTAATATTGGCTTAAATGTATGTTTCATTTTGTTGACTACTTTTTACTGAAGTACCACGATTTTTAAGCTGCCTGTAGCATACTTGTAGTCTATTCAGACACGTCTACTTTGCATTTGGGTTTGAATAGTTTGAATAGTCATTGTAGAAAAGTTGTAGTGAAATAAAAATAGCAAAATTTAGCACAAGTCCTCAGCACTCAATACTTTTACTTTAAACCTTTGTCAAAATGATATGGTTTTCATGGGCATAGTAATTACCTTTTGTCAAAAGAAAAAGCACTAGAAAATTTAGCACTTTTAAAAAACTTTACATGACTTCTGAAGAATACTTTCACTTTATGTCTATACACAACCTTATTCAAATTAATTTCTACTTCTTTTTTTTACCATTTGACAGCATTTCTACATTTTTCTGTCTTCAGTTGCCATATCACTATAGTTCACTCCGTGCATGTTTAATATCCTTTCCACAGAGGGCAGATCGTCCACTTTTACAACAGCATATTAACCTGTATTGTGCTCCAATGTCACTGAATGATTTTAAAACCTGAACTGCTCCTCTCCAGATGAACCAAGATGAAAGATGGTGCAGGCAGAAATGAGTTCATTACAGTAATTAGACTCCCTTCTCTCCTGCTAACCCTCCCCCCGGCTATTCTCAAGCCGTGTATCTTAAACACACATAATGGCCGTACATTACTCCCATAATAAAGGGTTGTTAGGACAGCGAGCTGCCCACCCTCCATCTGCTGCTCCTCTGTACACACCACACACAAAGGATAAGAGTTAAAACTGCACCGATGGGCCACTATTGTGCTGACCAAGGAGGACAGGGCAGTTTGCTGGTTTGACCTGAAGTAGCAGTAATGGATGATGTCATAGTAGTAGTATTAATAGGAGAAGTAGTGGTTATACTATAGTAATTATTGCAGATGTAGTTTCAAAAGTTAGTAGCATTGACTGGAAGTTGAAGAAGTATTTGTAATGCTGGGTAAAAAGTATAAAAGGAATTTTCTGTAAAGATGCAAGAGTAAAACGTGTAATAAAAGTTGCATTTACTGAAAATATTTGCTGAAAATAGTAATGGTGCAAGTGACTGTTGTAGGTATCAGTAGTTTGCTGACAAAAAATATACAGTAGTTGAAGTAGTAATATTAAGTAACGGTAAAGTAGCATTTGGGATAGTAGAATAAAACTAGTTATCACCTTTTTTGTAGAAGTAGCAGAGTATGTGGTTGTGTGTATTTGTGGGTACATCTCACTTGATGCATATCACAAAATAAATACAATATGATATTCCATGTAATATTTTAATAGTACTATTGTGTAGTAACTGTTAAACAATGCGATGTATAAGTAGTAGAAGCAGTTGAAGGAGAATTTGTTGTAGTAGCAGTATTAGTTTAATAACCTTGGAGTAGAGACTAGATGTTTTGCTGATTTATGTTGGTTTAATATCCGCAGCTATATTGGTAGTAAAACGACTCTGTAGTTTCAGTATTCCCATTAAAAAGACTGGGTAGTATCCGTAGCAATATTGGTAGTAGAAGAACTATCAGTGGTAGTAAACGGTGTCCTTTGGGTCAGAGAAGGTGTATTTTGCTGAGAGGGGAGTTTTGTGCAGGAGTTGTGGGGGTGAAGGAGAGCAGAGTGTTCATTAATCACTGTCATGAAAACGACTAATAGCAGCAGAGGAAAAGACACACAAAGCTCCATGTTGTGGCTTTATCCTGTGTCTGAGCTAAATTCAGACCTCTCACCTCCCCCTGACCTGAGGCACCCACACAAAAACAAGGTTATTGGTTTTTGCTACTTGTTTTTTTAGTTGTTGTCAGCAGCTTTCACACATTAAATTTTCTGAACCAGGGAGATGCAACGTGTGATAATGTCTTAACAGGTCACAATAAATGTCACAGAATTGCTATCTGCCCTTTAGCGCTTCATTGTTGAGAAAAAGAGAAATATTTAGCAACTTTTCTTTTAAAAATGTAATAAGCAGATACAGTGCAATATAAGCAAACTACAACCACATTAATGCTTTTTTAAATAACTGGATACAAAAAAATATGTCAGTCGCAAAAGTGCCAATGCTTCTTTGCCCTGAATGTTCCATTGTACAGCAGTAAATGCAGAAATCTCCATGGAGACGGGTGATTCTACTTGGCCAAAATGCAGCTGATTCTGTGGGATATGTCTGTGTAAGAGATTAGTTGTTTTTGTGGCTATACAAGCCCTCTCACAGTAAGAATGCACTTTTTTCCAGCAAAAACACATTTCAAAAAGTGCAAGATAGATTAGTTTAATGTCATACTGTGTAACATTCCAGGAACGTTACGTAGTGTATGAGTAATGTTTTGATAAGTCACATTGCCTCTGTTTTCAGGGTTAGTTGTATATATTTCCGTAGTGGTGCTTTCAGTCCCTGTTCTCCTGTTTTCTTAGTTCATATTTGAGCAGCATCTCCAGCGCTGTGTTGTGATGTGCTTTGATTACAGTCTGCCTCTCTTTGTCCTCACTCATCCGCAAAGGCCCGGGTCGTCATGTCATTCTTGATAAAGTGTTGTGCACAGGTGCCACATCTCACTGTCAGTCTGTGTAATTGTGAAAAGACACTTTACGACATTGTTCATTCAGAAACTCGATGCCACAGCAGCTCCTGGTGCTGTGACAGACTGAGGAGACCAGCCCCAATGAACCAGACTGAAGATGATGTTTTATTCAAGCTCTAACTCAATGTGAAAGTGAAGCCGGTTTAAGTGAGCTCTGATAAAATTGAAGAAAACGTATGATATTAATTAAAGTACCGTATTTTTCGGACAATAAGTCACACTTTTTTTCATGGTTTGAGTTGACTTATACTCAAGTGCGACTTATATATTACATTTTTGTTTCTGACAGCTCATAGACTGTAGAGCTCACGCGCTTAGAATCTTGTCGCCCCTCTCTCTGTAACTGCTGCAGTGGCCTTGTCATTTGGGTCTTAAAATGTTCGTATAAACCCGCTCTACATGGTCCTGATTTTTTTTGGTGCTATTTTATCCATCCAAAAAATCCTCTTCATAACATAGAGCCTGGCTTCAGTTTCGTAACCATATAACCATGAACATCGGGAACTTCATTTGAGCGGAGCTGAACATTTTATTACTATAACTTGTCTTTCAAGATGACATGACAGATTTTTTTAATTAAATTTTAAAAAGTGCGACTTATACATGTTTTTTCTTCTTCATTACATATGTTTTGGCTGGTGTGGCTTATACTCTGGACCGACTTATAGTCCGAAAAATACGGTATAGTTAGAATGTTGAAATATAGCAAAATCATGATCAATTTAGTATATTATTGATATTTGGGGTTGAAGAAATACTGTAAAGATGGTGATATATTACAGAATATGATGTGCAATATTATATCTTATCCAATCAGGCCCCTGTGAGATTTGTAGTTTTCTGCTACAAATGTCCTCGTCTTGTTACTAAATTTTTTTATTCAAGGCTTCTCCATTTCATTACACAGAATTTCACATTGCATCATCTTCAGTGCATAATTATCTAGATCTGATTAATTTATAATGATGATCTGTAAAACACAATCATTATGCAGACTCCCACAATGCTCCTATGACTAATGCCCAGGAATTTAGTTTGGTTTCGCACCAGAAAATAAGCTCCTTTCTACCTGGGTTTGGGAGGGATTTTGAGGATTAGCTGAAATAGGAATCCCCAAACAATAGAAAAGTAGAAACAATGCAAAGAACCTGGCTTACAATATAAAGAGAAAGTGTTCATACCTGCTTTGGGCAACTTCTGTTTCAGCAGTAATTACAGTGTATTTTAAGACGCAAAGTTCTCCAGGAATCCATTAAAAACAATTACGAGCTTACTTTCTTAACTTTTTGTTTAGAAAAGTATTCATAATCTGCCTCCTGTAGTATTTAAACTGTATACTTATCCACAAAATCAAAAACTTCAAACACTCTTCTAATCACTTCTGAGCTTCCTTGCCAAAAAACAGCCAAGAAGATTGAAAACTGTTTAAAATCATAATCTTGACAAATTACAGGAAAGAAATTAGTCAGTTTCATGTTGCCGATAGTATTACAACCAATATTAAAAGCTGAGAATGTCTGTATTGAGTGTTTTGAACACGGTATTGAGCCAAAATGCCACTTGGTCCTTCCCAGAAACAGTAGACTTGTGTATTGTAATGAAGAGAGATTGGTTTTGTCGGCTGCTCTGTTCCTGTCAAATGCTCCATTATTCATCATTCATAGACATATTTCCCAGTGCAGTACATTATGCATTCACATGACATGACACAATACAACATTGTGTTCTCTGTCCTGTGTGTTAAATACATCCTGTGTGAGGCGATGTGGTGTTTCCCACTTGGTTAAAAAGTGCAGTACTTCAGAAACAGATGGTTACTACTGCTACTACTGTGACGACACAACTACAATGACTACTACAACTACCTCTATGACTACTACTACTACTTCGATTGCTACTACTGCTGTTGTTACTACTACTATAGAGTCTAATAAATAATGATTTATTTCTGATCAGTATTCAATTAAAACAAAAAATATACAAATATACTTGCGTAAAAGTATCTAGTCACTTCTGTTTAAGCACTGTTCCTAACCAGAAGGGACAGTAATAGTAGAGACGGTGTCTTTGGACGGCAGCTACTCACACTGGAGAGAGATTCTTATTAATATTTTAACACACATTTGGGTCATGCATGCATTACTTTCATTAACCGATATTTGGCTAAAACTGTGCTATTTTAAGCTCCCTGACATGCTTCTTGCGTATTCGGTCTAGTCTCTCACTGCTAAGCTTGAAGTGCCCCACATTTTCCTCCAAAGTCACTCCATAAATGGTGTGAAACATAAATATTTGCCTGGGCTGTATTTGACTGAAGAAATTCTGTCTTGCCAACCAATTAGTTGACTAAAAAGCCAAGGTGGCAAAAGCTCTCAAAACTATTACGCATCTCTATTTATGTGACTACACCTGCACTATTAATACAGAAGAAAGTATTAATAATAATAATAATAATAATGCATCAGTTTTATACAGCGCTTTTCTGGACACTCAAAGACGCTTTACAGAGCATTATTCATTCACTCCAGACCCGGTGGTGGTAAACTACTATTGTAGCCACAGCTGCCCTGGGGCAGACTGACGGAAGCGAGGCTGCCAATCTGCGCCATCGGCCCTCCGACCACCACCAACACTCACGCACACACCACTTTCATACTAGGCAATGTGGGTGATGTGCCTTGCCTAAGGACACAACGACAGTTTTTGTGACTGGCGCCCCACTGTGGCACCTGGAATTCCTTGTGGTCTCCCATCCAAGTACTAACCAGGCCCGGCCCTGCTGAGCTTCTGAGATCTGACGGGATCAGGCTCTGACGAGCCGGTATGGCCGGTATTAGGAAGCAATGTATTTATATAAAGCTAGATTCAACTTGAATCGAGTTTTCCTTTTTACATATACATACCAGAAAATACCAAATGTCACCCACTAACTTCCCCTTTTTTGGTGTTGTCCCATACAAATCCTTATTATTATCTAAAGAAAATGATTAGTCGACCAAATGTATATTGTTGTATGTTGTTTCCTCATCAAAAACATGCCTGGAGTCGCGTTTTGTTTCATTCACACATGCAGACAGACTAATAATAAAGGGTTACTCACATATGAGTGTGAATGAAGAGTCAATTTTGTCTAATATAGGATCTTTAAGGACTACAGCCCTACTGGAAACCTGCTAACATATTCCAGACTATTGGGACAAACTTATTTTTTCACTGTTTCTTATCTAACCAGACTCGTCATTGGATTTGCAAGTGAAGAGTGGCTATAGTTTGTGACTTTGCTGGCCTTTTGGTAATGCCTGAGGTTTACTCAATAACTCATGGGGTTTTCACTTGATTGCAGCACATACCACCAGCACAGAGGAACAAGGAAAAAGCATTTAGGTCAGTGTAGCAGACTGCCGGTGTGTATTTGTGAAGGCTGTGCGATCTCCCATGCACAAGTCGCAGTAGCAGGGATAAATGTGCTGCAACACCCTCGTCATGCACTCTCTGTGGACTTCAGTTTGGCCTGTCGTGAGAGGAAGTATATTTCAACTCAGATAGCTTAGAATTTGTGTACTTTCGGAATATTTTGGGGGATTTTTAAGTAATCCAAAGTAGTATATTCTTAATTATGTTGACACAATCTCTGCTGAATTGATTCAGTTAGTTGGTTAGTTAGTTAGTTAGTTGGAAAGGCATCTGTAGTGATATTCGTCACAGTAACTAATTACGTATATTTGCAGGCTGCGTATTTAGATGAAAATATTTTTAAGTGACTATACAAAACCTACATTTTACTTTCCTTTTTGTCACCATGTTGTTAACATGGTGAAAGCAAAAAAAAATTATTACAAAACCTTTTCAATCTTGGGATAGTTTTAGTGGTATCTGTAGTAGGCAGTAGTTGCTGTTTGAGCAGTAGTAATAGTAGTGTAAAAATATTAATAATAGTAGCAATAGTGGGAAACAATGCCTTAAGGAAAAATAGTGTATGCTTTGGTTGCTTAGCACTACATATATCAAGTTTTAATTTTTAATGAGTATATATTTGAACTCTCCTGTGCAGTATTACGCTACATTAAACATTGAATTTGTACTTCAGCACTGACCTTTGTCTCAGCACAGAACCAGAATCACTGTCTGTCCATCTCTATTATATTAACTTCGGTGAATCATTGAGTTTTGCAGCAGGAAGCTGTGTCCTATTCTTCACAGTATCTCGACAAGGCTGATGTACTTGAGTTTAAAATAGGAAGCCATGCATGTGTGTTTGTGTGCAGCCCAAGAGGATACTCAGCTGCTTTCAAGGACAAACTGTGTCCTCCAACACTCCAGTGCTTGAATAAAACTGCTGATTTAAGCACTTTCTCGTGTCATTGTTTTTAAACTAGGGCTGTGCAATGTTACGGATAAAGTAAAGTGTTAATATTGTTATAAGAAACACTATATTGTGAATTTGAGTTAAGTGAATTAGCATATCTAAACCAGGACTAAGATAAATACAAGACCCTATCAGGAACCAGACCAAACCAGGTCTAAACAAATACATTTTAAACATTACGTTGCATTTTCTTCTTAACAGAGTTTGCAATGTGGTACCAGCTAACCAGAGCTGACACTCAAATAATAGAGGACAGAGGAGCACGTTCTCAAACAGGCTCCATACAGCACCGCTCAAACTGTGAGAGATACAGGACTGCATTCATATCATACTCCATACAACTGTACAACAACTCACCCTTTTGCAATAGATAACCCTATGTCCTGTCAATCTTTTTTCACCTTTCCATTGTTTCTCCGTATATATATATATATACCACATTTTATTACTATATTTCTGTATTTTATTTTTACTTGTATATACATTTAAATAGTCATACCTTATTTAACACCAGCCTTTTGCTATTTTTGCTACTTATTTTGAATTTATTATTACCATTTATATTGTGCTCTTTGTTATCATATTATATTGTGATGTGCGAGCGACTGTGTCCCAAGTAATTTCCTTTGTGGATCAATAGTTTGTCTAAACCAAAGTCTAAATAAGTTTGGATAATATTTGATTAATTGATTCATTCATTCATTTTATTTTGAGTTTGTGCCAAGAGATATATAAGAATCATGTCAGGAATAGACAAAAACTACAAGAATTAACAAGGACTAAAGAGAATGGGATGCTCGAGCTGGGACTTTCAAGCCAGGGGGACATTCGAGCCGGTATTCAAACCAGAACTAAACCAGGTCTAAATCAAGACTCTGTACTAGCCATTTCTCCATTATAACACTTCTATCGACACTACAATATAAAAGTAATAGTCTTACAAATGACTTTAATTAGCAGTTACAGCCCACATAGACAGTGAAAGCGATTTGTGTCAGACACTGAAGCTATTCCCCTTTGTGTGATCTGAAGTCTTAATGTGAGTGTGTGTGAGATGTCTTGTATGAGATGTCATTGCATGTGAGTATTTAACTGCACATCTGCCCTTAGTGCTGTAATTTCCTTCATTACCATCTGTTAAGACCCGGTTCAAAGCACAGATGAAGATAAGCATCCATCTTTTTATAAACTCAAAATAGCGAGGAAAAAAAAAAGTCACGCTTAATCTAATTGCCATAATTGAGTAGATGCTTTGTGTCAATTCACTGCAGCCCTACATACGTCTTTTTTGGAACAATTTAGGTCAAAACTATGATGATTTTTATAGTTGAACTCAATGTGCCATGTTTTCAGGTCATCTTGAGAGATTCTAATCTTTATTTAAGACTATTGTTTTTCTTGTGCCACTACAAGTACTACAAGTATTATCAATGACACTACTGGGCCTGTCATGTTATCATGTTAACAAATCTTATGATAAATTGCTACAGAGGAATATCACAATAATCGATAATATTGAAACTACTTCATGCCACTGACACAATAAAAAATGAAGCAGGATAATCTTAGTGAGCCATTTTTTTTTTTATACAGTATTATTAAAAATGAACTACAACAAATAAAAGCAGAATCAACCAATACTTAGTCCTGGAAGTTACATTTTCATCTTTCTACATCTCAAATATTACCTTATTACTCTCCACTATTGCAACAACAATATGTACACAATTAATACTGAGCTCCAAAATATATTGTTCCAGATTTCATATATTGAATAATAAGTTGATACTAATTATTGTGACAGGCCTAGTACTACTACTGCAAAAAGTGCTGCTGCTGCTGCTGCTACTTATTTATTTTGCTTTATTTGATGAGGATAAGAGTGTTTCATTAGGTTCATTAGTTACTTCAATGTCACAATTAACTCCAAGGCTAATAAGGTCAAATTTAAACCTAACACAAAAGCACAATTGATTTCTTGTTCATCTATTGATGTGATGGAGTTCAGCTAAAATGGGCCAGTGAACAGTGGGCAGACATTTGGCAAGCAGTCAGAACTAGAGCTAGACTGACTGTGCTGAGGCATGCGATTAGTCCTGCCTCTGTGTACCACTGAACCTCACAAAACTACATTATGTTTTTGATATTCTGAATAAAAGTTATTTAATTACATAATTACAATTAGATATGTGCAGTTAACCAGTTATGTCTAATCATCAATTATATGGTTTTAATTAAGGTCTACAGCCAATAAAAGAAAGCCAATAAAAAAAAGTGATTTACTTCATTCTGTATTCAAAATTGTTCTTACATGATGTACTAATATAGTTTTTTTCCTCTTCCTATAGATCGGACACTCCATTGACGATTGGCACATGCTCCTTCTGGACGTCCTGGTGCGGTATGTTTTGAATATGGGGCTCATCTCCCTGTGTTAGATTCCAATATGGCCGTTCCACTGCTCGGGGACACTGGCTCCTACCACCACCCTCCCTCCTCTCCTCTGCAGTGAACAGGACCACACGAGGTAATGAAGAAGCACCTCCAAGCGCGCCCCTCGTCTCTGCCTGCGGGATATGAGTGTTTCGTGCCCGGACACTAAATCTATCCTTGTGGGAACTGCGGGAGGCCCAGAAGAATTCTCCAAAGTCATGCAGTCAGAAGAGTTGTTCAGCCGAAAACTGAAATCACTCAATGGCAGCATGGGACCGCCGACTGCGAACATGCAAGGGAAGCCTGACAAAACCAACGGGACTCCAGCTATGCCTAAAATGGGCGTGAGGGCCAGGGTATCTGAATGGCCCCCCAGGAAAGATTGGGACGGTAGACCTTCTCCGAACTATCAAAGTGTCATACCAGTGTTTCAAAATGGACAAGAACATACGGTTGAAATTGTGGAACAAGGAGAGCAGGTTTGCGTAGATGTAGACTTTTCTGATAAGTATACTTTAGATGAACTTCTGTGCCACTCTCCTCTTAAAGGACTCCACCCCATTCGTCAGCGGAGCAACAGTGACGTTACTATTAGCGATATTGATTCTGAGGATATCGTCGATCAGAGTGCAGTAAATCCTAACACAGGGGCGTCTCTACATCGTGAATATGGCAGCACCTCGTCTATAGACAGACAAGGCCTTACCGGAGAGGGCTTTTTCACCATGCTCAGGGGCTACAGAGTGGAAACCATGGACCACCGTAGCATCCCGCCAATGGGTTTCCCCGAACTGTTGCGTTGCGATGCGTCTTTGTCTCCAAGTTTGCAGACCGCTGCCCAAATCGCGAGGGGAGAGATAGTGCACATTCCTGGATATGATTACGTAGACAGTTCCCTTCTTTACAGCAGAGAAAGGGAGAAATCTTTCATGAGGAGACTGAAGTCCGAGTCATCCGAACCATCGATTTTCAGGAAATTACGGACCATAAAAAGTGAGAGCGATGCTTTGAGGCTATCCCTTGAAGATGACAGAAGACCACTCAGTTTTCAGAAATGCTTTGCTCACTATGATGTCCAAAGCGTATTGTTTAACATTAGTGAGGCAGTGGCGAGTAGAGCGAATTTAAGTCAGAGGAAAAATATAACGACCGGAGCATCAGCGGCCTCTGCAGGAGCCATAGGAGGGACTGGCCCTGTTGTTGGACTGGGGCAAATACCTGGTTTAGGGGCAGAAAGTGGTGTGCCTGGGTGTAGCAGCTCAAACCCACCTCTATTTGAGTCTCCTCTGGGCAGTCGCGAGGACCTCAACCCCAAAGAAAACCTGGATGCTGATGAGGGAGATGGCAAAAGTAACAATTTGGTGCTGAGTTGCCCCCACTTTCGTAACGAGATCGGAGGAGAAGGGGAAAGGAAGATCTCCCTGTCCAGAGTCAATAGCGCTAGCTACCCCGGTGTTTCAGAGAGCTGTTCATTTGAGTCCTCTCTGAGCTCACACTGCACCAACGCGGGGGTGTCCGTCCTGGAAGTGCCCCGCGAGAATCAACCCATCCACCGAGAGAAGGTCAAGAGGTACATCATCGAGCACATCGACCTGGGGGCCTACTACTACCACAAGTTCTTCTATGGAAAAGGTAAGCAAATAGACATAGGGCTGCATGATTTTGGGGAAAAAAGTGATAAAAAATAGATTCTTTTGTATTGCAATTGTGAGGATTCTGTTCTGAGTGCAGATTATAAACTCCTGCGTTTGTGAGAAGACTGAAATTCTACAGTTGTTTAAGATTAGTATCAGTTGAAGTGGCATGGAACATGGGTGTATAGGTTTAGATAACTCATAGGGCAACATTGTTTTGTGCGAGTATGTTTCCTACAGGGACATCCAGAGCTCCGAGGGTCAGATATCTTGACAGCGCAGTTATTTTTGTTAGAGCAGATAAAATAGTATCCAGAACAATAGCTGGCCTGTGCGCTTCCACTTCCTGAGGAGAGGAGCGGTCGTGTCCTCTCTGTGATATTGGTCTGAACTCTACAGAGGGGCTGTGATTAGTCATGTGAGAGGAGAGAGGTGAGTGTTCAGTGTCCCGCAGCTGTTCCCTATGGGGCCTCCGAACCAGAGCACCCTCCGAACAAAGCACAGGGTCAGCACAACCACGCCAGGTTCAAGCTTTCTCATTAAAACACCTACATGACCGAGTGGGACCAGTGCCACATTATACTCTGCTATAGTCTCTGCTCGGAGCCAGTGCGCTCTCAGCAGATAATGTTACAGACTTAAGCCCCTCAAGATAACAGCTGCTTCACCTTTCACACTGGAGATGCCTGCACTGCTCTACAAAGATTCACTGTATTGAAATATGCCTGACTGCACTGGGTTAAGCTGCAGTCAAGGTTAATGAGACCGTGAATTCACAGTGTCTATTTACAGTAAGTTTGAGTGGGCCTTAGGAGTGCCTCTGAAAATCATTTACCATGAAGCCCAGTGTTCCCAGTCCAGTTGTCTGTGTGTTTAACCCTCGCTGTGCGGCCCACAGTGATGTATAATTGAAACGCTCCAGTTTGCTCGTATAGCTCTGAGCTTATTGCTTTTACAGTGCTGCTTTTACTGCAGTTTGTGGTTACGGCACTTTTTCCATGAGGTGTTTTATTGGAGAGACAGTCCCGTCTTCACCTTGGTCTTCACACACACACAGAGTGGCCGTGTGTCACCACTTCAGGGTGAGCTTTTATCAACCTGAGCCGAACATTGATCTCATTGATTGTCCAAAGCCCTAGTTCCCACAGCAACAGGAGTGTCCTCCTCAGGACGTCCTAATGGACACAGTGTTTCCTTCACACCCCCAGGCCAAAGCCTTGTTACAAACTGGTCACGGTCATTTACTGTGCGATAAGAGAGGGGCTACTGTATGCTCTACCTCGTGTGCCCTTAAAGGTGACACAACTTAAACTCAAAGATTTTACCCATTTAGGATGATTTTGACAGAATGAAGTGACAGACATGGTCTTTATCTAAAATGACATTCAAAGTCATTTGTGTCAGAACCTTTTGACAGCAGTGTGAGCTATGACAGGCATGTGTAACAGGAGCAGGCTGATGAGACACTTCCTCTGTGCTCCGGGTGCTGTAGGTGTCACACATATGGGTGTGTGGGTGTCATATGCTTGGACAGGCCTCCCATCACCATTTGACCTCATGCACCATGGAGCTTTGTGCCCTGGTCAACAGCCACATCCAGCCATGCATTCACACAACCGTTAACCACACAGCCCTGTGCGCTTAGTCCCTCCTCTTTATTATTCATACATGTGTGTGCACGGCCCTAACAGTCAAAGTGACAGAGATCAGCACATTTACATTGCATGCTCCACATGCTCCAGTATCTAGAAGTCTTACAGCGCTGTATGAGAGCTGTGCATCCGTCTCCTTTGAGGGCTTCTTTGTTGTCATATGAATCCCTGTCTTTCTCCTCGGCTTTTCTGCGGATTAGGGACTGTTTGCTTAAGGCACCATTCGGAGTGTGCACAGCCTTCCTCTGCCCATGGCCTAAACATACAAGTCTTTTGAGCTATTCTTAGACCAATATCAAACATGTTTACTATTGTAGAGCTTCATAGCTTACTTAAGATTTGGTGTTAATTTTAAGTGATCTATGTCGCTTAAACCAACAGGCCTCCAGCATTACCACATCTCCATTAGAATCAAGGGGATTCATTATAACAAGTTCATTTCTATCACTCAGCAGCTCATCCTAACATATCAATCGTCAATTTGAAAATAGCTGTCCTGCTTATGTTTCACTAAATGACACAGAATAGCTCTTCCCATATGCAGGGGATATCCCAGTGGTATGGTGTTAACAACTACATCCGCACTTAAATGTAGCCAGGAAAATTTGTCTGTCTCTCCTCATATTTCTTATTTCTTCCACTCAGCTGTGTCAGGTGACCAGTAAAAACATGGAGTGGAAATAACCATTACCACAACAACATCTGGCAAGATTTAGCAGCATGGAATAGAAAGTAAAAGTTGCCACAATTCATTTATATGGCATTATCTATCCTAAAATGTATTTGTGCAGGTATTATTTGCATAGTTTAATCAGTTGTCTAGCTGTACCATTTTAATCATTGTGTCAGTGTTCTTACAGTATGTGTTTTGCATTAGACAGTATTGCGTGCATAGGTCATACATTCCTGCAAGGCCATTTGTCTTGTACTTATTAATTTACCCCAAATCTCAATCCATGCCCTGACTCACTATTCTTAATCTGATTGCATTGTTTTATACCTCTAGTTCTTCCCATCTGCTTTGGATTGTAATCACTGTCATGCCTGCTCTTATCTTTCCTAAAGCACTATTTTAATTTTGAAACATTGTCTTACTCATGAAAAATCCATACACTTTGATATGCGGTAAATTAAGTTAAGCTTGATGTTGCGATTGACTTTCCTTTTTTGTACTTTCAGAGCATCAGAACTACTTTGGGGTGGATGAAAACTTGGGACCAGTCGCCGTCAGTGTCCGCAGAGAAAAGCTGGATGAAGGAAAGGAGAAGGACGGTGCACAATACAACTACAGAGTCACCTTTAGGACCAGCCAGGTAAATTCATACATAAAACATACATTACTTTACATATACATTGCTCAATAGTAATATACTGGGCAATAGTTCAGAGGACTTTGCCAACTAACAAGGATGGTAGTGCATTGGATATTGTGTTTGTGCCTTTGGGCAAGAAAGAAAGTAAAGTGGTATATTTACATATTAGAACATACTATCAATAAGGGCTGCATGATTTAGGGGAAAAATGTCATTAGATTTGCAATGCTGAGAGTGCACATTGTAAATGACTCCAGGAGATTTGTGGGAAGACTGAAACTCAGAAATACAATAATCACATGTATTTCAGATCTAAACTGATCTAAAGTACAAGTATGCCAAAAGTTTTCTATAAAAGAGAAAGGACTCTATTATCTAAATAATTGCAGCCTTTACTGTATCAGCATGAGTTGAAGGTATTTTCCCATTTATCAAATCATTTTGCAGAGCTTGCGTCATCTAAACTGCCAACTATCGTATTATTTTCCCAGATGTTTCTGTTCATTTGAGTCCAGCAAGTAGCGTTGATGTTACTCAGCACTAGGCTCAGTCATGCAGCTCAGGCTAGGGCAGTCCCAATGGAGTCACGGGAACAGACTCTATAATGCAACCAGTGAATCCGACAGGACCGGCCATCCGTACGACCTATGATTTATGCCCAAGTCAAAACACTCAGAGAACCATTGTTGTAAGATGAGGTGGTAGGTTGAAAGTATTTTTACAAGAACAATACTATGTACAGGTGATATGTGCTCCATAAAATTACAAATATAAATTCAAATGAGATGATTTAAAAACTAGTATTATTATGTTATAGTTATTGCATTTAAATTTCCCATTTCATAGTAACATTTAGGTCTAATTTTCTAGTTATTAAGGCGTATCGGTTGCAAATACCAAATAAAACACATATTTTGATGTGTTTTGTCTGATTGTTACATCAGTAGTGTAACATGAATTCATCTTAACATTCAAATTGATTTGGTTTTTACCCAATGTTTTACTTAGACCTTTTATTTAACCACAGAATTCAATTCTGTGGTAGAGCAACAACAATGAACTGTTCTTGGTAAAAAATAAAATAAAAAATAAACTAGAAATGCTTGTCAATTTAAACTATCCCTTGAAAGTCTGCTGATGAACACACTGTCACTTATCAACTTGTGACCTAAAATAGGCTGCGTTGTCCCCGTCCTCCTTGTCACTATGGTCACTGGGTGGTCTCTTGCTTTGAATAATTCAGGTAGACCAGCTGTGGCAGGCAGAGAAATGTCAGTGATAGCCAGTGCCAGACCTGGTTTACAGCACCACTCCCTCAATGAGACAAAAGATCTGGGTCATAGCTCAGAGAAAGTGGCAACTCCCAAACTCCCAGTGTCTATTTGCATGGAAAACTTTTTCATGCAGAACTATCTGGACCTGAACAGTGGGTTATAAAGATCAGTGATTTTTAGCAACTATCATGATAATGTATGAATCAATATTTATACAGATGCATTTTGATTTCATGCAGACAAATATTTAAAGATGCAACTAAAGATGTAACTTTTGTGACACTATGGAAATGTTATTGCTTTTTCTGGAATGTTCTGCAATATGACATTGTCATGGCAAGCAGCTCACAGGTCAGATCTGTGGAGTGGCAATCCCATTAACTACAATAATACTGGGCTTGTTTGAGTAATTGCATCAAAGTGACATTTTTAAAATCTATTTGACGTTTTTACTCGGTCAAGTAATCTGCTTTCTGAATATTGGATGGGCTGCTGACATCGATGCCCAGGCTATAAGTGGATCAAAATGAGATTTACTGACAAAAGCATGTCACAAACAGCATTCTGGGTCATCATTTACTGGCACATTAGCGGCTAACACTCAAACACTACTCAACATTACAGTTTCACTTGGACTGCTAACTCTTTTAAATATTTACACTCTGAGTTATTATGGCTCGTTCACTGAGACATGCTTGAGTTGTTGGGAATAATGTGGTGTGACACAAACCATCCATAGAAGAATTTGGAGCAACAGTCAATCAGAATTTGTTGCAACAAAAACAGATTTCTGAAAACAGAATACAGAATCTCTATCTCGATTTTGAGAAGAAGGAGGTTTAGGAAGTTTATTTATGTGACACACATACTAGTGTGTTGCGTCTGCTTTTGTCAGAGCTAAATGAATAATGTAATAGAATCTTTGAATCTTTTGAATGAATGACCTAGTGGGAGAACATATAAAGCAAACACAAATGGGCCCAACACTGAACCTTGAGGTACCCCCAAAGACAATGGAGTTTAAAAAGAGTGGTAAAGGCCAGATGCAACAGATGATAAATGTGTTAACTGAGGTTCCAATATGTTTACTTTCTACTGTGCGTCTTAATTTTTGCCTGATTTTCAACTTTTTTTTGGTACATTTAATTTGTAAACAAATACAGTATATATGCAAGTTCATTTTTTTATTCATATGAAGCAAACCAGTGAAAATATTATAAAAACAAAGACTATCCTGCTCAAATTACAGGAGAGATTTTCAGTCCAAGTCACACAAATCAACTCTTTTGTAGTGTCTGAATGAATGAATAATGAATAATGATCATCTGTTTTTCTCATTAGCTGACCACACTGCGTGGGGCTATTCTGGAGGATGCGATCCCGTCCACAGCCAGACATGGAACGGCCCGCGGGCTGCCACTCAAAGAGGTTCTGGAGTACGTGATCCCAGAACTGAACATCTCCTGTCTGCGGCTGGCCAACAACTCGCCCAAAGTCCCAGAACAGCTCCTCAAACTGGACGAGCAGGGGGTATGTTCAGTTAAGCGTTTTTTAATGGGCCATTTTATCATAGGGTAGTTTTAAAGCTGTGTGGAGCCCATAATCAAATCTTTAGCAGTGTCATTGCTTTAGTCCTTTTTTAATTGATCTCAAATTTTGTACTATATGGCTTGTTTTAGACCTGGGTTAGACTTTATTTAGTCCTGGTTTAGACCTGTTTTAGACCTAGTTTAGATTTAGTCCTGGTTTAGAGTTGGTTTAGTCTTGGTTTAGACCTAGTGTACTATAGTCCCACGAATCCCTGCTAAGCTATTATTTCTGTCCTAGATATAGTTTATATTTCTTAATTAGTCCTGGTTTAATTTGGATTCACACTTTGACTCATTTGATCCACTTGCAAATAATAATAGTTCTTGGTGTGTGAAGTCTGAAAATCACTGTTATCAAGACACTATCTTTAAGATGGTAGTTAAATAATCATACTTATTGCAAAGAAGAAAAGAAATACCAGTATAACCCTACTTTTTCTGTCTTACTTTGCAACCAAATATGTAGCATTTAAGCCTTTGCAAAATACATGAAATGCATTTTGAGTTTCTTCTACGTTCCTCCACTTTTCCAATGCACTTTGAGCTGTCACTGGTTGCTACATGAGGCACATGAACGATGGCTTGTAATAACATTCAGTATTGATCTTCTATTAAGGACGCCATCTTGACACTTTTATTATCCATCAAAACAAACTATAGAAAATATAGTAGCATTAACTTGAAACACCAACGCTGCTTTCTCTATTTGATTATTTCTATCTCACCACAAACAGTAACAGGCCTTGATAAATAGACTTAAATTGAATCGATATGAATTCAGCGTTCACTGCACTGGCTATTATGGCACTGACTTCCAGGTCCACAGTCTTAAACCTGAAAGACTGGGGGATTTCATATTCAGGTTGGCTGGCAGGCGCTGTCACATTACATTATCCCATTTGACAAAAATAGCCATTAGTGATGTGGGCTCTGTGCATCAGTGTCAGAGATGGATTCGTTGGCTGATCTTATGGCCTTTAATTTCATGTCTAATGAAAATGCAAGATTGAAAGGAGCCAGGGGGATTAGACAGCACATGTTTGACTATCAGAATCAGCTGCTTATTAGTGTAATTAATACTGGTCAGATTGGTCCATCTTTCCACGTAACAAAAGACTGACTGTTTAAATAAAGTGGTTTACATAGGCATAAGCAGTGTTGACAGTCTCTAAATGGATTTTATCTTATGCAAAACTTATGTATGAATCAATAACCAAAAAAAGCTTTAACATTTGCTGGATTAAAAAAAATAAAACATTTAAAGAAACAACAGCACTTATCTATTGTATAAGTCTTAAGGCATCATATCCTTCGGAAAACAAAATGTTAATCTAATCTATACTTTTATCAGGTTCAAAGGCCAAAAAATATATTAATATAGCAGTATTTTTTTCTTAAAGGATTACCTACTACCTTCTTTTCCACTGCTGACAAGCCAACCAAAGAAACCATTGAAATATTGGTGCGTTATTGTCTAATCAATAGAGTCATTATGTAATGTAACAGTTTGTTCTATTCAAATATTTCAAATGACAAATTTGGTTATATTAAGTGACTTAACAGTTCCCCTTTTGTAAAACAAGTGCTGCATATTTAACCTTGCGTCCTAAACCCTCTATTGATATTGATATGGGCTTATTCACCTGCTCCAGAGCTCCGTGCCTTTACCATGAGACACTGTCTGCAGCTTTGTGTGGATATAAGACAGGACAGCGCATTGGAAGAGGGAGAAAGGAGAGAACAGAGTAATAAGAAACCATGAAAATGAGTGTGAGGAGGTGAGCCAAGTCTAAGTGGAGCTCAGAATTTTGCCAAGTGCTACTCCTTTTGTTCCTCCAACTCTAGCCCAATGTCCGGTTTTGTTTTATCCATCAATACTTTACTCACATATGGTTTTTACAGCATGATGCAAAGCTATGTGCAAAAGATTTAGTTCATTTATTATATGCCTTGGCTATTAGTGAAAATGTAGTAATACACTAATATGGCTTGTAAGTGGTCCAGAACATTTCCTCAGTTTACATTCTCACCCAAATCTGATTATAATCTGATTCTGGACTTTAAAGATTATATTAAATGACTTGCAAACCACTATATCTGATATGGGGATTCAGAGAGACCATAATCAGAAAGAAATTAGATGATTTTGCTGTTTACGTGTCAGTTTAATCTGATAATAACCACGATTTGGATGTGCATGTAACCACAGCCACTGTTAGGTTTCAAGGAGTTTAACAGGAATATTTTTGAAAAACAGCAAATAAACCTAAAAAATGCAAATACAAATGAAAAGATACAGTCTGTTTACTTAGTTGGCATTGTGGGATAGGACCAGTTCTATAGGCAGACATCTATATATCAATATCAATATGTTTTTGTTTTTTTTGTGAATTCTGGATCTTAAAAACCTGCCTATTACACAGTGCTGCTTTCCCTACGTTTGGTAACAAAGGCAGATCTATTCTTTTGCACAGTAATACAAGCTTCAAGAGAATAATCCAACCACCCCATGTTTGTTTTCACATCTTTGCCAAAAAATCTCGCTGCCTTTGTCTGTGGAGAGAGAGATGGAAACAAAAAACGCATCCCCTTGTTTTGGTCTCTAAATGTGCGTGCCATTTCCCAGTAGGTAAAAGTATCCTGGAGCTTTCAGAAAATCCTCCGTCCAAAATAATATCTTTGAAAGCAATGTTGTGTGTCTGTAAGAAGAAGAGCGGCGCATATGTGAAAGTGTTTTAAATCACCTTGTACATCACAGCGAGAGGCCCTGTTCACAGATGGACTGGCAAATGCATTAGCTACTAGATTTGGAAACCTGATTTTGGGGTGGGAGAGGGAGTAAATTGCACATAAGGAATATAATACAAAAGAGACTCTCTCCATCTTTCTTTCTCCATGCTTTATCACGTAATTCAATTTGAAGGAAAGATGAAAATGTCACGTTTGGCTTTCATTTAGCACTCTGGGTGATTTTAAACAAGATAGGACAAGATAAAGGGCTTTTCTCTCCAGCGGGTCCCTTTTAGAACCCATAATTACACTTAATGATATTTCACCATTGCGAGGTCAAGAAGAGCGGAGTAGTCTTTCTTTTATAATGATGCAAAACAAATGACCCCTTTCTTTCATTTTGACCGCTGTTTTGTGAAGGTTTTGAGGTCATCTGAAATAATATGTCGATAACCTTGCAATTTTTTATGGACAAAAGAGCATTACTAATTTCCCTTGTTGAGCTTTTATTTAATTAGAGTTTTTAGAAAGTAAGAATAATTTGTTTTTTTAGATGTTTTTGTGAGCTTAAAGACAGCAGGGTTGTGCTGCAGTGCTGACATATTCCGCAGCGTTGTTGTATAGAGCGAGCAAAAGGACACCGCTGTCTCCCTCAGGTAATGCTCTCTGGAGAGAAGTTATGCCCCAATTTCTTCCCTTCTTTATTTAGTAACTTCTATTATTGTGGGTTTTTTTTTTCACTTTAAGGAGCCAGAAGAAGTCACAGGATCCAGAGTATATATTCAGATGTTAGATATGCTTTCAACTATCGAGCAGAAATGTCAGTAATGTTATGCTATTCTTGGCAATAAAGCACCGTGCTGTATTTTATATTTGTATTTCTTCAGGGAATGGCTGGAAACTCTCACTCTGGCATAGAATAGAAAACCTAAAGGTATTCTCATCTCCCAATACTGATGTTAAAGGTGCACTATGTAACTTTTATATAGAGGGTCTGTCACTTGCTTCTCTCCATAGAGGTGTTATTGCTCTGCCTATAATGTTCCCCAGTGTAGTATTAAAAACATATACATCTTTGTGGAGACTAACAATATGAAGACTCATCCTCCAGCAAAGTTACACTGGGCATCTCTTTCATCTTATAGGAAAAAAAAGGTTTTAAAAAGTTGTTTTGTATTTGATTATAAAGCCTTTCTGAATACTATTATGCTGATAATCAAATGCAAGCTGCAAGTAGTAGTAGTAGTTTAGTAGAGTATCTCATTCTGGTTCTCTGTTGCCTTAATTGTTTGCGTATGTGGATAGGTTAAGATGGATAATAATGTAGGTCAGAAATATAAAAGTATTAACATCCATTTAAATGAGTTAAAATGTGTAACCCAAAGATTATCACTGAATTTGATGCAAAAGCCATGGTGCTTCATAGTAAAGATTTGGCAAAATATGCAATGCAAATATAATACACTATAAACACTTGTCTTATTCAGGACCACAACCCACTTTTTGGGTCAAATCACTGGGATAGTCTCTCGTCTTCTCTGCTGAAATCCACACTATAAATACGCGTAGACACCACACCGCAAGCCACACCTGAGGACCCTGTCTGCCTGCTCCGTGTTTGCACTTTTTCAGACAGGGACAAATTCACAGCCAAGGGCCGGCCGTGTTGTCCTTGCAGTCTGCCAGTCTGTTAAAGAGGTGATCCAGGTTAAGTGGGCCCATATAATCCAGACAGAAAAAACAGCATTGTGCTATCTCCACCGGGCCTCGCTGTGTAATCGCTTTCCATCAAGATCTGGGCTCAGTTACCATGACGACCATCACAAAGGGATTTAACCTGTGAGAGCCCGAAAAGACAATGGCAATTTATTTCAGTAGATTATATGTTACCTTCAACATCAGAGGAGCTCTTTAGCCCCGGTGCGTCAACCAGGTTAAGATTAAAATGTGCAGCTCACCTTAACGCAACAGGTGTCTAAGGCTTTCAGCTGCTGACGTATAAATGATTCAGTCTGAAATGAGGTTTTAGTTCAAGTGAAAAATAATGCTATATTTTCGAGATGAGAATAAAGGGAACATGATTTATTTTCCATTTGATTTTCCATTATACAAGCTGAAACCTAGATTACTACCTTTGATACCTTCAGACCCATACAAGATGTACAACAAAATTGCATAGATAAGATGTAACAGGATATGATAAAAAAAAAACATTACCCATATTTTCCAACTAGTACCTCTTTTTCCTCATCAAAAACATACCTGGAGATGTGTTTTGTTTCATTCACACGTTTAACACACAAATCCTGCATATTTAGGCTCCACTTTGCGATGTCATGTGGTAATACAGGAAGTGCTCCAACTCCATACACTTTCAATAGAATCATTTCATAATTTCAGTCTCGGGAAATTACTACTACCTCTACATGACATCACAAGGTGGAGCAGAGCATTTTGAGCCGTACTGGTAGACAGACTAATAATGCAGGATTACATGCAGGAAACAAAACACAACTCCAGGTATGTTTTTGATGAGATAACAACATTCTAACATGGCTTAAACCTCTCAAGAGTCAACGTTGCGTAATATAGACCTTTAATAAAATAAATGTTGCAGAAATATTCCCTGATTATTTAAAATTCAACTGGATTTGATTGACTCTGTTATACCCCTGACTAATAATAGCCAATAGCAATCCAATGGTTCTTTCTAATATAAACGTTTTCATTGTTTTACACAGTACTGTAGTAATACTAGTAATGGGGAATTTGCCGTACAGTGCGCTGGATAAGCCGAGCCATGTTTTCCCAATGAATGGTTATCCCACACTGATTATAATTGCCATGGATAGAATCATGTCAATTACGTATTGTAGGATAAATTGCCAAATCCTTCTGCTTGAATTTACGCTGTCAACAAATATTTTCCTGTCCAAAGCTAGACATCTGCTTTTATTCACTGGGGAATAATAACCAAATGCAATAAAGCTTGTTAATAGTTTCTTAGCCACTGTCAAACCACAATGAAGCCTTTGCTTTGGGGAGTCTTTTTTTAGACATTAATTCAAATGTTCAGTTTTCCTCCTTAAGCCGCTATGTGTCGGAGTATTTGTAATTCACAGCTTCCCCGGCTCCACAGCTGCTCTTAAGGAGCTGTTATTAGCCCAGGTTGATTTATGCTACGCTCTGAGCTTTGCTGAGAGTTCAGAGCCATTCAAGGTTCACAGAAAAGGGGTGAAGCATTTCCTGTACAGAGATCCTGAAAGTTTTAACGTCAAGTACCTCCGAACATATTTATTTTGAGACTAAACTATGAGAAGATTTACACAGATCAGGTTGAAATGAGGATTTAAACAGGACTAGTGTAACAGAACTAATCTTCAAGCACTAATCCAGGACTAAATCAAGGGAAAACTAATGGATAAACCCAAACTAAACAACTTTTAAACAAGGGATATTTATAGACATAGTTTATTAAGGAGGACAAACCCAGACCCCACTGTTTCTACAGTATATACAGTACTTTACCATTTTGTGAGAGCTACCTTCATTAGATAATAGACTGGATCTCTTTCTAATTCTGCTTTCAAGTTAAAATCTGATGTAATAAATAACTTTCTTGCACTTGCGCTTGCACTTACAATAAAAAAATATAAAAAACTATTCCTTAAAATAAATGACAAATACATCTCCCATTAACACATATGCACTTTTTGCTTGACTAGTTGAAGCTATTTACATCAAGTATAGCCTAATTTTAACTTTCTGTGTAATCCAAGACTTAGTAACATGCTAAACTGCCATTAAAACCCTCTCACTATCCCGTCCCAACTGCTTTTAAGTAGCTGTTGTAACTCCAGACTGATTTACCCTCTGCTCTACCTCGTGTTACTGCAGTGGATGCTCGCTGTCAAGGGACTGAAAGCTATTGTATCTGTTCTGAGTGCCTAATGTCTTATGCACACAGGACTACAGGAAATAACACTTAGGTGATGAGTGTCTGTGTATTTTTTCTCTCCTGCAGCTAAGTTTTCAGCACAAAGTTGGAGTCCTCTACTGCAAGGCTGGACAGAGCACGGAGGAGGAGATGTACAACAATGAAAGCGCAGGGCCAGCCTTGGAAGAGTTCTTGGATTTGCTCGGACAGAGGGTTCGTCTAAAAGGATTCACCAAGTACAGAGCGCAGCTGGATAACAAGAGTAAGATGGAACGCTACTAGATGTATTAGGGCTAACAACACATCCTGGTCTGGTTTATATTCGATTAGGCTTTTATCTTGGGCCTGTTTTTCTTTTTATACATTTGCCTGTGCAGACACCCAGCTCCATTAGCTGTGCTACAGTATATAAAGCATTAGATAAAACCTCTAAAAGCAAACTGAGGTAAAAGTACAAAAGTTCTGTGAGTGCAACACCGCAGGATTGATGCTAATGATAAAGGTTTCATAGTGAACTTTTATCATTAACATCACACCTGCAGTATTGCTCACAGAACTTTAGTACTTTTCTGACAAATGGATCACTACCTGCTTGTTTTTGGTGATGTTATTGCTTTAGCTGGAACATATAACATTTAAATCAGGAGGACAAGCAGATCAGGCCCAAGTTACAGTAACAGGCCATGTTACTGGTTAGATCTGTGGAAAGGCGACCCTGCTTACAACAAAAATTAAGGTTTCAAGAGGTTTTTTAGCAATTAAACATCTACCAGTGAATAAGATAGATACGTTTTAATATGCTGTCGAATACTCCAGGCAAAGCAATAACATCTTCATGGTGACAAGAAGATGGTGGACAGTCTGCCAGAAAAGTTACCTTGTGCATCTTTAACAATGCAAATTTCTCTGATTTGGCCAAGATTTTAAAACTTATATCAGGTTATTCAACTTGTTTTCAGATTTATTGTCTGCTTACTTGTTCTGAGCTGCTTAATTCTAGTCTAGAGGTCGTTTATTTTAAGATAACTTGTCAAGTAAAATTATCTGTCCATAGAGCAAGATCATTTCAGTATAATTAGATTTATTATTAGGGTTATTATATTTAATTAGGTTTATATCTTAAGCTTTTTTGCAGTGAAGTAAATGATGATAATCTACATAATTTCTGTTAAATTGTAAAAGTGAAATTTTACTGTATATTTGATTGTATTGTTTAATCTGATATGAAATATAATAACATCAGAACATGTTTTTTGCCTCTCTCTCCAGCTGACTCTACAGGGACCCACTCGCTGTACACCACCTACAAAGACTATGAGCTGATGTTTCATGTGTCCACCATGCTCCCCTACACTCCCAACAACAGGCAGCAGGTCAGTACCACTCCTCCATCTTATGCAGCCTAAAAATAAGGTGGTAATGTGATTTCAATGGAGGAAATTACATCAGAGCCATTAACAGTTGTATTTGACTTGTTTATTTAATTAGGGATACCGTTTTGTTTTTCACTCAAACAATACTCCGTCACACTAGTTTTTCTTTTTATTTACAGATTTGTTACATACTTTGAAATAACAAATACATTCAAATAACATTTATAACTTAACATCATCATTTAGATCTGATGAAAGCTGAAAATATATTCTGTAAATTTGAACATTCTGATTGCACAAAAGGATCTATCGAAGCAAATTCAATCAGCATTGTCTAATAATATTTACAAAATGCATATAAATCTAAACTTTAATCCTCTCTGAACCTTTTAACCCCATTAGCAACAGCATTAGTGTTGACCAAGCCTGGATGTAATTTTTGAAATCTTATTAGGGCCCACAGCTCAATAAATCTTGGTTTGTTAGAAAAGACCTGTCTCGGAGAGTGGCAATTATCCCCACTCCTGGTTGTAATGACGGCCCTGGCGAGATGTACTCCCGTGTTTTTCAAAAGGCCCAGGAAACTATTCATCATTGCACTGTATGTGAGTGTTTTTAGGTACAAATCTCTAGGGTCCACTCTTGCGAGCCATTGATGTTGAGACCTTTGTCTAATGCAGCTAATGTGTTCTTGAGTAGCTCCTTTTTTTTTGGATATCAATAAATTCAAGCCGGGCTCCTGCCAATCCTCCCCAATGCCTAGTTCTGCAGCAGTAATGACCTATCAGCAGAAAGCCGTGCGTTCAGGAGTATTGCCATAGTAACTGTACCCCTCCAAAGCTTTTTAATCAATGCTTCCCCAGGGGCCGGACACGGAGTTGGCATTAGGCTTTTGTGTCTATCTGTCTGCGCTAACAAGTGGAATTAAGTGAAGCTAATGGGGGACTGCCAACCAAGTGCTGGATGCTGCGGTGGTGGCAGTAGTTTCAACGGTGTAGCCTCAAATTGGTTAATATTGAAGTAAATTTGGAAATCACGGGGTAACACTGGTTTAGGTAACAAAATGGCAAGTCATAGCAATAGCATTATACAAGGTAGAAGTAGTGCAAGTTGTATTAGTAGTAGTAGTTAGATTATGCGTTACTGTTCTAAAAACGAAACGGAAAAATTAACTGCGCTGAAATTACTGGTGCAAGTAGATTTTAAAAGTGCAATATGTAATTTTTCTGGGGCTCGAGACTTGCTGGTCTCCATAAAGACGTTATTACTTTGTCTTTAATGTTCCACAGTATGGCATTAATTATCTAGCATGTATTATGTGTGTTTCTATTGCCCTAAAATACTTTTTTTTTTTTTTTTACTGTGAGCTGGGTTCCACCAGAAAAGCTACACAGTGCATTTTGAAGTTTTTATTTAAATTTTACTACCAATTTCTTGAGTCCATATTATGAGTACTTCCTCCAGCTCTGATTACACTGAAAATCAATTGTACTATAGATTCAACTGGAGCAATCTTTCACATAAACAGCAGTGTCTTTGTGCGTCTAAAGATTTGTGAGTTCATTCGGCCTTCCTTTCACCTCCTTCACTTGTATGCGTGCGGCCGGATAGTGGGATATTGTAATTTAATCCATGGAGGTAATCTCCCCATTGGTTCTCATTCCTTCATCCTCTCCAATTCACCTCTCCGCCTCCTAATCCGGCTTGTTTGGCGCTTCTCTTGATCCCGACTGACAACTCCATAGCGAGCAGGGACTGAGGTTAACTAACTGCAACAAGACAACAATACAAGCACTCAGTGGGGTGATGGCATGAGGCAATGTGAATGGGGAAAATAAATAGCTCTTTTATCTTTGACACTGGAGCTGTGCAATATAAATTTACTATCGCAATATGGAGTGTCAAGCTATATAAACACTAAATAAACACGTGTCTGTAATGCTGAAAGTGGACATAATATTTGCATAGTCAGCTGATACATTTTGTGTATTCTGGGCTTTATGTGCTGTGAATATAATTGTTTAGAATGTACAAAAACTAAGGTCCTTTATCTTGCAAGAGACATACTAAAACAATGATGTCGAAAGAAACAGTAGGTACTGTTAAGGCTGCATTTTGGTATCTTATTAATAATAATAAATAAAGCAGGTACATATTTAAGATATTTGTACTGAAACTGGCAACCCAAATGAGAGACTCATGTGAGACTCTGCATTCTGATTAGAGAATCGTCTTGAGAACCAAAACAAATTGGCCATCGTGTCTAATGTTTTTGCAATAAGGAAGAATTATTTATTTATTTATTTATTGCTCATTCATCAAAGAGAAAAAAAAAAAAAACGACAACCAGCACAAGTACATATTCCAGCCATTACTTGCCTTGTCTTTGCTGCATGAACAAAAGGAACAGGAAGAAGATAAATCTTATCTGCATGTGGAGACAGATAAAACAAAAAATCAAAAAATGTTAATTAAAATGTTCCATACTGTCCTTTTCAATAAAAAAGCCTACACATTTGACCACACACTGCAGTAATGTAATATTTGCTATTAACTTTATTTCCATGGAGAACATCTATGTATACGTGAATTATGTTATTAGGTTACTGTACCTATAATCTAATACAGAATTCAAAGACTACATGTTACACATCTGCCATATAGAAGTCACCTTGTAGTTTAACTCAATTGAGTGCACAGATTACTTTCATATACATTTTATTGTGTCTCGGGGGGAAAGTAGCTAACATCAAAATCATGTTAATCTTATACTCCTGTTCACCATATTTTCTATATGTTTTAAATCACATTACATCTTGTAGCTAACTGCATCAATCTGTGTGTTTTTCATACAGTTGCTGAGGAAACGGCACATCGGGAACGACATCGTCACCATCGTGTTCCAGGAGCCCGGGGCACTTCCTTTCACTCCCAAAAACATCCGATCGCATTTCCAGCATGTGTTTGTCATTGTAAAAGTCCACAACCCCTGCACTGAAAATGTCTGCTACAGGTAAATTACTATGACAATTTCATTTCCATTAATAAAAAACAACTTTGTGATGAAATAAAGTAATAGCATCAAAACTATTAGGTTGAGCACAGCGGGATGCTAAGGAAATGAAAGACAATTTGTGTGTGTTGGTCAAATGTTTTCTCGGCAAATGGCGTCATGTGAACTTTTAAGAGCACTTAATTTGAAAGAATAAAAATAATGGCATGCTGGGTGCTAACTGAGGTGTTTCAACTTCGCAAAAAGCTAAAATTGCAGGTCTCTTTTGACGCACGTGTTGATACACTTATTATCTTCACAGACACCTTAAAAGTAATGATTTAAAGCACTCTTCTTTGGTGGCTAGAAAAGTCAAAAGCATTCATTTTATTGTATAGAAGAAAGGTTACCAAGTTTAGCACAAGCCATTTCCCCGAGCGTCACGCCAGCTCAGACTTAAAAGGTCCATTTAACTTGCCGTTCAATACTTTAGTTCTTTTATTGTCTCACTGTTCTCACACCTTAAGTGCTTGTTTTGATTTATTGATTTTTCTTTCTCTAGCGTCGCTGTCTCCAGATCTAAAGACGTGCCCCCCTTCGGACCTCCCATCCCCAAATCTGTGACTTTCCCCAAATCAGCAGTTTTCAGGGACTTTCTACTTGCTAAGGTCATCAATGGCGAAAACGCAGCTCACAAATCGGAGAAGTTTAGGGCTATGGCGACCAGGACGAGACAGGAATATCTGAAAGACTTAGCTGAAAACTTTGTCAGTACCGCTACTATTGACTCTGCTGTGAAATTCAGCTTTATAACGTTAGGAGCCAAGAAGAAAGAGAAAGTGAAACCACGAAAAGACGCACACCTCTTTAGCATTGGCGCGGTGACCTGGAGCGTCCGAGCAAGGGATTTTGGGCAGTCCATGGATGTTGACGGACTTCTGGGAATATCGAATGAGTTTATCGTGCTGATAGAAGAGGAGTCTAAAAACGTGATTTTCAACTGCTCGTGTCGGGACGTGATTGGGTGGACTTCAGGGATTATGAGCATCAAGATCTTCTACGAGAGAGGAGAGTGCATCATGCTGTCGGCCCACGATAACTGCGGAGAGGACATAAGGGAGATGGTGCAGAGGCTGGAGGTACGTTTTCTATTGTCAAAGAAGGTCACAATATCGAATGTCTGTGTTTCTTTAGTTATAAGAGAAGAAACATCAAAAAGTACACATAGAACACTCTGGCCAAATCAAACAACTTCCAACTTGGTGACATAATTTTCATTTTTTTTAACCATAGATTGAATTGAAATTACATAATTCGGATCCCGATAATCTTCATAACCCTCATCAGAGTTGAAGGCAAATAACTCAAATACAATGATCGCCATGTCTGTCTGTTGCTACTGTAGAAGGGATGTCACAATGTCAACTTGTAATATTACCATTAATGTAAGACAAAATGTTATTAAATTTTATCAGAACCATAACTTATAAATAGTATAATGTTGTTTAATAGAGTTTCAATATTACGTGAACAACTTAATGAAATTCTAAACATAAAAGTACTAATAGTTGTAGTAAAGCCTCACAAAAAGTTATTTATATTTATATTTATTTAATTTTTTGCTGGCTGTATCTATATAAAGTTTAAATAACTTATTTTTTGCTACTAAAATCTTCATAATTGTTCATATCCTGTTGATGTATTTTATTTTTATAATCACAGTCACAATTTATTAAACAATCTTGATTTGTGATGGTGTCAAAAATTATAATCTAGTCCAATATTGCCGTTACTGTTGTCACACAAAGGGTAGTTTCCTGTCTCTAATACACAAAATGAAGAGATGGGCTCACCACATCATATTGAAAAGAAAAATTGCAAATTGTATGTTTACAATCATGGTTTTCAATATTGGCTACTGTTTTTAGCTGCATGAGACAATGTGATATCCCGTAGCTGTTGTTTTTAGTCAGATTGTGATTGTGTACTTTTCTCCTCAGCTTTGTATTTATGTATTATTTATACGCCATTTTCTATGTGAGCTCATTGCGGCACACTTCCAAAATTAAAATTTTAGTGTCACTCTCCCTTTTAATTAGCTACACATTTGGCTGACAGCTTTGTGAATCACCTCCTCAAACTGTCCACTGTGACTTTGGGAATTTAGTTTAGTTTAGTTTCATTTTATGCATGGGTAAGATAAGATTACAGTACTACTAGTGCTACTAATGTGATAAATAACAAAACTATATATAAATACATAAAGCAGAAATAGGGCAGTTCTAAAACAGTTTGCACATATTAAATGTACATGCACAGATGCTTCCTTATTCTTCCTCAGTAGCACAGGCCTATGTAGGTTATTGTTCAATAGCAAAATGATTTTTTTATATTGTTTTGTGTGTATTTAAATTGCTCCTTTGTTGTGTTCATTCTTGCAAAACATAAGATAAAGACACTATAGAGCACCAACAGTACATCATTATCTCATATCCAGTTTATAGTAAGACTTATTAAAGTAGACAGACCCGGGTGGCACCAATGCATGACTTAAACAACAGAACAGTCTCCAGGTTATTACAATGGGAAATACTTGGCTGGATGTTGTCATCATAATTCCCAGTAAACTCAGGATGGTTACATGAGCACAACACACACACAGACATTTCCGTGGTAATGCTTGCCTTTAGCTCAAATGGGGCATTGGAGCATTTTCCAATCCTGCGGTCTTTATGTGGTGAAACAATGCATTTTACTCATATTACTTTTGCCATTCAGGGTTTACGGCTCACCACAGGCTGCAATTTGATTTACATCATTATCTGTGGCTTGGTTAACCTGTATAAAGTTTGACAAGTTTTTAAAGTTTATTTATTCTACTGCCTTTTATTTTAGTCACCATGCGCGTCATTGCTTTCAAATCTCATATTCACAGCATTTCTAACCTAGCAACAGTCACTTGGCAGTTTTTTTGCCTTTGTACAAAAAATACAACAGCCTCTAATGCACAACGACACTCAGCTAGTTCCAGTCACTAGAACAGTAATCACAGTAATATCCACCCTAATGATATCTTTATGAGAGTGGGACTACAATCAATAAATACTGGCAGGAGACAGGGAGTTGCAGGTGTATTTTATTGGCAGTGGATATAGAAAGTTTCCTTTACTTAGTAATGACCAAATGACCCATACAAGTCAGCTATTTTCAGCTGTTTTGTCCTTGTTCTTTGCCCTGTTTTCGCACAATACATGCATTTATTTTTAGCTTGCCTCTACACGTCTTGGCAATCAACAGTCAACAAAGCCATGTTTTGTTTGGTTTTCTTATTATTATTTGACATTTACAGTAAATGGCAAAAGAGGGGATGAAGAGTGGGGTGAGGCATTCATTTAACTGCCAGTGTAAGGGATCCAGCATGTAGTACAGTATTTGTCGGACTATACGTTTTTTTTCAGGGTTTTGGTGGTCTTGTGACTTATACTTATATACTTGTAATATATAAGTCGCATATATTACATCATATATATGAACCAAAAAGGAAAAATCAAATCATTATCCATTTTTTCATTCTAGTTTTAGAGACAAATAATAAAGAAGAGAGATGTTTTTTTGTTTTCTTATTTTTGGTTCTATATTGAAAAACGAATTAACGAATGATACACGGATTCTTTTCTGTTGGGTTGTTTTTATTACTGTAACTTCTATAACTCGCCTTTCAAGATGAAATGTCAGTTCTTCTTCTCAGATTTTATAAAATGAATTTCCCCCGGAAATGTTAGTCCGGTGCGACTTATACATGTTTTTTCTTCTTTATTACGCATTTTTTGTCTGGTGCGACTTAAAGAAAAATACGGTATGTAGTATTACTCCTTAATACCGTATAGTTGTATATTTTCCACTGACAGCAATACAGCAGGGTTCAAGTACAAGTCAACAAAAAACATCTACAACATCTCGTTTTACCTTAACTCTTTCCCCATTTGTGTCTTCGCAACTGCATTGCACCTGAATTTAGAAACATCCACTGTGCCGAGGATTAAGCGAATAATCAGCTCGGGGTTACAGCCAGTCGTTTACGTCATAAAAAATGGTTGTCAAAGTCTAGTCATTGTTATTAAACACCAATGCAATTTCATCAAAGCCAGACACTTTATTTGATGGAGAGATTAACATGATTTGCGTCACATTGTGAAATCGCTGAAAGAACGGGGGTGGATTGGTGCAGGTAAGGCAATAACAGCTTAAAACAGGTCACCAACCCAGTTTTAAAGGGGATAAAATGAAATACACTCACTTTTTAGAGACTAAGAATAGAGTTCATGTGCCCTAAGATGCCCAAGCTACCCACTTCTTTCTTTCAAAGTCCTCATTCTTTTTCTCATCTAAAATGGTCAACTGCGGCAGTGCTATTTTGGTGTTAGCTGGATCTAAATAGGCCATAAAAACACCTGGTTTTAGCTGAGAACTCTTATAGGACACAAAGTTAGAAAGAGAGAAATGAGCTAGACTTTAGTGAACCAGAGTCAAGTTAACCCCTAAACTGAAATATACCCATAGTCATTACAGTATCAGTGCCTCAAAGCAGTGCCTAATGCTCTGTAAAGCGTCTTTGAGGACATGTGTCTGTGAAATAGCGCTATAGCTGTTGTTGTAAGGCGACCTTGGGTGTCCAGAAAGGCGCCAGATAAATAAAATGCATTATTATAAAGTATATTTAATGCATTCAAGATTAAAGGTGCACTACGCAACTTAAAGGGTGGAGGGTCGGCCACTTGTATATCTCCATGGAAACAAGTGACTCCACCAGAACGCATATTAGGTCAGATCTATGGATAGGCGACCCCATGCTCAATAAGAATGCGCTCAAGTAGGACTGTCGTGATAATTACTATATCAGCTTATTGTTCAGTATATGATAGCTGACTATATTTTTGGGGGGTAAGGGTTATTATTTTTTCTGCATTATGATAACATTGAATTATGAACTCAAATTCTAAACTAGTGGGTATGTGTTATGTATGTATGTATTATATAATATGTGTTGCAGTATTATGTAATATTTAACACTATTTTACATTTAGAGTATTTTGGGGGGGATAATTGTGCTTTAGGGTCCAGTTTCAGTATTACCATTTATCTTATGTTACTTAAGCAATATATTGTACTTTAAAAATTGTTATTGTGACAGGCCTGCAGTCAAAGTATTTTTATGCAAGCTAAATTAAAATGTGTACTGTGGAACATTGTAGTCAAAGCAGTCTAAGGACATTACAGGTCCTTTACTACATGGTACACTCTTTTAAAGAAAATATATGTCCACCAACAGTGTATAGTGTTTTATAGCGGTATTGACGGAGAGAAGGAATTTTGCAGTACCAGCTTGTTGTAGTCCGGGGATACTGCACTTAATACTTGATACTATTTTAGTGTGTCGACATAAACTATTTGTGCCTGATCTGTATTTGACTTTAATTGTCTTTTCACTTCTTCGTTTATTCCACACTGTGTATGTTGGCACCTTTAATAGATCTTTCGTCTCTCATAGCTTTAACATTGCATTATGTGCCAATACGAGAACATTGTCCACATTCTTGAACCCCCCTCTCTTTCTCTTACTAATAAGAAAGTTAAATTTCAAAGATACTTAGAAACAGAAGACTAAAACTAGATATCTGAATAGTAAGTAATCTTAAAAAGCAGCAGAATCCCATTTGAATAATTAATCCTTGCACAGCTGTCATTCACTTTGCACTTCTTTCATCCAGGAAAGGACAGTGCAGGATACATTAACATTTGTGATTAGCCAAAGGACATCTCTTCCTCATTCGTTATGCTAATCTGCCCTCACTCGCGTCTCACCACAGGGGGATTTGTGGAGAATATCTCACACGCGAGGCTGGTGCAAAACTATTAATAAGTATGTGATTGTATTACTGGCACAGTGAGTATCATAGCTGACCATGCACACTATACCGTATCCCTGAGGTGTCTGTGTTTGTGCAGTCTGGAGATTGGCCGCACTCGTATTTCATTGGAGGGATTTGCAGGCTGCCGGACTTGTGATGTAATGCGAACTAAAGACGGCCTATAGCAGCAGTAGAATAGTGTGAGTGAGTTGTTATGAGTACTGGGCTAAAAGCTTTGTGATGGCAGTGTCCTCTGCCCTCCCGAGTGTGACTGCTGTGGTGGTGGATGGATACATGCTCAGCTTTTAGAGGCAAATCCCCCTGGCTATAGGCAGTGGCAAGGTTATTTTTATTTAGTGGAAATGGTGCCATTTAGTTTCTGATGCAACCTGGAAAATGACAGTATGGGCAGGGAGGAGTTGCGCAATATTGTGCGAGGTACTTTCACAATCATACTTGACATTATGAAGTATTAGAAGGTTAAAGCGAAGTGGGTTTGCCATGTGTTGGATTATAAACTTATGGATTTCAGCTTTCTTTTTATAGGCACTATTTACAGTACTTTGTTAATTGCTATGGCAACGGTGCAATTTTTCATAACTCTAAAATCCATGGATATAATATGAATGAAGTGTATAAAATAATGTACAGTCCAACAAACATTATCTAAATATTACACTGCAAATTCATGTTTTTGTTGGGTTTGTTCAATTGCATTTTTTACTTTACGAGGTAAAGCTATTCAATACTTTACCAAATATGCAGTATATTTTACTTTTTGCAGTCCATGTCCTGGATCATTACTATTTTCACTTATTCAGAAAAAAAAAATCGAAAACAATATATATAGTTAAATTGAAACTGCAAATACAAGGCTGTCAGAAGTATTTGTTCTGGGCTTCAGAGTCAAGTGAACTGGAACAACATTTCCATCCTAAAAGATTTTTTGTTTTTTTTTAATTGGTTGATGTGGGCTAACATCAGTAGTTAATAAAATGAACACATGTTTAAAAACCCAAAAGACACATGAAATCAGTTTCTAATTAACATATCTGTGGTCATAGTCAAACAGACAGGATGAATGATGTTGTTTTGTTCACATTTTCAAAGGTAATTTACAACTGAAAAGCGGCTGGATCCTTACATTTCTCAGCCTGGTAAATGATAAACCTCTGAAAGCCCAAACAGTGGACTCAAAGGGACTAAAACTGCGAGAGTCCAGCCGCTGCTTTGAGCTTAAGTGGACTGACACTGTTTTGTCAACACACATGGACACGTTTCAAAAGCCGGGATCAGTGACGTCTGAACTGCTCATCACTGCCAAAGAGGATGGAGGGTCACTCTGCCTCCAGACCATGTGCATTTTATTTTCAGCTATTAAACCTTTAGAATAGCTTAATATAGATACAATTAAGATAAGATAAATAAACTTTATATGTCTCACAATGGAAAAATTACATGAAAAGTACAATAACAGCAAGAGACTAAAAAAACTGAGATTGCTATTAGAGATAACTATTTTAAAACAAACCTTAACCAATAGCCAATAAATACAAATACAAGATCACTCAAAATGTCACTGTAATTCGCCGTATGTCCATGTAGGATCCAGCACAAGAAAAAAAAAATGTTTTCACTCAAAAAACTTTTCGGTCCAATTGACAGAATTGGATTTTTCTTTTGTTATCACTAGAATTCACTATGATTTTTGGAGTAATTGTTGTATTTGGAAGACAATGTACAATTCATTTTAATACTTTTTTTTACATTTTCATTTCTATCTTTGTCACATTAGTTGTTGTTTTTTTTTGCATAATTTGTGAGCAATCAGAAAGAAATGGGATTACTCATATTAAGTGTAGCTGTTTACATGACATTTCAATAATCTGATAACACCAGAAATAATGATCAGATTTCTGCATGTAAACCTCGTCTGTGATGGATAATCTAGAGTGTGGAAATGTGCTATGACTTATGTAGGCCACTGAAAGGATAAGCTGGACATATTTTACTGCCCCACATGGAGGGAATAAAAGCTGCTAATGAAGGCTTTTAGGAGGCCATTATTTGGGCCTAATGAATTTCAGCGACAGGGCAGTTTGATTTAATGGACCTAATGTCTGCATTCTGAGTACAAGGTCTTTCTTGCAATCTCAAATTCCCTAAACCCTAGAGGTGGATGTTGGCGTTCTGTCATTCACTCTTACTCTATACTTCAGGCTTATTTTATTCCAGATGCCCTTCTACAAGTGTCCATGCGGGAAACTGAAGTTGCAGCTAAAATTGGAGAATGAAATTGTTGACGTGACAGCAAAAGCAGGAATTCAGACATCCAAAACATAGACAACAATGACTGGCCTGGCTACCACCTGTCAGTTAGCTCAAACTGTTTTGCACAAGATGGTAAACACGAAAAGGAGGGAAAAAGCAACAGCATTTGAAAGCTGCTTCTCTTTGTGGCTCATGTGTCTTTAAAACTCACTTCAACCAGTTCGTTATTGTGAGATGCCACTCAATATGTGTCAGTCTCATCCTTGTGGTCTGTGCTCTTTTACCTCTCTCCCCCCTCTCTCTTCTCTTTCCTCTTGGTGGTCTTTCTTACTCTTTCTCCTTCCCACTTTCCCTCTTTCTAACTCCACTCTTATTCACTCTCATCTTTACTCTCTCTCATCTCTTCATTATCACTCCTGGTCTGGTCTTATTCTCTTTTTTACCCCTGACTCTCCCCTTTTGCTTGTGGTATGACCTCTTTCTTTCTACTTTTACTTTTGTACCCTCAACCATCTCTCTGTCTGTGTCCATCTCTCTCTCTCCATCTCAAACCTCTCTCTTCTCTCTGGCCTCTTTCTCTCACCCCTCTCTGACCACCCACCATCCCTCTCTCTCCTCTCTTCCCTCTTAGTGGTTTGCTTCTCTCTCTCTCCACCCTCCACTGTGGTCTGCACCCTCTACTCTCACCTTCCCACCTCTCTCTATTTCATTCTTCCTCCCTCTCCCTCTCTGATTTGCCCCTCTCTCCCGCCTCTCTCCCTTCTCACCCTTCACAGTGGGGTAGGATTTCTGGCCGTGTGAGAATCTGGTTCGGTGTTGACAAGCCCATAGACCCAGTAATGTGTCCCTGAAGCCAGCTGCCACTCTGTGCAAATGGAGCCAGTCACCCACAACTGAACCAGGACTAATCTGATGGGTGATTAAGGCCCATTCGATGCACTGCGGAGCTTTTTCCAGCGGTTGCCACCATAATAAAGCTTACAGGGAGCGCTGTTGGCCGCAATGCACCTCACGTATTAAGGTGTGCCTTGTAGACCGCATTGCCACCGCTGTTTTCGCTGTGTGGTTTGAACTTAGACTGAACTTGGTCTGGACTTGAATTGCATTAAGGGATTATGCCCAGCCAGTGTAGAGCAAACTGAAATGACTAATTTGTAAGGACACACAAAACTCAACTTTAATTTGATGTAGCCCTAACCTCTAACCTTAAAACATACAGACGGTCTTCTAAATCCCTCAGGACTATTGTTATTTTTACTGATGTGGCGTGAATCATGGACAAGAGCCACGACTTGCCTTGTATATGACAATTTGCTCACACATTCACTCCATTATACTTAGGGGAAAACTGGTCTGTCCTAATCTGATTTCTAAACTGCATGTAAATTCAGAACTCTCATTGTTGGAAAGTTATGCTTATTTCATAATCTGAATAATTTAATAATTTGTTTTGAATCTATTTGTACAAAGTCTCTTATTAATTATTTAATTACAATATTTGCAATTGTATATTTACCCCTAAATGTTGTTTTCTTTACTAATCCAAGGCCATTTCATTGGTAGAGAACTATGCATTTTGTATTCATAATGTTATAATGTAGTAGTTCAACATCAAAAGCAAAAGCTCCATGAAATAGTTTATTGTGCATGGCTATCTCAATAATAATAAATTGTTTTCTTTTCCCCAGATTGTGACGCGTGGCTGCGAGACGTTCGAGATGACCCTGAGGAGGAACAGTCTGGGTCAGCTGGGCTTTCATGTGAACTTCGAGGGCATCGTGGCCGACGTGGAGCCCTTCGGATTTGCCTGGAAAGCCGGACTGAGGCAGGGCAGCAGATTGGTGGAGATCTGTAAGGTGGCCGTGGCGACGCTCACACACGAGCAGATGATCGACCTCCTGAGAACGTCCATCAGCGTCAAAGTGGTCATCATCCAACCGCACGAAGATGGGACACCAAGGAGGTAACATTGATTTAGTATATGTCACTACTCAATAGCATTGTGTTATAAGACATAAATAATGGTAAAGTAAATAGCCTAAAGTAAATTAAGCCCATTGTGGTGAGATAATTTTTGTGTTGAAATGCATCATATAGGAAGGCTACTTATACTGATTATAATTTGGGGGCAAGAAACACGGGCACCATTACACTCTTTATTGTGGTACTTCACTGTAGCCATCACTGGATTTATTTATTGCTATGCAACATTTTTGAGCCCCATGTGTATGACCTTGAGTCAAAAACTTGTGTAAAATATCAAGTAGGAGCAAAGCTGTGAATGGGGATCTGGGGTAGGTGAAAACTGATATTTTCTGGGCACTCGAACCTCAAATTTTGCATAATACAAAAGTACTTACACATGCATGAATCAATCAGAATACAACTTTGACTAAGCTACTGGGGAGGAAATGCCATTACAACAAGTTTCATAAAAGTAAATTTTGCATAATATGTCACTTTAAATCCCCACGTCTCTCATTCACAGCATAACAGAGGCTCACCAATGGGAGCAGTGGGTGGAGAACAATAGAAGAGTTCAGTTGCAAAAACAGATCAATTTGAAACGCTGTCAAAAAGTATTTTCCTTTATGTTATAATTTTCTACATAATATTTCAAAGCTGTATAGTGGATTTTATCAGAGGGAAGGATTAATGCATTGATTGCTATAAAATACATTTGGCTTTCTAATAAATACACATACAGTACAAGAATAAACTGCATGCCCTGAGTGAGTTTTTAAAGTGGCACTAAACTACATTATATCATTTCACTCACCCCTAATTAGATCTAGGAATAAAGTGAACATGAAAATTCAGTTCATACTCCCTGTGGCACTCGGCTTTGTCCCACTCTCTGAACAATAATGTGCACAATGCAGTACTTCTATGTCATAAATCAGTAAAACCTCTCCCATTTCTTCCTGCTCCAAATTAAGACCTCCTTTCAGTGCTATTGTGAGCTATTAAGCAGGTGTCCCGAACTCTGCAGCGCTGTAGTAGATTTCCCCCTTTTTTTGCAGCTGGGCCAAATTAGGCTGACATTTGCTCTCATATTTCTTCTGATTAACATAAAAAATGCTTAGACACCTTTTCTGCTACAAGTGCATTATGTTAACGCTCTGATTTCTCTGGAGAAGAGGGTTTCCTCATTTCACTGTGGCTTTGTTGTTGCCGAAAAACTCTAGTCTATGTGATATAGACAGTCACATACACATACATGAATAGTCAGCAATTTCCACTAATGATAATGAGGGCTTCGTTTTGATTAATAGCTTGACTCCTGCTGCCTTTTGTCTGACAGCTCACATTTGGAGATAGCTTTTTTCACACAATGCCCTATTCTGCAATTAGGAAGGCAGTGCTGGTTTTCTGATCGAGGGGGACTCCCATGATAATAAATAGACGTAAAGTGGTGTCTTTGTGCTAAAGGAAGGCCTATGTGAAAGCCCTGTAAACCACATCTGCCCGTGTTGCGTTCGAGTGACAGACAGAGCAGGGAAATTACATCCTTCATTTGCTCACACGCATATTTATGACATCTTTGTTTGGTTGGTGAGTCAGACTGGCAGATTTGAGGGCTGCCAAATGCTGTCTTCTTCACACTTACAAATTGTCAAAGTAGAATGACAGAAATAAAATGTTAAAAGATGCTTGTTGTGGGAGTGTGTGAGAGTGGTTAGCCAACTTAATTTTTCTGGATGTCGTAGGCATTTAAGGTGATAAATAACTATTCTACTGGAATACACACCATTGTAATATAGGCATAACTATTTGACAGTTTCAAATAGTTGCCAATGAATTTGCTTCACATCACAGTACAACAATCTGTGTAGGGCTGTAAGCATTTAGTCATTCAGTCCATTCATTGGCTAATGGTGTTTTGATTGGCAAAATGTTATTGTTGCTAACACATTATTAGGATTGTAAATATATATATGGACCAGAGCAGCCAGGAGAATGTACAGTCTGCAGTGCAGTGTGAATTAACTAGAGTTTTGGCAGTGTTAGGACATCTTTATGTCTTCTCTCTTATGAAGATGCGAGTTGCTTCTCTGTATATGTTTTTTTCCTGATGGTTTGTTGGTTATATGAAGGACAAATTGGACAATTTTGTCTCAGAAATAGTCTGGACAACTACTTCAGACTATCTCCAAATTGACATCGTGGTTGGGATGTTCTGGTGTCCAGTCGACATTGGTCTAACGGTGCAGTTTAGCAGATTCAGCCAGTCTGCCCCAGTCTGGCTGAATCTGCTAAACTGCTGCTAAACTATGGCTGTAACAGTTGCTACAGCCACCAAGTATATAGTGATTGAACAGTGCACAAAATTAGAAGCAACTTTGCGCATCTGGAAAGCAGCAGTGCATTACTATGATTATAACAGAGGAGCTCAATATTATGTGTGATTGTTGTACATGTCAAACAAAGTGTGCACAACTGTCTGTGAACTTTGCGCTTTCCCCCGGCAACAGGCACATCATATTTATTTACTTCTCCAGATGGTAGACGGACAGGCTCAGTCTTTGAAGCACAGCAGCTTCTCTGGCACAACCAACGCTTAATCCTCTTAGGACTGATGGTTCACTGATACCATCATAATCGCAAAAGGCAAACAAAACATCCTTCAAAATTTGCTCCAATGTCTCTGAACTTGTATCTGCAGCCTTCAAAGAATAACTATGGGTGGGGAGAGTGGGCTTGGATGCTATTGTTAAGCTTGTAAAGGAGTAGAATTGCAGATTTTTTAAGATCATCCAAATAACACCATAACCACATATAACAATCTTCTCTCCTCTCTGTATAAGCAGCATACGACTATGTGGTTTTATATATAGGTTATTTACTGATGCACATCACGACATTGCATTGTGCCAAACAGTGCATTAGATCATGTGGTAACTGTCTATAATGGATTCTATGAGGCTTTGTGCTTTATGGACTGAGCTTGGCCTATATATATGGTGTTTACTGACAGATGCATCCAGAAGATTAGTAGGTATTACAGAGAGAGAACATAGTGATTGGTAATGTTGATCTTTACTGTAGCTACCACTTTTCTAACTAATACTATTGCCCCTTATAGGCTCTCATCAAAAATTATATTTAAAAAACTGGGATTAAACTGAGACTAAAAAAGTAATTTAACACAGACTAGACCAGAACTAAAACAGAACTGAAGAAATTGAAGCACAGTTAATATCATCAAAACTAAACTGGAGCAAAACCAGGTTTATATCAAGTTGAGTGTGAACACAACTTTACACATGGTCATTTTTACATTAAAGGTGCACCTTGTAACTTTTCTGATAACAGGGTGTGCCATCTGCTTGTCTGCAAGGCGATGTCATTGCTTTGCCTGAATGTTCCACAGCATTTTTAATTACAGATGTTTATCGCTCAAAACATGTTTTCTTACCATCAGTGGGATTGTCTTTCCACAGATCTGGCCTGGGGGATTCACTTGCTTGTCTCCATGGAGAAATGTAAGTTTAATGCTGGACTGTGGAACAATAAAGGAAGAGCAATAACATTAACAGGTGGTAGCACGTGCTGTACACTCCACAAAAAGGTGCATTTAATTACACACTACACTGTCCTTTACATTTAACCATGCTTTGAATTAATACAAAAAGTGCACAATGAGTTATATAGCCTAACAGACCTTTATTTGTGCCAAACACTACTGGGAGATCCCCTTTTGGACTCAAAACATTCCCACCCCAGTCTCAAGAGCTTCACCATTCTCCATCTTTAGATCTGCGAATTTTCTCCCAAGACTCCCACAAACCCACAGGTCAAAGTTCACCTGAAAAATCTCAAGAGCCCTCCACCGGTTTTCACTGTTGCGTCTTTGAGTTGCTAAAGTGTTTTGCAGTCAACAATGAGGGCTTGAGTTTCTTCTCTGTTACCTCAAAGGAAAGGAATTCAGTAGTGTTGAAGGCCCGGCCAGCAGTCCCCTGTGGCCAGAGGAGATGGGGGTTAGCTGTTTAACAATGACAAGCGTCCCATGACCTCCAGACAAAGCCAGTGGGCTTCACACAGCGGTCGTGACAGGAAGAAATGTTTTCATAAACTCATGCAGTGCGCAGATATAGGGCTGCATGTTTTGATAATGAACTACAAAATAGTTCACCATGTAAAAGATGTATGTGATTCAGCGCTTGTGCTTGTATGTTAGGAGGTCAACTACTTTCTCAAGAGTTTTGTCGTTGGTTGTTGGTGCAGAATGTATGCCAGTAGAATCAGAAATGCAATTGGAAGAAGGCATTCATAAATACTGCAGTTTTTAAGTAACATCTTTGCATACAACAAAAATATCTTGTCTTCTTCTGTATAAAACTTGCTAACCTTGTAGTTTAGACCCCTACAAACATATTCTGGAGAATATGAGAACTGAACTTTAATCAGAATCCTATTAAAATGTAGATATTAAATCATAAAATGCACACAGGATTTTGCGCTATTCACAAAAATATTAGTTATGTCAATATTGAAAGAAATTAATGATGATGTGTATCTGCATGATAATGATAGGTCAGCAATAAAAAATACAAAAAATACTGTTTTTGCATTATTTTCAGTGTGCAGAAATGTTGTAATTGTGAGATGAATCAGTCTGTTTTTTTTTTCTTATCAAAATCCTTACCTCTGAATGACAAAATTGCTTGCCATCTTTTTTATCATGCACATAGAATTTACCCCTGAACTACAAGAAGTGTGTTTATGGCCAGCTATGTATATAAGTACTTTAAGCCTCTTCAACAAACTTTATGAACATGTAGCGGGGTTATCTCTCTAATATTAGCTTCACCTAACCTTGCCCTGTCTTTATTTACACTGGCAGGAGGATGTGGTTTTGCCCGATGCTGTACCAGGGCCCTCTTCATCATTACATTGAAGAGCTGTAAACCAGTTCAACATGTTCACTGATTCAAACTAATGAGAAAAGGATGAGGAAGATTTGTGCTTTGAAACAAGAATGTGATGTGCAGAACATGGCAGTGATTGGTTGTTTGGCTTGTGGTTAAGGGGATGGTCATCTGAGGTATGTAGAGTAAACAAAAGACTCGGCTACAGGGGTTGATCATTACAAGACATAAAGACAAATAATGAAGACACAAAGCCATGGCTCCATTGTATTAGAATGTAGTACCAAGAATGAGAACATGAGCTCACACCAGTTGGCAAAGAAATATTTTAATAATGAATGTAGCTACAATTATGGTGTGCAAATAAAAGCTTAATTTTGGTGTGCAGTAATGCAGTAAAACTACAATTTCACATTATATTTAAACTTAGATATCAACTAATCATTGTATTTAAGACACCACCAATATATCCAATCAAATCTATTGCCATTGATCAGTCTTAAAGGTGCACTGTGTAACTGGTAGAGGGTCAGACACTTGCTTGTCTCTATGGGGATGTTTTTGCTTTCTCTAGAATCCACTTTATTTCTATAGAACATTTTACAAACAAAGCAGTTTCTCAAGTGCTGCACAGAGATCATAAAATTAAGATCACAAAAAAAGGGGAAAAAAAGCTCAAATTAAATTTATCAGTCTCTGTGGCAGATCAGATCAGCTCACAGTACAAATATGATTTTCAAGGTATTTCTTTTAGCAATGTTATTAAAAAAGTTCTGAGTTCAATGCCATACTGTGGAACACTGCAGATAGGTAAGGTAACTTTATTTATATAGCGTATATAGGTTATTTATATAGCGCTTTTTACAGACACATGTCCCCAAAGACGCTTTACAGAGCATTATTAACAGAACATTATTCATTCACTCCACACTTCACTTCACTCATGCACACACCACTTTCACACCTACAGTGCATGTTTTTTGCAGTGATAAAACGCCCCCTCCTAGAGAAAAGTTGCATAGTGCACCTTTAAATTATAGCAACAAGTTAGATTGACATATGTAGTCACAATAACAATGTAAAGTTCATGTTCATCTTTTTTTTTTTTTTTGCTTGTTTCAAATCCCAAATTAAATATGATATGATTATTACATTTTAATAGATCCATTTCATACTTTCCGATGTTGGTTGTTGCAATAGGAAGTATCACATTACTGCCATATAACAATGAATTTTGCGATATAAAGATTATATTTGCACATGTTGAACCGTAGCTCTATAAATAATGAGTATTTAGTGTGATGTCAGACTGCCTTGTGTGACCTTTTCTTTTGAAGTGTCATCGGACTTGTCATTACTCATTTTCATCTGAACCGCAGCTAAACCAGATTTCTCACTTCCCAAGCAACCACAGCGCCAAAGAAAAAGTGGCCAACTGCTAAACAAAGCTAACCATCATGACAATTGAATCTTTAACATTCTTTACCATACCATTTGCTCTGTCAGATCAATTGTGTAGAAATAACCCTTGGGTCTTCTCTAGTGAAAACCTAAACAGAGGGCTTAAAGGAAGCAGGGACAATGGTTTGACCTCAGAAGCTTTTGGCTGCGACCGAGACTCGTGAATGGATTAAACATGTCACTCACTCTGCGGACGGGTCATCAAAGTGACAGTTCACCAGTTTGGAGTCAAAGGTCACTGGAGATCCCATTTATAGGGAAAAAAGGCTGAATAAGATGTTCACGTCAGTAAGTTACTTATTTTTAGCCATAGTAATTGGTAGAAACAACATACAGTATTTGGTTATGATTGAGATTTTAATATTGGTGATGTTTTTAGCAATGTTTGTATTTAGCAATTGGCAATAGGGTCATTTTTTTGAGTAGATGAAGTCCAAATAAGTGACTACTACAACATTAAGTGAGAAAACCACCACTCCTGTTAATTATTCATTAGTTATTCAAGATTTCTTCCTTGAAAACATCATCTAGACCTAATTACAAATATTAATGCACAAATATTGTCTTAACATTTCTTAACATCTATTTTTTTTTTTATTTGTTTGTTTTTTTAATGTGAGGTTGACTTTTGTGTTGATTTAACTATGTACTTCATTCTTTTTTATTGGCCATGTTGCTGTTCTTTGACATTAGATAAACGGACAGTGATATGAAACCCACTGAATATTACGTGTCTATTTAAGAGCATGTTTTGATCTAACCACATGTAATGCTCCACTAACATGTTGGTGGACTGATGTTCAGTGGTAGAGCTCCTTCCAGGACAACTTTATGTAGGCCATTGTAGTATAATTTATAGGCTGTCGTGTTCAGTCCAGAGTGCAGTGGTGGGAAGAAATGGAAAGGAAAGGAAGCTGCCACTGCCCTGTAATTTCTATCCCATTTCCAGTTTTCGTTTTCAGCTAATAACCCCTATAAGAGCCACAATAAGAGTCAAGTCTACAGGTTTATGTGTTGATGGTCATTTCTTGCTGTTACCCTTTGATTTATAGCCATTAGACATACCCTACTCTGCGAAAGTTGTTTTCAAACTGTAATAGGTCCCCTCGTAAAGCTCCAAAAATATTTCTTCCTGCCATAGTCTTTTCAGTTACATATTTACTGCATATTTACTTGGATTTCTAAACAAAATCCATGTTGCCACTCCTCTGTCTCTGTGGGGACTGGCAGACAAGTGATGCCTCCTGTTCAGATCTATGGAGAAACAAGCCTGTAACACAGTAATATTATTTTCTCAAGGTGTTTTTGAGCAATAAAAACAACTGTAAGGAAATAAATGCAAGATAGACCAGTTTAATGCAATCCCCTGACATGAGAATAAAGTGATTCAAAAAGGAAATTACTATAAATATGTATTACATCACCTTTTTCCATTTAATTATTCATTGACCAAAGCATTTTAATATAATATACTCTAATCAACATTGATAAATATTTATAGTGCTTGTTTTGTTCTGTTTTGGTTACTTAGTCCTTGTTTATAATTTTGCATTTGTCCTGGTTTAGTCCTTCACTCCATCATACCTGTTTTGGCCTCGCTTTCTCAATTAAGTCTCTGATAGGACCTATGTTCACCCCATTATCACTCCTGGTTTAAGCCAACTACCCTCTACTCCCTGTGAATCATTAAGGGCACAGGAAAATATTATTAAGGTCACTGGAGAAACTTAAGCCTGTCACTTCTGCCTCATTGTAGTGAAAAAGCACAATGAGCGAAAGCATTGGAGACCTTTGCTGTTGACAAGCTGTTATGTGGATTTAGCCCATCCGGGGTCTAATAGTGTGTGGCAACCTGGCAGCCCCGCGTACACACAGTTAATCAAGGTAATGAGAGCATTCACAGGCCTGTTACCAAGACCAATGGAGCGACGGTCAAGGGGTAACAGCTAATTAGCTTCCCAATATGTGACACCGAGGTTAGAAAATGATAGGAAATAATAAGGGACATTTCTCAGCCAATTAGACAAAAGCATTGACCGTGATTGGTGGAGCAGAAACAACTTTATAGGAAATGTTAATAGTGGGTAGCGGATTTCTATTCAAACTTATTACCTTAATGAATCTGTGCTTTTTCTTGTTAGTCTTTATCACAGATCATTGCATGTTTTACAGTTATTTAAAAACTTTTTTTTTTTTTGTTTGCTTTAGTTAAGGCGAGTGAACAAGTTTGATTGGGATGCATTCACAAACTGGGATTTAACAAAGATTTAACCCTGAAACTTACCATGTATTAGACAAGGACTAAATAAGGACTTAACAAGGACTAAACCAGGACTAAACAAGGACTAAACAAGGCTTAAACAAGGACTAAATAAGGACTAAACAAGGACTAAAAAAGGACTAAACCAGAACTAAACCAGGAATAAACAAGGACTAAACCAAGACTAAACAAGGACTAAACCAGGACTAAACTGGGACTAAACAAGGCGTAAACCAGGACTAAACCAGGAAGACTGCAATTGGACAAAACCAAAAGCGTGAACTTAATCTAAATGTCCCAGGGGGGCAATTTTGTGTTCTCACCACCATTGGGAATTGAAGTATCCATCAATATTGTCCATTGTAATGATAACTGTTCTGCATTAAGTAATAAAAGCCACGACATCTCACGTGTAGATGTTAAAATGGGACATTTTACCCTAATGGTTTCACAACACTTGAATACTGAGGTTTATTATAGTGTGAGAAAACAACATGTGTGTGAGAAAACAAACATGCATACAGCCCCACTGGGACAACCCTTAAAATACTTGCAACCCTTTGGTAAGTGCCTAAAAGCCAAACATGAAAATAAACAGCTTTTAATAGTTTGCTAATCCCCAGTATTGTCTTAATATGGAAATGTTATCCCTGTATTGTTTTATTATTGCTTTATTTATAAGAAACACATTCCTGCTGCTTCATCCAGTTGCCAGGGTACACCCTTTGTTACTCATACAAACCATTTCAAGCTACAATTTCTCCTTTTTACAAGCGTGTCATTGAGAAATCGAACATTAAACATTGAAAACTACAGTATTGTAATGTAGAGGACACATGGACACTATACAAAAGGCCATTGCCAGGTTTAAACATGTAACTATGCTCTTTATATAACATATCTTATACCCTACATTGTAACCACACTTGGGTAAATTCCTGCAATACAAAAAACTCATTGTTGTACAGTGGCCGTCTTCATTACGTATACTGCTCCATATATGAGCCCAGCCATGCATATAACATACACTACATGACATTCAGTAAATAATTAATGTGAACACCAGGGACATGTAGAGCACAGTGGACACTCCATCAAGGGCAGGTCTGGCACATACACAGTCTGCAGATGTGTGAGATGCTGCAGAGGAGGTGGGACGGGCGGGGAGGGGAGCGGGAGTCGGTGGGAGGCAGAGTACTTAGATCCTATAACACAGTCTTCCCCAAAGGGACACCTAGAGTAAACAGCAGCCCCCTCTGCCCTAGTTTGATGAAAAGGACTCTATGAGGATGTCCGTAATGTAACGTGTTCGCCTCAGCCTGGGTGGTCTTATCAATCAGCAAGCCTACTATGAAATTAAGGAGTGTGGGGTAGATTATGGTTCACTGTACTTAAACGTGTGTAAATAAGATGGTTATTAATTGTGTCATAGTGTTGATACGTACAGATGAGTTGAGTGTTTCTGTTCTTTGTGTGTATTTTGCATGTTCAGCACTTTACTTTCAACTAAAGTCCTTGGGGTTTTATAAAATATTACTATATCTACATCCAACTATCAGCATTTCTTTTCTCAGGGCATGTCAGTATTATGATTTCTGTTCCTTTTGTGACAGTTGTCTTGCAATGATTGTAAATCTCTAATTTTATATCGTGATGTGGGGCATTCCAGCGTTTGGGCAGTAAATTTACTTGATTTTCAATTTGGGAGTTTTACATCAGCATAACCCTGTAGTTTATCTGTGTTTGGGGTATGGCAAAAAGAGTGACTTCACACATACTTTGACCCATTCAATATCACAGTTATTTTTTGCATTGTAATACATGTTTCATTTATAACTTTGGATTTTTGTATTAAACATGGGACAGTGTGCATTAATTAACATGTTTAGAGTGTGCCAGAGTTAGTCAGCTGCTGTTTTTACTTTTAACTGTTGCTTTGAACCCAGCATACCTAGTCCCCCTTCCATCATTCCAGTAAAGTGCATTGTGTGGGGGCAGGGCAGCCCTAATCTTATGGGTCATGCTTCAGATAGTTCTGAGATCTCTGTGGCTGTTTAACCCTGAGCCATCAGCACTGCCCTCCAAGACCCCTCTCTATCACAGCTTATATGAGACTCTTCCCCTTCGCCCCAATGATTAATGTTGCATGAAATAGCACTGTAGGCCCCTGTCCACCCCAGAGACCCTCACAGCACCAGCGGGGTAGGGCAAAATCCCACACTCCCCTCCTGTGTAGAGCTGCTCAAGGGAGACTCATATCTGATTAAGTGTCGGGCCAAGATTTTCGGCTTTATTTGAATAACAGATTTGAACCCACTGTCTCCCAAGTATCTGTCTACTGCCTCTATAAGCCCCAATGTATTAGTGTAAGCTTGTCTCCTCAAGGCGTCGTACTTGCAGCTATCAGGGTTATAGAATGTAGATATGTGCCCCTGGCTAAATGTTTCTAACAGGGTTTTGTTGTCAAACCACTGCTATTCAAGCCCTAGTCTGGCTGTTACACTTTATTGCTTGTAACTTATGTGCTGTTAGCAATATTACATAGTGGTTACAGTGGCTCTTTCAGTGGGAAGTAGTATTTTCATGTTTTAGTTTTAAGTTGCATAACATTTGAACTTGAATTGCCCCCATTGGGTACTTTTCGATCCCAATCTGAGAAACAAAAGTTATATAGCCAAGAGTAACAATTAAATAAACAGAAAAGGTATAACATTTTATTCAAATAATAAAACCGCTTTCTGTCTATTGGTGCTTGAAGCTAACACAATCACCATGACAATAATAAAGTAGTGAACAATACTTTAGGCTGTTATCCAGACGTTGGTGTATTTGTGGAAGTAGTTGCGATGTAGCCAAGCATTGTTAACTAATTAACTTGATATTATATTGATTGAATTGTATTTTTTGCATTAATTATGGACTTGTTAAGTTCATTTTATTTTTATTATCTGTTTACTCTTATCTAATGTAATAAAGTGATAGCTAGAACTATGTTGCTCAAGCTGTGGCATATGAACCACTGTGGCTACTTGGGCTGCCTCTGGTGGTGGTCTGCACTGTATCCATGTTTAGTCTCATTTTAGACCTGGTTTAGTCTCAATTTTGGCAATTTTCACCTCTAACTTCATATCAAAATAGGTGGTACTTTGAGAACTAATGCTGTAAAATATCAACCAAATGTTTTGTCCTTTAATGCTTGTTTATCATAACATCTTTTAACCAGACATTCATAAATAAATTCTTTGTCCACAGTCGTAGCTACAGCCACACTGTCATACCTAATAACTAATGTGTCTTTCTCTGTCTCTCTCAGGGGCTGCTCAGAGCTGTACCGAATCCCAATGGTGGAGTACAAAGTGGACAGTGAGGGGACGCCCTGCGAGTATAAGACCCCCTTCAGGAGAAACACTACATGGCACCGTATGCCCACAGCCGGTGGCCCCCAGCTGTCTCGAGGCTCTCCCACCCAAGGGCCCGAGAGACTGCAGTGCCAACAGATCCTACACCAGCACCAGGGAGGCATACCCAGAAGCACCTCGTTTGATAGGAAGCTCCCTGATGGATCAAGGTATATTTACAATGTGTACTTCAATTCTACTACTGCTACTGGCCCTACTACTAATACATTAACAATAAAAGGTTCTTCGCCACATGGTTAAAAATCTTAGCTTACACTTATATTTATTATATTGTGCTTTTCCATCTTCACTGGGGCATTATAAGGCCTTTTTATCGTAATAATTCATATGCAGAGTTCGCAGACATTGGAGGCCTTGTGGGTTCAGTGTCTTGCCCAAGGACACAAGCCAGTATACTGACTGGAGCTGGGATTAAACCTTCAGCCATTATGGTGAACTCTTGTGCTTTTGCTTCCACAATTCGTTGACTGTTTTGATCACTGCTTTTAAATATGCACTTTGCCTCTGTATGTATAAATAGCCAATGCTTGAGTGCACAGTGAGGTTTGCCAGGAAAGGCCAGGGTATATTAACCGAAATTAGTAAACACGAACACAGATATTTTTGTCAAAACTGAAAGGGGACTCGGGCTGTTGTACAATTCAAATATTATTAGCATGTTCTCACTACCTCTCCAGCACTAATGCCTTAGGAAGAACCCGAAAGATATATTTGTATTTAATATCTACTATATAAGAAGGAGAATGAATAATAAAAACACCACCACACTTCTCAAAGTCATGCTTGTTGCTCAAGGTTGAATTTTAAAGTGACTCGCCCTAGCAGTGTATCACACCACACCAAACACTCAACTGAGATGCAACGTCTTTAGAGCTCATTTTCAAAAAGGGCCTGTGATTGTTTGAGTGCCATTATCCTTTTGATTATTTGCATAAATGTATGTTGCATTTTGAGCCAATGAATCCAGACCAACACATTTATCAGTTGTTAGATCGCCCAGGATGATATTTCAACTCTCTCCCCCTCTTTCCCTCTCTCACTCTTTTGGACATCTTCATCGAGGTGATTTGTTCTTTCTAATGAAACCCCAGCAGTCGTGATAACCTTTCCAGTGTGTCATCCCCCCTTCCCCCACTCTCCCCTCCCCTCTTTGCTGCCATATCTGCTTGTTGGAGGATAATGGCTGCCTTGCCTGTCTAATAACCAGACTTCGCAGCTTCATCTTGGTCTTCGTCCCCACCGCCTGCTGCTTCTGAGTTGGAGCTGGGGACAGTGACATGGTTCAACACAGCTCAGCCAATTACTACAGAAACAAAGAGCGCTCTCCCCTCTTCAGACCACAATATGAAGCAGCCCGAGGGACGCAGAGCCGTGTGTGGAGGGCTGCTCTGAGAGGAGACACTGTAAACTGGAGAGGCAGGAGAGGCAGGAGGAGACGTGGTCTGAATATTACACAGAAGCAAATCAGATCAGTACTGATAGAAATATGGGTGTTTTTATATGTGTTGGTGCGTGGATTTTATAAAAGACTTCCTACCATAAACTTATAAAGATTTCGAGATATATTTCTGACAAATAGAATCAGTGAATTTTAAATTTAGATCAAGTTTGAATTAGCTCCAAGGTAGAACCAGTTAAATATGCATGAATAAAAAGAGGTTTACCAGTTAAAGGTCCCATATTATACATCCATATGCGCTTTGTGTTGCATTTTTGTATGAAAAGCTCTCTATAAATAAAGTTTGATTGATTGATATTATGCAGAATGAAGATGTCATGAAGCAATAGTTTTCAGTTTAACAGCTACTTTTTATCTTTGTTCAGTAGAGATTGGCAAATCCAGGGCGGAAATTATCCAAATGATTCTAGTGAAGGTGGAAGAGAGTGTTTTCTGTTTGAGAGAAAAACTAAATATGCAGCGTTTGTGTGTTAACGTGTATATAAATGAAACAGGTATGTGTTTGATGAGGACATAGTGTATAACATAGATCAGAAAATAGAGTTATAAGGGCCTTTTAAGTACTATCTTTTTGGTGCAAAGAGACAAAATATCACATCTACAGTATGCCATAAAAATTAAATCAAAGTATGAATTAATTGTTGCCCTATTTTAGCCTATGTGTGACATTGTTTTAATGTAGTAGCAGAATTCCCTAGACTTATATTTAGAGATGCTGAATAACAACACTTTTTCATTTTTGGAAAATAAAATAAAGTACTGTATATGTCTGATGTTGAATCCAACATTTTCCCATATGTATTTGCTTATCTGCGTTTTAAGTTATGTTCTTATTTTTTTGTTTATCAGCTCCTATGTTTTACTGCTTGCCTCCCAGCCATGCCCTCATAGTGACCTCAGTGCAGTCTGCTCAGACTGTTGCTTTTCCAAACTCACTAAACTCACATATTGCAGTTCATAGAGAAATTATATCCCCACTGGGCCTTACATTTTCTTCTGATCGGAGCAAAGAAGAACAAAAGGCATCTGGGGCTGTTTTACATTCAACACTCGAGCCAAAGAGAGGAAATGTACCGAAGTGGCCAAAGTGTTTGACGATATGAACAGGGATTGAGTTACTGGCAGTTTAGCAGGTTTTCCACTAAAGTGTATGAAAGAGAAGCTGATTATAATACAGTAAATGATTGCAATGAGAACAAGAACTCAGACTCTCAGCACTTCATCAGCCTTGGACTAATATTGTTATATGTAACTGAAGGTTTGTTTGCAAATGTCTTTATATACATCTTGTGTAGTGGGCATAATGTAAATATGTTGACAGTCGCTCAGTACGAGTGTTTGTTCACTGATCCGAAGGTTGGACGTTCGAATCACGCTCTCAACATAAACATTATTAGTAGAACGGTCAGATCCACTGGCCCACAGGTTAATGGTGTGAGTCCAGCTCCCACAGATGCAGGCTGTCGTTGTGTCTTTAGGCAAGACACTTAACCCACCTCGCGCTAGTGTCTGCGTACTGTGGTGTATGAGTGCGTGTGCGAGTGGGGAGTGGTTCCTTGATGTAAAGCGCTTTGAGTGCCTTGAGGATGGAAAAGCGCTATATAAAAATGTGAGCATAAGCGAGTGGTTTTATGAAACAGTATACCAATGGTGTTTTCAGTTGTTATATAAACTTGCCAGAGCTATATACATGCAAAATTGCTTTATAAACACAATTTTGTATCTGATTTCAAACTTGATAGTAATTGCTTCTTCACCAGTGAAAGCTTAACCGTTGTTGCCACACCCTTACTGGGTCAATACTGTCGATCTGCATTACCGTCTATGGCCAGCATCTCTTCCACTGTCTGACATAACGCTTCAGATCAGATCCAGATGTAGAACATAATTGGTCACATTTACATGGCCACAAGGTTCTTTCAGGACACTTGCTGAAACAAACTTGGAAAAAGAAAAATCCTTACAAAACATTTTCGCCTTAGTAGGTTTTATCGATAGTCAGTCTGCGGTATTAGTAGTAGTAGTAGTGATAGTTGTCTTAGCAGTAGTTGCAGCACTTTATTTTAATATTTATATCCAAAGACATTGATCTTAAAACAAAGTACAGATTTTTCTCACAGGATTTACCCAAATAACCACTTTTCTATTCACATAGTTGTATGTTTCAGTGGTATTCAAGGGATAGTAGCAATTATAGTAGAAGCAGTAGTAGAGGTATTAGTTGATATGTTTTGTTTTTTTGTCATGTATAAGTTTGTTTTACTTCTGTCTATTTAACCAAAAAATTACTTATTTTCTTCCCTTTTATCTGATGGATTAAACAAACAGCCCAAGCTTAAAATACAGTGCACATTTCTCAAGTGCCTTCCCCCAGTCACTTCTCATCCCCACTATCTAAACAAACAGTGGACTGATAAGATGAAAGAGTAACCAGCCCTGGCTTCTGGATTTGTGAATGCCTCATGTAAAAGCTATCAGCCCTGCGTTAGACCAGATCCCAGTTACAGCCTCCTCTAAGCAGCAGACATAACTCCAACTCTCTCTGTTTATTTTTCACTCTCCACCGTCGTCCACTACTTTCTCAGACCGGCTAAAGAAAGCAAAGAAACCTCCTGCCTCTCGATATTAAATCAAACCCAGGCCCAATGGAAACTTATAAATACACTTGAGGTCCAATAAATTAACAAAATAAATATGTTTTACAAATATTTATAGGAGAGTGGATTTGGGCTGTGTTTCCACTGTGACATTTGAACTCGGCATTCGATATTGCTTTCAGTTATTTGTTTTTGAGGCGTGTTATATATTGTGTGACTTTATCTTGTGGAGTTATCTTTTTGGCTTGAACAATCTGAAGGTATTATTACTCTGCTAATATTGTGGATTATTCACTTGCCACATAAATTGTCGTTATTAATTTTTTTTTGTTTATCCTTTTGCATCTTCAGTAATTTTGGCCAGAACTTTATTTTTGCAGTTGCTTTATATGTGATACTGGAAAAAATTGACTTGAAACTCACCACCGCTTTTCTTGCCTTCGACCATTTTTAATAGATAGTTAAGGTTTTCGAAAATGTGTCTTTTATAAAAACATTTCCAAAGATTCCCACCACAATCTGCAAATTCTTACATTTGCATATTTTCATTTACTAATAAATAAATGATCAGCTCTTCACATGTTATTTCACCTGCTAACACATGGTATAATGCAAAATGAGTTCACCTTCAAATGTCAATACTCAAAAATGTGTCCGTCTTTCTAACGGGCCCTTATATTAAAGGGCTCATATTAAGCTATTTATTATGTTATAATGTTGTTTCTCATCAGACACATACCTGAAGTTGTGTTTTGTTTTTTTCTTCTCCATCTTGTCATGTGGTAATACAGAAAGTGAGACAATGATTTCAGGCCTGGAATTGCCTATCTCTACTGAACGGTAGATGGTTCAGGTAAAAGGTAGATGTTAACTACTGCCAAAGTGGAAAAGAGCATTTGAGCTTTGGGCATAAAGACAATAAATAATAATACATACTCAAACATGTGTGAATGAAACAAAACACCACTCTAGGTATGTTTTTGAAAAGGACACTACATTTGAACATGCCTTAAAGCTCATAGGAATCCATTTAGTGTAATATAGGAACTTTCAAAACGTTTTTTTAATGTTTCCATCTTTGCAGGACCATGCAGGACTTGGAGAACCCACAGGTGTCCTCATGTAACAAAGGGGACCAGCACTATCGCAGCTCGCCCAGTAACCAGTCCTCCTCCAGTGACCCAGGTCCATGTGGCAGCAGCAGCTCGTGGTCCCAACAGCCCGGATATGACGGGTGAGGCAAACGCACAGCATCAATGTACATTTTAAAATAACACCAACTATTTTCCCCCTAAAGAAAATTTGTGGTTTTACTGTTATGAAAGCAGCTTCCATCATCCTCAATCTGCTACAAAGAACTTGTAATTTCACAAAATGACAGCAATCTTTCCCACCCCAAATGGCCATATGATTAGTCATCATCGCACCTTTTTGTACCACCCCAAAGAAAGGCTAGACCAATCTGCAAAAAAGTCTGTCATTATATTTGCCATTTGAACAATCTCCCATTTATGTTCAGGCTTAAGAACAGCAAATACAAATGGTGTTTTTAGTCATTTTTAACATTTACTTCTACCAATTTAGGCATCCTGTTTTGTGTAGAACAAAGTTGACTATGCTAGTAAAAGCAAAGTTGCGAGTTGCTGACTTGCGTATTGCGTATTTTGTCTGCCTCTCTATTGTGGGTAGTTCACCTGCTTCATGGATATTGCTTTGACTGGAATGTTCTGCAGTACGGCATTAAAGTTAACTAGCGAACATTTATCAAATATATATATTATGTCTAAAGTTTAAAAATATATAGATGTTTATTTTCTAGCAAATAATTATTCAATTCAGTTAATGAACGTACAAGGCTGTGCCTTCTGCTGTGACTGCACAGCTGTAGCTACAGTCTATAAGGCGTCAACTGTAAACCATATCAAATCTGTAACATAAACATTATATTAATAAGCATTACATTTTTCCAATGACAACTGATTCAAGTACAAAGAGCGCATGTGGGGTGTTTGGCATATACAGTGAGTCATGTATTTTCTGTCAACACAGCCTTTATCACTTACTACATTTTTGCACATTCATTTGTTTCTTTATATAAGAAGCCATATGCTATTAATCAGTACCGTGCTAGCTTGCATATCCCACACTTTTAATGTCCTAATGGTTTGCAGGGCATTGTAGTTTGCTGACTGCACACCATCTGTCAGTACATGAAAGGAGCCCATAGGAGCGCTGCCTGTCTGAGTGCTTACAGACCATGACAAGAGATTTAGCTCTGCTCCACCACGCTTCTGTCAGAGGCCTCCAAAGTGCAATGAACTCTGCACCCTGTCCAAGCTCTGGGAAACCTGACAAGTTCATTTCACTAAAAAATACTGTTTGGCCTCATTTCTGTACAAACAAATATTTCACTTATAATTGGGTCTACTAGTTCTCAATTAAAAGTTATCACAGTATGTTCATTTAGTTACCAGGAATCAGGTAATTAAACTATTTCTTTATGAGTTAGTTAATTAAAGGTGCACTTTGTAACTTTTCCTGTAGAGGATCTGCAACTTGCTTGTCTGTTTGTAGATGTTATTGCTTTACCTCCATGGGGATGCCACCAGGCTAATTTACAGGTCAGATCTGTGGGGAGGTGACCCGTCTCACTGTCAGAATGTGTGATTTTTAAGGTGTTTTTGAGCAATAAAAACACTTGTATTGAATACATGCAAGATAGATAATATTAATGCCACACTTTGGAACATCGCAGGCAAACAAGCAGTAACATCTCCAAGGGGACAAATAAATATTTATCCAGTATTATGTTTTAAATCTGAGACAATTTTACTCTTGTATATTGTCACAAAGGTTGGAGTGAGGGATTACACAGCCAAAATAGTTATTTAAAAATGCAAGTAAAATGTACTGGAACTGGTACTTTTGCTCAATAACTCTTTCTATAGTTTTATGGGCAAATTTAGAAAAAGCTCATGGATCTACAACACATTTAGACATAATAGCACGGCAATTGTAATCGAACATAACAGATTCTGGACCCTGTTCAGGCAGTGTAACCCTGGGACTCTAATTAAAAATGAAGAAAAGGTTTGCAATTGAAAGAGCTTGGCATGCCTTGTGTGTATGAAAAAGGGGGTCTTTTGTCAGCCCTGTCTGGCAACCCTTTTATTCCATTATGAGCTCAAGACATTCAACCTTAAATGATCTTGAGCTAATTGCTGTACAACTGTGGTGAACCCATTGGAAGTGTCCTCATACCATTGTACTGACAGTGGAAAAAGATGACCTAATCCATTTTGTCTTTTTTCATTTAATCTGCAGATGTCCGTCCCCTATCCTTCACGAGCACGCGGGGGACATCCAGAGGGGCGACGGAGACATTCACCGCGAGAGAGAGCCCACACTGGAGAGGACCAGGTCTGCAGGTAAGGCCTATAAACTTGAATTACATTACCAGACATAACATTTGACCTATGTGAAACATCTGTGATCATCTTTATACTGGTTTCTCCACAGAAGCGAAATGGCACATCCCCTCCACCAAGATCTTAAACCCACTGAAGCAGAGAGAAGGGAAGGACTCACCCAACAAACTGTCCAGGGTAAATGTTCAAATACTGACATTTAGGGCAGTTGTGATCATAGGAGTGTAATGTCAGAGAGTTCGGTAGAGTTCTTGGCACTTTTGAGGAGAGATACACCAATATACTGGTTGGTAGATACGGTGTATGTGGCTGATATTTGGTCTTTTTAGTGTATTGCCTCTTAGCTTTAAATCTCCAGCATAGGAAGATATTTTTTTGGGCAATCTGCACACAAAATAAGGAACATATGGGGAATAAATAATCAAAATCAGCCCTACACATCAGGCCAAGTGCTTATTGGTCATTGGTTGCTCTTTATTCGAAACAATCAGCATCGGCCATTTTGAAGTTGCTGTGAAAGAAGAATCAAAACAAGTTTTATTGCATTTGTCAGTGAACAATGTTTAATGCAGCTTTATGCTCAAACAAAGACATATACCCATCACTTATCCAAGTGCTCAGCCTCTGTCATGCTCTGATTGAGGTATTAAAAATGCTCATATGGTTCATAGATAATCTTTTGTAGCGGAAATTAGACCTTACAGAGCCATTTGCCTACTTAGAAAAAGGAACACATCATGTCTGTATCAATATTTCTCCCGTATATCTAATTTCCCTTCAAATCTTCCAAGTAACTAAATGCTACCAATCATTTATTCTACAATCTTTCCAGCCCTCTATACTCTCATGTCTTATTAGCTTGGGTTCAGATTGCTCCTGTTTAGTGCTTATTCTGTAATCACTAGCTCAGTTGGGGTCTTCTTCACCGCTCTCATCAGCATGCTAACGGGCGTCTCATCTCATCACCAAATCTGGATGTCGCCCACTTTTCCCTAGGACACTTCCTCCTCCAAGGTTGAATAAATTAAGTGCTCGACTTTCTCATTTCACCTCCCTCTGTCCCCATCAAGGCTGCAGGCTAACACGGCTAACAACTTAATTTAAAGACTTATTCTACTGTTGCATTAACCCAGCCCTGTGGATAAAGATGTGGCAAATATCGTGGGTCTGATGCATAAAGCGGGTGTGAGAAGTCTGTTTGAGATTATAGTCACTTTTTTTCATTACCATTTACTTCCATGGCTACAGGCTTCTGTTTGGGCCATAATTTGCAGTTGAAGGTCATATAATACATAAAAAACCTTTACATATACCAGACTTTTTCATTTTTACAAGTTCTAGTGATAATAGGCCTACATATTTCTCATTATTAGTGTGGATGTTTGTAACCACTGCATAGGCTCAACATAACAGCTAATAATTCTGCCCACTACATACAACAAATGAGTAAATTGTTTCAAATCAAATTTTAATAAAAATGCACAAAGCAAGATTTTAGTTTTTATATTTCAAAAATCTTACATGTGAAATCTATATAATATATTTAAATACATTAGTGCAGAGAATTCTCAGAGTTCTGATAATGACATATGCTGTATGGGTTTTAGCTTTCTACTTTTTCGCCATACGAAATAATATTTTGTTTTGTATTGTTATTTGCTATGGCAACTCTGCTAATTTATTGTACATACATTTTTTCGATTTATACTTATACTAAAAAAATGATAAATTATAATTTTCTTGGCATTGATTTCTTGTATCTCGCATTTCTAGCATTTCTTATACCAGCATATTATAGGCTGCAATTCCATCAATAATACCAGACAATATAGTTTAAGGCTGATTTATTTTTATTAAGCTGTTAGAAGTTGTTCTTTAAGCCGTTGAATCACTGACAATACCCGCCCTGGATTTTTCCCAAACAGATCTTCTCTTTGTCCAAAAAATCTGTCGCTTTGGAAATCCTCTGATTCAGGGCTCAGCTGTCACTGTTTGGCATTTGCAAAACTTGCTTGAATTTTAGGCCTGCTCATGTTTTGCTTCCAATTCTCAAACCAATAATGAAAATGCTCCCTCATGATATTGTCAATTATAATAGAAGATTCAAAGGTCATACTCGTACATTTTAATTATTGCTCGGGAAATACTGCACATGGAAATAGCATAATAAAAATTCTGTTTCAGAAATAATGGTGGTGGAAATAATAAATAAATAATGGTGGAAAGTCTGCCTCCTGTTTGCCTCTATGGAGATTTTATTTCTTTTCCTGGAATGTTCCAGTGTTTGACGTTAATCTTGACAGGCCAAGTTACAGAGCCAGTCAATAAAAACACAGATAACAAAATAAATGCAACATAGATGAATAATGCCATGCTGTGGAATATTCCAGGGAAATCAGTATGATGAGCAGGTTGAGTAAGTTGAGAAGAGCCAACAAAACATTACCCTTAACGTACAGTACTTCTTCTCTACAGTACTAGACTTATACTGTTCAGTCCCATCCTATGTCCAACCATTATAAAGAGGCTTAAATGGATCAGGAGTAAGCAAAAGAAAAAAGAAAGAACTGGGACGCAGATGATCAATATGACTTCTGATAATATTAGCCAATCAATAAATATTAGGCAGCACTTGATCATTAATTATTTGTTTGTGAATTTTGCTAAAAAGACATTATTCTTCCCAGACAGTCATCAGGAATTTAAATTTTGGTTCTTGGTTTTATCTTTTATTTGCTTTTTAAGTATTTTTTTTTTTTTACTATATTGGCAGATTTTTCTTCCCCAACTATCAAATGACCATGGAATTCCAATATGGGCTTTCTTTTATGTAAAAATATAGCCTATAATTAAGTCAAATAAAGCATACTTTTGTAAAACTATATTGTCATTTTCATTTTTCTTCTCAGACCGGTGACAAAAACTCCAGCCACTCCAGCAGTAACACCCTCTCCAGCAACGCCTCCAGTAACAGCGACGACAAGCACTTTGGCTCTGGGGACCTGATGGACCCCGAGATGCTGGGCCTGACCTACATCAAGGGAGCTTCTACAGACAGCGGCATCGACACCAACCCCTGTGTCGCTCCGGGGGCCCGGGTCCTGCTCCAGAGGATGTCCGAAGACGGAGGCAGTGAAGAGGATCATGGGAAAATCTATCTGCCGCAAGGATATGCCTCGGCTGTGCTGTCAAGTCATGTGACCGAGGGCAGCATCGGAGACCTCAGCGAGATCTCCTCACATTCAAGGTAGAGTAATGAGAACAGTATAAGATGTTTTTAACCCGTGCGTTTTCCCACTAGTGCATTGTATAAGGATATTTTAATATTTTATTTATCTTAATATGCATCTTATTTTGGTGGTTGTTGTTCATATTGTTTGCATGATAATCCTACTTTGACCAATTTGCAGGTGGGGAATACAATGGACAAAACATGAAAAATCACTATTTTCATAATTTTGACAACAGGCAGCAAATACTCACTGCTTTTTTCTATGGATACGTTATTGCTCTGTCCGGAATGTTCCACGGTATGACATTAAACAGCTCTACCTTACATTTATTAAATTACAGGTGGTTTTATAGCTCAAAAATACCTAGAAAAAGAAGCATTCTGGCTGTGAGCGCGGTTGTCTCTACAGATCTGACCTGTAACTTGGTCTGGTTTGGTCTTTATGAAGATAGAACACTTTAATGCCACTTTCGAGACAAAGCAATAACATCTCCACAGAGAAAAGCATTTGACAGACCCTCCACCAGAAAAGTTGCATAGTGCAACTTTAATGGTGGGGGTCCATCACCTGCTGGTTTCTATGGCTGTCATAGTTATGCCTGGAATGTTCCACTGTATGACATTAAACAGCTTGACATTACATTTATTAAATTACAGGTGGTTTTATAGCTCAAAAATACATAGAAAACAGGCATTCTGTCTGTGTGCTGGTTTGCCTTTTCAGAGATCTGATAATTTGGTCTGGTTTGGTCTTCATGAAGATAGAAAGGTTTAATACTGTGAAACATTCCAGACAAGGTAATAACATCACAGAGAACAGCATCTGACAGACCCTGCAACAGAAAAGTTACACAATGAACCTTTAATCAGTGTTGATAGTACACTCCACTGCCTGAAAACCTAGTTAGATGGAGTTAAATGGGCATTTTTAGTGCACACAAAATCATGAAAGTTCAAAGTTGCTGCTGGCTGTTCACTACCTTTTTCAGCCCTCTCTTGAGTTATCCAGCTGTGTTTTGTGGTGGTTCGGGCTAGAGCCAAACTGGGGCTCCATGGGGAAGCTTCATCATAACTGCCCCGCCCCTCCAGACAGGCACCCATCTGGGGGAAGAGGAGAGGTGGCAGGAGGGTGGGTCCTGGAGCCCCAGACATACTGTCTGTCTACCACTTTGAAACAGTGTTTATTGGTGCCGTTCAAGATGATGTTATTACAGTCTGTTCAGCTCATTAGCTGGTTAAGAAAAGTGTCGTAGTGAAGTATGTCAGTGGGGAATGAGAGAAGAGGGTGCCCATGCCATCACCTTGACTTGTTCGATGTGTGCCACTTTTTACATAATAGTCTCTGACAACAGGGTGGCATCTGAGCAAACACAGGAGCAGCGGGAGAGCACTTTGCGGGTGTGGTCCAGATGGTCATGAATATGGAGGAGTTGGACCTAGCGCCAGTAGCTAAAGTTAGCCTCCAGGTCCCAGGATGTTTGAAACGGTGTGGAGTTTGACGCTCTGAAAAGCCAAACTGACATTAAAAAACCAAATGCTTAAAAAGTTAGCTATATTCTGTATGGCTGTATGGTTGTTGTCTTTTCAGCACTATTTGTTAGGGCTGGTGTTTGTGAACCAAAAAGGGAGATGAAGAAATATTCAAACTTTGATCCTCAAACGTTGAATCTTAGCATTTGTTTGGAGTTCACTTCACAAACTAGCTACCTTAGTTTAAACTGACAACTTTGGAAAATGTCATTTTTGGGATTGAATATTGGCACTATTTTCTGAAGCTATTGTAAATAAGTATAACTTGATATCATATCATATCTGGATTTATTTTTTATTTTTTTTACATGAAAAACAATTGCAATAGAAAATGGTGTAGCTATTAAAAGGGACACATAATATAATAGCTAGATATTAAATTGGATCTTGCAGGGAGACTAATAGAGATGCACTTATTTAGTCAACATTAAGACGCTCTTCATATTGGCTTATAATTAAATCACACTTCACGTATCCGTTGCCCTTTGATTTAATGACTGTTTAGTTTAAACAACCCTCACGCACACTGCCAAGCGGAGCAGACAGAAACAGCAGTGAGGATTACTGTTTCAGGTGATATTCTTGAATATTAAAAAGACCAGGTTTAACAAAAATCATTACACAAGATTATAATTAGGATTTGAATTGTCTTCTCTTCGACACATTGCACTGTTTTGTACTGCTTCCGATTACAGGAACTGGACTCATCTAGAGAAAAAAAGCAACATAGATTCAGATATTGATTTCCATCTGCCCACAAATACAGCTTTAAACACAATGGCACAATTATAAAGAATATTCAGCAAATGTTATGAATCAATTTGTTTTGGTAGACTTGTCAACAATAATACCTGGCATTAGTAGTTATTCTTATTTGCTTCCTCTTATTTAAAATTTTGTGGACTTTTTCCAGTTCATAAGATATAATATTTTGTTAAATTGTTGATTGGTATGGTAATAGTCAATCTGAAACCCATACATAGGATAGTTTTAGATATGGTTATGAACTGGTTTAGTCCAGTCTGATTGCTGTCTTGATTTACTTCTCATTATGTGATTATCTATTCTTGCCCTAGCATAGTCCTGACCTCTGACCTCTAACTCAAATGAAATAACATATCTGATGTGCAATCTTGATTTTGGTTAATCAGTCAGTCATTTCTTATCATTAAATTGTAAATTAAAAAAGTGTGAGACTTTCCCCCAGAATAGTACAAAGTGAATGTCAACAGGAAGGGCCATATTAGTACAATTGATTGTAAAAAATAATCATCAAACACTGTAAACAATCCGAATACTTCACCGTGCTCCATTGTTAAACCTCTGAAACCTCATTCAAGTCACATTTCATTGTCATATTCCTTCCTTGGACTTTTTTCTCTGCTGGCCACCATTTTGAGGACTGATGATCTTTCAAAACAGTCCAACTTTTACCCATGTATTCTGTTCATGCATTCTTCATAATTTTGTCTTTATTTGTGTTTTTATTTGTCATTTTCTTCATCTTTGAGTTACATTATGTTTTATTTTTCCTTCTGTTGTTTTGGTCAGTGGGTCACATCACTCGGGCAGCCCATTGGCTCGCGGTGCTCGGTACTGTATGTCCGCTGACTCTTCCAAGGCCTACACCATCCCTCAAACCAGCAGCAGTGCCTCCGACAGGCCAGAGGTGGAGCTGCAGGGGGACAGCTCAGAGCCCTGTGGACAGGCGCGCCCCCAGCCCACCGCCAGTGTCCCAAAAGGGGATAGTGCCAATGAGGAGGAGGTGGACATTGAGAGGCCTCCCAACATTTCACAGTGTGGGTGAGTGTGAGAGCGGGAAGACACAGGAATGGTCAGGAGATGAGCATACGTAAAGTCTTCTAGGTAAAAAGTCAAGCCATGGCAAGTTATATCACTGATAACTTTAAAAAAAAAACATATTAAAAAAAATCACCATAGGTATAATACAAGAAAGATAAAGATGATTAAAACTTTAAATTGTAACTATGCTTAAGAAGTAGTCATCCCAATGGACTGTTTATGCTGATCCCAAGAAAATAAAATCAGAACTTTCACTTTTAGCAATATATCCCTAAAACTGTGGTAATGTTCTTAAACTGTGGTACACAAGGCCCTTTGTGGATTCTTCTGCAGTTCAAATATTTGCTTAATTTAGTGTTTATTTAATCCACATTTTTGTCTTCCTGTGGGATAGTCTTTGTTCACAACTTGCATAGCAATTGTGGTTATATTTCAGAACTCAGATTGCCCAAGTTTAGACCTAGAACAGTCCTGGTCTAGATCTGGTTTTTGGTAGTACTTAATGTGAAAAGTTTGGGAACCACTGCTCCAGAGCACCTTGACCATATGTTTCCTATTCTATGGCTGAAACATTGCTCAGCAGTACAGTGTGGTAATATATCAAAGCTGGTTGGCACGCTTGTAGTAGTGTCACTGTCGACACAGCTAGCATCACACACCTGTTTCTATTGGCTTTTTGTACCAGACCCAAACACTCCAGAACAGAGCCCACCTCCCCATCAGCTCGCCCTGTGTGCATGAAAACTGTCCCTGATTGAAGCCGACAGCCACCATATAAATAAGCTCGATGAAGCCGTGGACATAATACACTTGGCACATGTCACTTGTGGTTATTGATCGCTGCTGTGAAGCCTACTCCCCACAGACTGGGGCCTCAGCCTTTACCAGATCAGCATCTCTACAGGGAGCCAACATGCTGCCAGTGCAAAGACATGAGCCGCCAAACGGTCTCCAGAACAAATAAAGACAAATGTATGTAGTTACTTAGCTTAGGAATGTACAGTGGAATAAAATACCACGTTTTTGTGCTTCATTGAAATTGGATTTGCCGTGCCCCACATTCCAGATGGGAAAAAATCAGAGTAGTTTAAATTGGAAACTGCTTGCTACATGCTATCTGATCAAAGCTAGACTTGAACTCAAAGGTAATAGATGAAACATGTGCTCCAAATGGTGTAAAATGGCAGCACAATCACAACTGAGCCTAGGCCGGAGGATGCCATTATCTGTCATGTATTTAGTAGTCTACTCAATGCATTGTCATATACTGAGTAGTAGTTACACATAGCTTTAACATTTTAGGTACATTTTTTATTTTCCTCAAATAAAAAAGCTCCTCTAGCCTAGCAAAATATTACATTTTTCCTGATTGGTTCTGAAAATTACAATTACCTACATACTTATTTGAACAATAAAACAATTTTGATATTTTACAATCCCCGCTGACAGAATTTATAAAAATGTGTAGTAGTGTAGTGTATCTTTATCTTTATATCAATGTGCAAATCAGTCAATGTTAAGTCAAGGATTTTATATTACAACATCTGGTTAAAAAAAACAACAGATGGATAAATAATATATAACATTATGCATTATATGTCCCACTAATCTCCTATACCGTGTAATGAAAACAAATTACCTACCTTTTAGAAGCCGTGTTTGGTTATCTAGAAACATCACGGGCTGCTAGGCTAAAGAATCGCACAGAATAGCCTCCAGAATGATAATCAATAAAGATGAATGCGCTTACTTAAGACAGAAATGTACAGTGTGCCTAGTCTTTATGTGACGAGTGAGTGGAAGTGTCTGAAGATTAAATGGTGTAAGGGGAAACACTGGGCCACTGTTTGTAAAATAGTCTTAGAAGGTTGTGTGTCTATGCCTGTTTGAATGTGCTGATATATAGGGCCTCCAGGCTTTTGGGGGAATGGGAGAATGAATGCTCGATCTACCCTCCTGCTTTAGCTCCTTGGTAATTTAATATAAGCCATGAAATTTGCCACTTAAGCGCTGTGTGATTGATCGCATGCAGTAAAGTCATCTCGAGTCTACTTATGAAAAACCTCACTAATCCAGTTATCCTCCCCATTGTTTGTTTATGTATTTCTTCTTCTTACATAACACTGCTTTATGATAAATGGGCTAATATAACTCACAGATATTGTTCTAGTGTAATGAAGTTCTCTTTCCTCTTATTTTAAAAAACTTTTCTCATTTGCACTTTAATAACGTAATGTGTAACTTCTAACCTCGGGCTGTTTTGTCTTTGCTTGTTGCAGAGGAGCGGAGAGCTTGTTAGCTTTCCTTCTCCAAATGCTGTCAGAGCGTTCAAGGTACACAGTCAGTCAAAACCCCATGGCCCCAATTTGACCCGGAACACCCTACCCCACGCACACTAGCCCCACCCTCTTCACACACAGCCTCTCCTCTGCCCCATCCTCCTCTGTGCTATCCTGGCATGTTTAAAGCAGCGCTGGTCCTGGTGATGCGAGGGGAGAGGGTAACCAGCTGTGCTCCAGTGGCTGTGACATTTCTGTGGTGACTTTTGCTGAACCCAACTGTGACAAACTGCACCCAGTCGCCTTTTGTAACCCCCACGTTCACTTAGCAACCGAGAAAACCACAACACTACTATCTGCTTTACACTTCAAATTACAGCGCTGTATTTGGCACGTTAATATTTTAGTGGATCTTGCGTTGTTTTTTTGTTTTACATAAAGGTGCACTGCATAACATTTGAGGATAGTGTGCACTGTACTTGTCTCCATGCAGTTGTTTTTGCTTTTTAATTATAGCTTTAAATGTATCTTACTCCATGGTAACAAGCAGATTGCCAAGTTACAGTTCAGATTTTTATTAAACATGTTTTTAAGCCACATAATGAAACAGATGCTCAATAGATATGTTTAATGCCAGACTGTGGAAAGTTTCAGGTAAAGAATGAGCATTTCGAGACCAGAATAGTAACGCAGTGCACCTTTAACTTGATTTTTAAGGCAAAATATGACATACATTATACATTTTATCTTGGTTGTTCAGTATAACAGGTTTCTGAACAATAGTTTTAGGAAAATCCCTCATCTGGCAATAAAAACATGGACATTTGCAGCACTCAGCAAACTATTTTGGGAATGGTTGCTATGGTGGTGGTAGCTTAAAACAAGGCAAAACTTCACTCTAGGTCTCACTTTGGCCTGGCTGTCTTCTTATTGTCTGGCTGTGTAGCTCTAGTCCCTGTGGTCCACTCACGCGCTGCCAACTACTCTCAGGCAGAAGTCTCACAGCCACATGACCACTCAAGCTGCTGGGCTGTCCCTTTATCCCTGTATTTCAACACACAATCCCACAAACTATTTCAACGTACTGTATTTGTGTACCTCATGGCTAACCCTTTTGTAGGTCCTTCTCTGCCTTGTCTAACAGCACTTTCCTTGTTGTTTGAACACACCTCTGTCTAACCCACAGGATAAACTTGTCTCGTCTACTTGTAATTCCTGTCTAAAACCTTTGTCTGTTTACTATTGCTAAACCAATATTTAAATTTCCAACTTGTTTCTGATGCCATAATATGTATTTTTGTACAGAAATACTCAGTTTCTTTAATAATGCAATATGGTCTTGCACTACTTCTGATAGTAATAAGTTTTCCTGTTTGTAGGTGACATTTTGAGGATCTAATATGTGTAATATTTTCTTGTAAATGATTAATTGCTATGGCAGCTGTGCTAATTTTTCATATTGATTTATACAGACCACTCTAAAGCAATTCAGGAAAGGTCAAATTCTGATGAAATACATTATGGTCTTGTCAGTATCAATACTTGTCCAAATGATCTAGTTTGGATGTTATTTTTAGTATTGATTAGTATTTGGGTTGATTTTTTTATTACCAGTGACCCTATACACTGTATTCAAATGTAGTTAAAGAGCCCGTATTACGCTATTTTCTGATCTGTCCTCATCAAAAATGTATCTTGAGTTATGTTTTGTTTCATTCACGTTTAAATTACAAACCCTGCATATTTATGAAAACCCTGGAATGGAGCATTTTGAGCTTTGGAGATAAAGACAAACCAATAATTCAGAATTCCTCAAACATGAATGAAACAAAACACAGCTCTGGGTATGATTTTGATGAGGTAACATTATAACATGGCTCATAATTTTGTTTAATATAGGATCTTTAATAATAGGATTCAAGAACAAACCAGTGAAGTATAAGTTTTACTATTTCTCTGTCCCGTCATGACTAGCAATGAGCCGGATGACATCAGCATAGTAACGGCAGAGCACCTGAAGCCTTTGGCACGATCCTGACGCAGTTGTGTGACTAGCCGGATGCCCCGTGACCCCCCGCTGCAGTTGCTCATAGTGTCCCCTTGAGCGAGCAGCAGTGGCGGCTCTTTCTGACGCACTGTGCTCTTCTGTGCCCTCTGTCTCATCTGCAGGCAGCTGTATGCTCAAGAAGCCGCCTGCCGCCTACAGGAAGAACGGGAGGGGGGCACGCTGCAGAGACTGTCCAAAGAGGAGTACCTGAAGATGATGATGCCCGACAGCCCTCCAGGAGAGAGCCAAAAGGTGAGGCCGGCCCCTTTGCAGCGTACAACGTGGTGATTGACAAACCAATATATTTTGTGCATAGTCAGCTGAATGTGCAGATTGGATGTGCAATCTGCACAGATTTTGTGCTTGATTGAAATGAGTTAGAGCTTGCAAATGGTTCCTATTGCTTGCAGTTTATGTTGCTATAGCGTTAACAAAATATTCTCATCAACGTGGTTTGGTTTTGATAGATTACTTGTAATAAGAGGCCAGCTCTACTCCCACGGCATCCATGTTTGTTCGAAAAAATTTTAAAGGGGGTTTCCACAGCTCTATGTTCCAACAGTTTTTTGGGTTGTAGGGTTATGGTTAAGGTTCAGGCCTGGTTTGGAGATTGTGGTTAAGGTTATAGGGTTATTGATTTACTTTAAAATATTTTACATGGGAGGAAACAGCTGTGGAAAGACAGTGATTTTCTACAATCACTGTCTTTCCACAGCTGTTTACTCCCATGTAAAATATTTTAAAGTAAGCTCCAACATTAGAATACATTCTTACTCTTATTAATGCTGTCAGTTGTTGCTTGGCCTGTACAAATGTGTTAAAGCATCCAACAAAAAATGCAGAATTGATGTATACTATGAGGCAGATTATTTGCTGTGCTTATGACAAAATATGATATAATATTCATGAGTTTCATTTTCCCTTTTATAGGTGAAGGGACATTGGGCAAATTCAAAAGATGTTGGTTTGACTTGCAAATTGCTATGGCAACAGTGCTCTGAAACTGAATTAAAAATGATTCATCAAACTTCGAAATTTTCAGAGAATTTTGACCACCAGATTTAATTTAGGCTACCTCATAACATCACCTGCTCCTGAATAAGTCCAGAGTGAATGCGCTGTTCATGAGCTCTGCCCTCTGTATTCACAAAGACCTCACCAGTTCTCATTGACTGGCACATACTGTTTGCTTAATTTAATTTCTAACGGGCTGAGTTTGCTCAGTCGGGATGACATGGATTAGAGCCAGGAAGTGGCAGGAGTGCATCGATGTTTGATGTCCCCGGGTCCTGCACACTCTATTAATTGCATCTTCAGTTTCTTCTGCTTCCCCCATCCCCCCTATCCATTATCTACCAAGAAAAGACCCCTACAGACAGTTATTTTGGGATGCTGCTTTATTTCAGATACAAATGTACTTTAGAGATGAAAGATTAATCAAAATCGACATGTAATTGCAATTTGAATGATTGCAAAGGCTGCAGTTATTTAGTCTTTTGCAAATAACAAAATATCTTGTCTTAGGGTTAGGGTCTTATCTAAAATACTGCTGTCTATGTGGTTTAGTCTTCTTCAAACCAAATGGATGGGATTCTTGATTAATTCTTGATTAATTTAGCAGTTCAGTTTTAGTCTTCCCTCTTATGTTATTGCTTTGGACATGTTTAAAATGTGCACTTTAACAGAATCTGATTATTAAAACTTAAAATCTGTTCATATTTGCAGTGTTTGTTAGATGGGCCTTGTTCCTGGCACAGATATTACCTGCGCCTGATTAGTTTTGTGCATCAAACGTACAATTTGTAAAGTGGCATTCTGACCAAAGAGCAGCAGCCTCACTTCCTGTCTAAATGAAGTCAGGTGTGTGGGTGCTGTGTTCTGATTTCCCTTCGTTTCATCCTGTTTTCTTTCCCACACAGAATGACTTCCACAAAGGGGCTGTGTGTGGCACACAGGCTTTTGTTGTAATCTCATTCTCCCCTCTCTGATACAGGAATATTATCATGTGTGGAAAAGCAATCTAGGAGTCGGGATAAAATACATGAAAAGACTTAATCCAAATAGACACATCTGATCCCAAATAACAGTGATTTTCTCTGGTATGTTTTGTATATTATGAGTAGAGGTAGAGGTAAAATATTATAATGTTTGGAGCTGCATTATTTTGATTATAATTCTCAAAATTATGCAAGAATGAAAACAAGTCTAGGTTAGATTGCTGTGTGCTGCAGCTAATAATGAAGTGCACAGTGCAAAGAAGCTGTTCTAGAGCTGTGCATTTCCCAAAAAATCATGCTTTTGAATATTACAGATGTGCCAAAGGTTTTGTGAGAGCTAGCAATGAAATAGATCAACTTTTGTGGTTTAAAAATTGGATAAAGCAGCTTTAAATATATACATTTCTCATCCAAACAGTAACAGTCACCCTGTCAGAAAGGGCATATTTATTTTTATCAGTAAATGATATGTCAGGAAAGCAATATTATTAAATCACAAATCCTGATCAATAAGAAAAAACTCAATCCCTGGAAAGCAGATGTGAAACTAAACAGATTACATCTTGCGTATCATGTAGAGGTACAGGTTAATCCTTGTGCCCCTTCCGCTAAGGTCATTGGATGTGGTGCATTGTTGAGCAGGTGCAGGGTTTTGCTTTGCCAGTCGTGTTGTCCTCTGGGATGTCCCACCACAGACAGGGTCCCATTGTGTGTGTGACGCAGAGGAAAGCAGCTCATAGCTCCCTCGCCCGCTCAACATTCCTCTTTTGAACCTCCGCTGGGAAGGAAAAGGCCTTTGAATAGGTGGCTGTCCAACACATCCTCCCCTGTGGCATTTCAAAAGTCTCCCATATGGCAATTGTTGACTTTATTTGGTCCAGGCAATGGGGGCATGGAAAATAGGGCAATGCAATGTGGTATACACTTCTGCTGTTGCTGATAAGAGCTTTGTTTTATGTGTATGTATGGGTATAATGTGATTTTAATGTGTCCCAAATACACAAATTCCAAGAAGCATTGCAACTGAAAGTCTCTATGTACAGTCAGGGTTCCTTTTAAGGATTCTGTCCAAACCAGGACTGAACCAGGATTAAACCAGTACTTTAAGGTGCATTATGTAACTTTTCTGGTGGAGGATTCGTCAAATGCTTTTCTACATCAAGATGTTATTGCTTTGTCTGGAATATTTCACAGTACTGGTATTAAGCCTTTCTATTTTCATGGAGACCAAACTAGACCAAGTTACAGGTCAGATCTGTGGAGAGGCAACCCCACTCATGGTCAGAATGCAATACATTCATTCTTACTGAGAGCAGCTTCACCATTCCGACCTGTAACTTGGCTTGACCTGTTTTTCTCCATAGGTATGGATATGTTAAATGACATACAAAACAATAACATCTCCATGGAGACAAGCAGGGGGCAGACCCTACGAAAAAGTTACATAGTGCACTTTTAAGAAGCATATTTTATCATTCAACTGTATTTGAGAACATTGTACTTCCCCCACACCTGAATATTGCCATATTTCTGCATGTTTTATATCCATTGTCATATCTCATCAAACATCCTTGCTACTTTCTGAAGATGCAATAAAGATATATGGAGCTTCAAGAAAACGCCATCTTTCATTTGCCGTGTCTCGTTTTATAGTGCATTTAAATCTGAGCTATTTCTGCTTTATATGAGCTCTCCTTATGGGGTCTAATCTCGTAAAGCTGGTTGGGAATAACAGACAAGTTTGTTAAGTGAAAGCTCCTACGATGGCTGCCATGTTTATGCTCCTTTGAATTCAACTGTATCACGGCTTTAAAGGCATACTAGCCTCGTGTTAAATTGTCACCGTGGGATTTTGTGGAGTGGAATAGGCTTTGAAATTGAGATGGGTGTGAGCTCGCGGGTATACAGGTCCCGCAGTGGTTACAGCTGGAAAGCCAGAGCCACACATTTTACACATCTGGCAAACTGCAGCACGTATCATTTGCGGCCATTTTTGAAGTCTTAATATTTATGTTGGCAAAATAGGACACTGACGGATCGAGTTGGTATTTGAGGTTTTTTCATGTCTGAACGGGAGCTCCTCTCCAGCCAAGATTAAGAAACCATGTTATCACTAGCATTTGCGCACTACGTAATTAACTCACACATAAAGGGCACAGGGTTATGATTCAGCAACTTTGTTTTACTGTAACTGAGGGCATCCAAATAACGTCAGCAAAGTCAGGAAATATTTGTTTATTTTTATAGTACATGTGTGTGAGGCTTGTGTACTGGTACCAGATGTCGGAATTTTCCCATAGCAAGTCGTTCCTTTTTCCTCTTGGCCTTTTTCATCGGGAATCACCACCGCGGAAACTCGGCTGTCTCATAGTTTGACTTTACAAGCGGTGCACGTTGGCATATGTGTGACATGGATTTCCGACGGCATGAAATTCAATTGTGCATCTGTATCTACGAATTTGTATAGGCATTGTTATATTGGGCCTGCTTTTCCTAGAAATGCAACCCCCTGTAACCAATCGCAGTCAACTTTTCCTGCTGAGAATATGCTACCTCCACATGGGAAGTTACAGGTCAGATCTGAGGAGAGGCGTCCCCGCTCACATTGAGAATGCATACATCTGTACTTGAATAAATGCATGATGAATAAGTTTAGTGCCACACTGTGGGACATTCTAGGCAAAGCAATAACACCTTCCCAACAGAAATAGTTATATAGGGCCCCTTATATGAAAAATTACTGAATGTAATGTAATTGTATTTTGTGGTTTAATTGAGACTAGTCCTTTTGTATCCCCTGCCAATTTTTCGTATACTAATCTACTAAAACTATACTTTTTAATTTACGTCTATGAACCTTCAAAGAAAAATACAGCAACTTCCTTTTGTTTTCTTTTAAAGCTTTTTCTGCACCCTTATCATAGACGTGTTTATACCGTTACCTGCCCAATAATATTACACAGTGCAGCTTTATCACCAGGGGCAGGGCTCTCTGGTCTCTCACATTAAGCTCAGTGATCACAGTTCAGTGCCCTCTGTCACCACCTGCATACACCTCTTCCTCTTCCTCCACTCCTCCTCTTCCGCTCCTCCTCTTCCTCATCTCCTCTCCATCTCCAGCTGTGTCTGATCCTACCACATTTTCCTCTGAGCGAACAGTGAAATTGATTCCTGTCATTGTAGGCTGATGTTCACGACATACCCGCCCAGCTGCCCACTCGAGTAAGCCTGGGGGGCAAAAGGCTAAAGCTATAAGTAACACGCAGAACAAATGCAGTACTATGGGCCAGTATTGTGAAGTGGCACTCAAAAGGGTACACTGTAAAGTTCTCTGATCTGGCCAAGATTTTAAAACTAATATCAGGTTATTCATCTTGTTTTCAGATTTATTATCTACTTACTAGTTCTGAGGCTGCTTAAGTCTAGAGGTGGTTTATTTTAAGATAGCTTGTCAAAGTATCTGTCCATGCAGCATTTCACTACTTTTAAATCATTTTCTGATAAATTTAAGTGTTTATATCTTAAGTGTTTTTGCTGTGTAGCAGTACAGTTGGTGGTACTTGGTTTAGCACAGGTTTAGCCTTGTCTTATCATTCATTTATTCAAATTAGTTTAATTAGTTTTTTGCTTTTGCTTGTTTAGTCCCGTTTTTGGCCTTCCTTTTTCCTTATTTTATTCTACTATGTTTAGTTTCAATATGGTCTGTTTTTTATGAATTTGACACAATATTGTCCTAGATTTGTTTATAACTCCTCTGGTGGAATGTGCTTGTGTCCAGACCTAGAATGTCCCAATGTATTGCATTTAGCTTGTATATCTTGCATTTATTCAATTACAGGTGTTGATGCTACTAAAAAACCTTCAAAAACATGCTTTCTTCCTGTGGGCGGGATCTCCTCTGCACAGATCTGACCTTAGCCTGGTGCAGTGCTCAGTTTGTTCCCATAGTAATAGTAATATATTTGTATCTATAGTAGGGGTGGGCGATATCTCGATATTTAAAATATATCGAGATATTTTTGAAACTCGATATGAATTCTGACATATCGAGATATCGCTATAATGCTTATGTTTACTTCTGGTTTCGCAGCTTAGCTTATTTTGCCTTCTCTGTGCCGCGCTGCTCCTCCGCCTCCTGCGTTTGTCCCCCGAGCTCCTCCGTGGAGCCCGGAGCTGGCCTCGGACTAAACCAGGACTAGGACTAAACCAAGACTAAACGCGGCCGCAGAGCCTGGGGCTCGGTCGCGGACTAAACCAGGACTAAACGCGGCCGCAGAGCCCGGGGCTCGGTTGCGGACTAAACCAGGACTAGGACTAAACCAGGACTCAACGCGGCCGCAGAGCCCGGGGCTCGGTTGCGGACTAAACCAAGACTAGGACCAGGGCTCTCCAGTGCGCCCATTTCACTCGCGAGTAAATATTTCGTTGTGTGGACGGGGAAAACAAACAGGCGCATCTGTGCGAGTGCTTCTGCAGCCACAATAAGGAGAACTGCGCACAGACGTAACGTGACGAGTTAAACTTTCTAAATGCACCTGCCCAGCGCGAGCGCAACCACATGACACCTCCGACCGCGCACGACTCCAGCGTACGAGCTCCGCGTGTGCGCAGATATCACTATACGAACAAACTCCGCTTCAAAACACACCCACGCCCACCTTAAACGAGGAGCGCCCCGCAGCAGGACCCACACCTGCCCCACCACTCATTAGGCACCCCCACACCGCTGGACTTCCTTCTCTAAAGCGAGCGCATTTGGACTCGGTCTTGTCACGGACTCAAGGTCTGAATACTGAGTGCGATCATATTTGTCACAATGTGCGTTTGATTTGGTAAATGTGCAGAGACTAAACATCACTTTCAAACAAGAGAATGTTACTCCAGTTAGGAATGTCAAAATACAGGTTTAAAAATCCTAGCCACTTTTTTCACTTTGAAGTAGTTTTCTTTAAAGTACCAGTGGAAGTTCTCTTAAAGAAGAGGGTTTTAAACTGTGGGTGAGGGTCCAAAATGGGGCACAGAGTGTTTAAGTGCTGTACTAAATGAATATTAATCAGATAAAATTTGTCTGTTGTTTTTGGAGTAGTGTGGGAGGGGGTTATTTTTCCTGTAAAGATATCGAGATATATATCGTATATCGAGATATAGCAAAATATATCGAGATATATTTTTTGGTCCATATCGCCCAGCCCTAATCTATAGCGCCATATTGTGAAGCATTTTACACAAAACAATATGCAGATATCTCAGTTGGTATACCCTCGACTAGAAAGGTTACACAGTAGACCTTTAAGCCCAGGTTTAATACTTGTTTTGTAACTTTATACCACTGCAATGCCTTTTTACTGTAAGCATCACTGGACACCCTTCTTTCCTCTGACAGTCTTGTTTTCTCCCTATCCTCTCTCAGGTGGCAGCGATGGGCAGCTTGTCCCCCAGACGCTCACTGTATCGGACCCTCTCAGATGAAAGCGTGTGCAGTAACAGGAAGTGCTCCTCGTATGCCAGTTCACACAGCTCCATGTTGGACCAAGCCATGCCCAATGACATCCTCTTCAGCACCACCCCGCCGTACCACTGCACCCTACCCCCCAGAATGATCCACAACCAGGGAGCGTCCAATCTGAGAAGTGAGTACTGCAGAAATGTGAGAATGTACAGGTACATCTCAGTGACTTTGAATGATGTTAATAGCAGAAAACTAAATCTGTAATTGGGTTAAAGTAGCTGGTTTAGATCTGGTGTTGTCACAGTTATAAGTACAACATTATGTAACTTTTCTGCCATCAACTTGTCTCCATGTAGATGTTATAGTTTTGCATAGGAAGTCTACTCTGTGTCATTAAACATATCTTGCAATAATGTAAACATGGATTCTTACTGTGAGCAAGTTTGCCTCTTCAAGATTTTCACTCTGTAACTTGGTCCTGATTGTCGGCATGGAGATAAAATATTTAATGCCTTTTTGTGAAACTTTCTAGGCTAAGCAGTCTCCATGGAGACGAGCAGATGGCAGACCCTCTCCCCTTACATAGTGCAAGTTTTTTTTCTGTAACTCTATATAATCATTACTAAAACAAGTGCTTCAGTTCCTTTAACACAATGTGCTATCTGTCAAATATAGAAAATGCATTTAACTAGACATAAAATGTATTTGAATGAATTGAGATTCACCTGTATGACAGATTACAGTGGGTCACCTCAAGGACACGCAAGTCCCCCTAGATGTTCTTCTCCTCCTGCTTGTTGACAGCATCCTCCACAGCACCAAATTAAATCTACAAACACTTATTTTGCATGTGTCTCTGGGATTATCACTCCCTCCTCTGTGGCGCCAGATAAGAGCCAGGATTCAGACACTAAGTGGAGGAGCCACTCCACTCCCTTCGATATCATTAGCCCAACTGGCGCGCTCTTGAACAACACTTCTGGATAGAGTCGGCTAATTGGAGGAGGAGAAGACACAGGGAACTTACCAGGGGCCTGTCAGTGCCTGTGCATTAAGCAGACACCTGTCACTGCGGGCTCGTCTCTCACTGTGAATATGCATAAAACATAGAGATTAAAAAAAAAAAAACTAAAAATATAAATACAGTCTTAATATTAATACAAATATAATAGTAAATACATTCAAAAAGGGACTTCAAATTCCCAAAAAGTACTGAAATAGTATGAATTCAGAATTTAACCAAACCTAAACCATAGCTATTAAAAATTATAATTTCAAACTAGGCTAAAACTAGTAAAAATATGACGACCGTAAAACTAAACCAGGTCTAAATCAACACTAAAACAGTAGGATTATATGTTACAAGTAAAGAAGTAACTTACATAAAAAACTTGAATAAATAAAACACAGCATTGCACAATGTATTCCACCAGCAAATGCTGTTTGACTTGATAAACCAGGATTATGCATGTAGGTAAAATCTACTTTAAACCACAATTTAACCAGAAATAATCCAGGATTAAGCAAATCTATTCTTATCTCTGTGCCTTGCCTGGCCTTTTGCTTCTTCTGCCAATCTACTATGACATGAATGCAGCTATTTTTCCATCAGAATTGTCACAACCTTTCATGCATAGGGTTTCACTCACCCATGTGTCCTTGCCTGGCTCCTGTCCTCTTCATCCCATCTCAAAGCCATCTTCAGCATCTCCAACTGCTGTCATTAGGATAGAAAATAGCTTTTGGAAAGAGTTGTTTTTTTCTTTTGCCATCTTCTGCCTGTCATACCTGATGGATTCCTGATTGCTGTAAGGAATTGTGGGGAATTTCGAGACTCTCTCTCCCTCTTATGATCCAGGGAAGATTGAAAAAGGATGGGCACCTCAAGATATTTTTCTGGCTTTATATCCAAATTCTAGCCTTTGGTGCTTATTGAACTGTCTTTCAAGGTTTGGAGAGAAGTAGAGAATAGAAAAAGTGTTGTTGATGGGCACTGGAGATACTTGTGTGGCCTAGGTCTTTTATTTGATTCAGTTTGAAGTCATGGTTAAAGTTTGGGCTGAAATACAGAGGTTTTATTGGATATTCCTCATATGCAAGTAGATGGAAGTCATGGTAAATGTTTGTACTTATGGTTATTGGAATATACAAACTGATTTGTTTTTGTGCTTTCATTGGTTGGGATTAAATATAAATCTTACATAGGTAAATGCCTGTAGGTTGCCTGGTATGTTAAGCAAGTTCTTTTAGCCTTTTAGAGTGTGATAGTCATTTTTGAATTAATATTTACATTATTGTAAAAGCTATTTTTGTACCCTTTTAGCTTGTGTTATTACCATTGTCTAGTCTTATACAGATAGACCCCTATTTTTCTAACTTTTAAGAATCCTACTGTTGCTATTTAATGTTTTGTTCAAGTCCCCTCCTCTTTGCCCCTCTATTCTTTCCACTCCTCTCCAAAAGTGGGAAATTCCAGTGCCCTTTAGCCCCTCTTGTAGACCAGGCATAGCCACTTATGGGTGCCGCCTGTCTCTACAGATGAGTTTTGGTTTTCGGATGGCTCTCTGGCGGACCGCTCCAAGTTCAGCGACCCTGGCCTCATGCCCCTCCCTGACCCCGCCTCTGGTCTGGACTGGTCCCACCTGGTCGATGCGGCCCGGGCCTTCGAAGGTAACCGGTCCGGCTGTAGAGCTGCTAGCACCTTACCTAACCCCCTCCAACGCCACTTTAACTCTCTGCCTATTGCTTGGCGTGTGTGTTTGCCCTTTTAACTCTCCTCATGCTTGAATGCATAGGTTTGTGTGTGTGCCTGCTTCTTCTAAGTGCTGCAAGCTTTAGCGCTGGGACTACTCTGGGGAATCCTTTTGCTTTTTGCGCCTGAAGCTGGGAGCCCCATTGTGATGCTGTAGCACAGACATGGAGACTGTTCCGGCAATGTTAGCTCACTAAAACTCCTCTCGGGAAGAATTTTTGATCCTTTTGGGCTCTTGATAGTTTGGTCAGTTCAGCTTTCTGCTTTTGTGGCTTTGTGTAAATATGCATATGCCTTTTAGCAATTTATAAGGCAATTGTCTTAGAAGTAGAAATAATTTAGGAATTCCTGTCTTTTTTCAGACAATGCAGTTGTCCCCCGAAGTAAGTCATCTTTTCTGTCACTCATGCATTTTTTCACGTTAAACAGTCATTGAAAGCGCACGCCACATCACCGTGAGCATTATCACTTGTTGTTTTTCTCGCTGTCATTCGTTGTAACTACATTTCGATCGCTCACATCACAATGCATCACGAAAGCCTTATCATGCCACAAGCTTTTTTCACTTGAACTCAACTTGACCCCTAAGACCTACAAGCAGTGCAGCCTGTGACTATTCAGTAAGCATAATTAATGAATGCCTCAAATGGGTTAATTCCTTGATGCTCATTTTTCTACTACGGATCATTGCAGCGTGGTTATTTAAGTGTGGTTAAATCGGTGGATATGCGGCGCTTATCTGGCAACCGAACATGGGTTGTCACGGCAGCAGGACTGGCCCAGAAAGCGCTGTGTAAACTGGAGCGTGGTTGCCAAGCAGAGAGAGGCTCCCGGCTGCTTTTGTGCCTTGTGTGCTTAGGCAGAGGTAGTTAGACCCGTGATAGAAAGAGCTAAAGCATTTTATGGTGTTTATAAGCCCCGTCACGAGGCTCCTTGGAGACTGTTTACTACAGTGATGCAAACAGACAGGTTGAATAGGCTCAAAGCACCAACCAAAACCTCAGTCCTCACATTTAAAATTTCAACCATAAACTCAAATTCATATAGAAATGAACAAAATGTATAGGCTACAATTAAACCATCAAACTTAACCTTTAGCAAATGTGACAGATGGCTTTAAAATTCACAATTTACTTGTTTGTTTGTTTTTTTTGCCAGTACTCAAATGTTTTTCTCCTTCCCTAAAAGTAGTCATAAAAATAATGGCCATCTGGTCGACAATGTGCAATTTCTCTGAAGAATCAAAGGTCTTTATAAAGTCTCATAACCATATGTCTAAATTTACTTGGAATTTCTTGTTCAGTTAATTGGTGTTCAAGATTTCTGACAGATATTTTTATTTTAATGATTAGCTGTGAAATGTACTTATACATAAATAACAAGTATGTATGTAGCTTTATATTGATTTTTTTTTTTTAGTTCCTTGTTAAATGTACAGCAGCCACTCTTCAGCCATTATATTTATATTTATTACAACATAATCTTCCTTTCTCTGATTTGCATTTGTTTGTCCTGTAAATCTGAACAGCAGGTCATGCTGAAATGACAAGCTGCTTTCCTCAGTCTTTAATCTTCATGATGCAGAATATGTGGAAAATATTCATTCATATGTAAATGATGTCTCCTCTCACTTCAGGCCCTATCATCTTTTTTGTCTTGGAGTGGATTAGTTTTCATTTGGGACTAAATTAATGGAGGGGTTTCCTTAATCTCTCCCATGCATATGCAGATCCTGGTATCTTAAGTATCAAACTGACAGGGCTTGAGTAGAAGAGCCTTAAACTAACTGAACAGTCCCCAAGTGAATGACGCCAACTTTTGGATTTTCCATGGGGGTTTAAATGGCCTTAAGGGTCTGATATGGTAAAATAAGCGTGACTCATGTCTGCAAGCTCAATGTGAGGAGGTCTATTACCAGTCAAACAGCTGTCAGTGCAAACTCAAAGGGTCTCGCTACTGAGCCCTGGGGATCTCCCTTCGCTGTCCCCAAAATGCCCCTTTTCACCATGTTGTCTTTGGTCCCCTTACAAATCTCCTAATAAAGACTGATTAAAATGTTTATTCTTTTGCACAAAATAAAATTAGAACCAACAGATCATATCACAAATGATACACAATACAGATCAATAATGCCTTTGGAACTGATACTGCAGACAGAACAAACAACAGAGGCTTGACAATTTACATTAGAATAGTAAAAGAATTACACTTGAATAATGTTACTTTCTAATTGTGTTACGCTTCTCAACTTGTACTATCGAAATATTATATTTTTTCAAAGTAGAAAGTATTTTTTGTACTTTCTAAAGCTCTAACCTTATCCAAAACACTGGTTATTACACCTATCCCCAAATCTGATGTGAAATCTCATCAAATTGCAGCTACACAAAGATTAAATGTGAAATGCAGATTGTTTATGCGTTTGTTTTCTCTTTTTCTGGCAAACCTGTAATATTTCAACCAACCATGAATAGTTGTTGTATGAATGTGTGCATGCGATCACCCTTTACTTCTGCACTGTTAGCTCCAGCCTTTTGCTTTCTTGTTTGTTTGCATCATCTTTAACCTTTTGTCTGATACTGTTCTGTCCAGATCAGCGCGTGGCGTCGTTCTGCACCATGACGGACATGCAGCGGGCCGAGGCTCTGCAGATCTCCAAAGAGCTGACCAGGAGAGTGGTGGAGGCGGAGGGGGCAGCACTGGACTCGGAGTAAGTTTTAGTCACTAATAACATGCTAATACAATGATTTTGTCACATTTTGGTCTTGATTGAAGAACAGCATCTTCAATCTGAAAACTGTTCTGTCTTGATTAAAAAATACAAATATAATAACCAATTGTCAGTGATAGGTCCTCTTAGTATTTTTAATCAAGAAACAAATGTATTACAGAGGTTGAAATTACAGTCGGAAATGTAGAACAGTTTTGATTACATCTATATATAAAACACTTGTGACTAACTTGACCTACTTGTTTTAATGTATTCATACCTGGTATTTACATATGACCTTCTGGGATTTAGATCATTTTCTTGCTTTATATTTGAAATATCATGGCCTTTCGGTGCACTAAAACGGACCATTTACTCTGCCTACTACAACTCCTCTTACCTCTGTAATAAAGGACAGTTTTGTGTTAATCCTCGTGTAGCTACTAGACTACACAAATGTATGTACTTGGGCCTCACAGTTTGTAATTCCACTAAATATTTTTCCTTTCTTTTTTGAATGAAGGCTTTTCAAGATCTTAACTCAGTTTTGTCCCATCCAAATGTAAACATCTAAATCTCATAAGATCTGCTGATGAGCTGCTATTTATTGTTTTAGGGCTTCATTATGAGCACTGGTGGAGCTGTTGTTGTTTATTTCTTTGTTTTTAATGGATTCCTGTGCAGCACATGGAAACATTGGAAACTTTTCAGTTTATAAAATGTGCTATAAATTGTGAATTGGATTGGAGATAACCACATGTTTGCGCAATCCTGTGGCAATGTTATCTCCCGAGATCTTGTAACATGTAATCTCATTCCATCCTTAGTATGTAAACCAACCACTGGCTGTATATTTTTTAGTTTAGTAATTGTGAGTTATGAATTATGAATTGTGCTCTACATACACTTGCCTTGTCTTGCCTAAAACCCTTGTTGCATATTTTAAAATGTTTGTGTTTTTCCTTTTCCTCAGCCCTCCCTCGTCACTCACTGGGAAAGTCAATCAGCTGGAGGTGATCCTGCGGCAGCTCCAGAATGACCTCCGAAAGGTACAATCACATTTTGAACTTGGTGTTTGTTCTTTTAGGGGCTTATTTCATGTCTGTCTGTCACACTGATGAATAGGCAGTGGTAACATTAATGCCTGGAGGTCGCTGTGATACAAACTTGTCTCTCTAATTTAATATCCTGCTTCCTCTGCTCTGTGCCCCGGCCCGACGCTCCCCACCTCTGCTAATGTGCTTAAAACACACAAGAGGAAATGCACTTTAATCGTAGCAGGAACAAGGCTGCTTAATGCCTCCCATTTACACTCAGGCCTGAAGACAGACGGATGTGTTCATAATAGGCTCAGTCTCCACTCTGTCTTTTTGTTTCATATCCTGACATTGATTGAACATTTTGTAAGTTAAGTGTTTTATGTGCTAGAACAATTGAGATGTACTGTACTGTTTTAAAGGTTGTTTTGTTTCACTGACACACACAAACCCTGTATGTTTAGGCTGAGTGCTTCTCTCCAACAGAAAATACTTTGTTCCACCTTGTGATGTCATGTGGTAATACTGTCTGGAAAGTTTCACAATATGATATTAAACCTTTCTATCTTTTTTTCTTTTCATTAGTAAAATCTGTGTGTCATTTATTTTTGTTTATTGTTATAGATAAGAAGCATTTGTTTTTTGTACCATATCTATATATTTACATTATAAATATGCATGTTTTATGCATTGCTGTCCGAATAAACATTCATTCATTCATATCTTCATGGAGATCAAACCAGGCGAAGTTATAGGTCAGATCTGTGGAGAGGCAACCCACTCAGTCAGAATCCCTGTTTTTTTTTAGGTATTTTGAATTATAAAACCACCTGTGATTGAATAAATGCAAAGTAGAGCTGTTTAATGTCATACTGTGGAAGATTTCCAGACAGAGCAATGACATATCCATAGAAACAAGTGAAAAATCCTCAATTAAAAAGTGGCTTAGTCCACCTTTAATTATAAATACATTCATTTATTGTTTGGTCATTTGATTGATTGATTGACTGATTGATTGATTGAATGTTGTTTTGTTTTCTTTTTAGGAGAAAGAGGACAAGGCCATGCTTCAAGAGGAGGTCCAACATCTGAGACAGGACAACATGCGCCTGCAGGAAGAGAGCCAGACCGCGGCGGCTCAGCTCAGGAAGTTCACCGAGTGGTTCTTTCACTCCATCGACAAGAAACCATGAACAAAACGCCGCCATTTTACCACCTATAAACAAATTCTAACATCTGACTAACTACTAGCCCGCTCGGAGACTGTAGCTTAGCCGCCGATTGGTGAAGACTTGAACTATCCGGATCCTCTTTACCATGTCAACCTTTTCGAAAGCGCTTATAAGGACTTGAAAACGCTCCTGGATCCTTTCCTTGGCATCTCTAGTGGAATGTAAAGCTAATTTAGTCATTTACATATAGAAGAATCTACCTACTTGCTGTTGTCACGTCGGTCTACTGTACTGTACATTTAATTACTGTATCATACTGCGCACACTGTCCCGAGCAAGGAGCAAGAAAGTGGACTAAAAAATGGGAAATTGGACGAATGTATTGGATAAGAAGTAGTGGTACTTACTAAGAGGAGTCTAGAAAAGTACTGTGGATTGAAACATGAATGTAGCTACAACTAAGACCTATTTTTGGATTTTGATGTTTATGGATATTTGGACCATTTTTGTTCCTCCTTATTCCATGTCTCCTCAGTGTTGTGAGCGCAAGGGTCGGTGAAATGTTTTGAATCGTTTTTTCGAAGGTGCTTTTTTTCCCCCTTCTCAACACAAGCGTGATTATTTTGTCTGTAGTTTCCATTCACTGTCACGATGTCCTAGCAATAACAAAAGTGGTAGTAACAAAACTGTGGATTTTTGGAAAAAGATGATACGCTAGCACAAAGCAGTTGAATGGGATGTGTATTTACTAAACAGAAGAGACTGTGCCTAAAACTCTTGGTTGTAAATGAATTGTTTCTTTGCTTTGGGTCTCTTGTTAAACACATGCCTTGTCTGTGGCTCACTGATATACATTTTGTGAATGAATGGTGTGTGTATGTAACTGTATGGCTGTGAAATGTTGACGTTTTTAGTGTTTTTAGACCATTTTAGAGCAAGCGCCAGTGAACCACAACTACAATGCCAAATGTGTTTATTCGTGTACATATCTGCCACAGAAGTGTCTTGTATTTAACACTATTATTTAAGCTTATTTAACCTAAAAGTTGTTTATTTTATTAAGGGTTATTGTTTCTTTTCTGCACTAAGGAGAGATAAGAGCTCTGTGTATGTTGTAAAGTAAGTGTGTAGCTTGCCAGGGCAAAAAAATACATATATATTTAAATATATAAATGAGGGCGATTTCGGAGATTCCAACATTTGGATGCTGCTAGATGACAGTTCGCTGGTTTGTTTTGCTTTGAAAATGTCTCTTTGTAAAACAGTCTCATCCCCAATGGGACGCCTGTTGCTTTGTTTTGTTTCGGTCGATTTTTGTTTTGTTTTTTAATAAATGTAGTTGTAAAATTAAGTGCTTGTCCGAGTATCATTTGAGACTATGGCGCTCTGGTGTGAAGTGTCTCCTGTAGTCGTAAAACCCACTGAAAGACCTTGGCCTTGGCTGCCAGACGGAGCAACAACATCATAAAAGTCTTAAGGGCACTGGTATTTTTACATGAGTCTGAAAGCAGCCTGTGCGTAAGTGTTCGGTCCATCCTACTTCGCTATGCTTAAGGAAGAAAAAATGAATAAACCTAAACTTTAATGTTAGAGCATTACATTTTATTAAGTATCATAGCCCACAGTAGATTTTATTATTTCTACCTTGTTGATTTTGGCTATACGGGGACCCTATTGTTTAAAGATATAACATACAAATTCATTGAAAAACATTACAAAATGTGATGTAATAGAAAGGATACTATTGAGTTTATCATTTTTGAATGAAAATGTGTAAAAAAAAAAAAAATCATACTTAAAGTGCACTATGTAACTAGGTTTATTTTATTTTTTTAAGTTAATGTTTTGCGGCACGGTGGCTGAGTGGCAACACTCATGCCTCACAGCAAGAAGGTTGCGGGTTCGATCCCTGGGTCGCCCTTTCTGTGTGGAGTTTGCATGTTCTCCCCGTGTAAGGATGGATTTCCTCCGGTTTCCGCTGTCAACTGAAAACATGCAGCACTATGAACTAACATCAAGGACCATGATGTCCACCCTCCTGTGGGCTCACCACCTGCAGAGGGGTTCATAGGGGTGGGTCAGGTGCTATGAGGATTGGGCAGCTGGGCCCCCGTGACTGAGCTGGATTAAGCGGGAGAAGATGGCTGGAATTAACCTTTATCCGACCACCACCATCACTCACGCACACACCACTTTTGTACTCGGTAATGTGGGTGAAGTGTCTTGCCTAAGGACACAACAATAGTTTTTTGCGACTGGCGCCCCACTGTGGCATCTGGAGTTCCCAGTGGTCTCCCATCCAAGTACTAAGCAGGCCCGGTTCTGCCGAGCCTCCGATATCTGACGAGGGTTTGACAGGCTGGTATGACCAGTATCAAAATGAAAATATAGAATAAACCAGCTGGTGGCAGACCTATTAAAAATAAATATCTTCAAATTTAACTGGCTTGTGGCGGCCAAGCGTTCATAGTGACGTTACTTTCTGATCCTTTGATGTCGGCTCTTCCTATCATTGAGTTATCATTGTGAAGCAGAATTCACCAAGCGTTGGATTGTTCACCCACTAATAGGGAACGTGAGCTGGGGTTAGACCATTGTGAGACAGGTTAGTTTTACCCTACTGATGATGTGTTGTTGCAATAGTAATCCTGCGAGTAATAGTAATCCTGTTCACAGCAAGAAGGTTGTGGGTTCGATCCCCGGGTCGCCCGGGCTTTCTGTGTGGAGTTTGCATGTTCTCCCCGTGTCTGGATGGGTTTCCTCTGGGTACTCCGGTTTCCCCCATCAACCCAAAACATGCCCGCACCCCTATGAACTAACATCAAGGACCATGACGTCCACCCTCACCACCCACAGAGGGGTTCATGGGGGGGTCAGGTGCTATGAGGATTGGGCAGCAAACTGCCCCCGCGACCCAGCCGGATTAAGCGGGAGAAGATGGATGGATGGATCTTCAAATCTATATGTCTTCAGTGTGTGAAGTGAAGATATCATCTATGTTAGATCAGTACACATAAGGTACTTAATGGTTTTGGCCCCTTTAGGTAACTGAGTAATTTACCAAAAACTCCACATGCCATTCCTAACAGTGGTCTTCCTTTGTTCTGTTCAGTGCTTTTCCTCATCTATCATGAAACAAAGCTTTTCTCTGGACCCTGGAGCCTCCCATAGGATACGCAGATAATAACATTTTTCTCTAAGACGATTTCATCCGCTATTTTGTAAACAGCAGGTGTGCCAAGACTTCCAGATGAAACATGAAGCCATAATGCGTTAGTGACTTGATTCCCTGCGAGTTTGTTGTTCTTTAAATAAATGACAGATGTTGTGTTGCCCACGGGAACGGCAGCAGACTATCCTGAATAATTAATCATACAGCAATTTAGGGAATAAGAGGGAAAAGCATTTAAATGTGTTTGTTACCTTTTTTGTAAACCTCCAGTCCAGCTGCCCGAGTGTGGTCCAATCCATCAGCATCTCAAGGGGCTGGTGAAATGCATTGTGGGTAGAAGACTATTTCTTTTTTTCATTAGACTCACCTGTTTGGGACTTAGAGGTTTATTTCATACAAAGTTGCACAATGTAACTTCTGGTGGGGGTCAGCCACCTGCTTGTGTCCGTGGTGCTTTGGGATCATTCAGACTGAATAGTGGCGGAGTCTTTAGCACTCATGCTTTACAGAAACAAGATTCCAGGTCCGATCCTTGGATTGCCCAGCCTTTCGATGTGGAGTTTGCATTTTTTTCCCCCCGTGTCTGGGTGGGTTTCCTTCAGGCACTCCCCCATCAACCCAAAACATGCACCATATGTAAAATGCTCCAGCTAAGATAGTCCTGACCAATCCTATCAACAAGATCACCGAGATGGGTCCCTGGGTGCAGGAGTGCGCACCCACTGCTCCTGATGATATTCCCTGGAAGCTCTGAAGGATGGGTCAAATGCAGAGGTCAAATTTCCCAACGGGGACAATAAAGTGTACCTAACATGACCTTATTTAACAGTTAAATCATTGTATGCTGCTGTGTTCAGCCATGGAACAACTGTATTATCTTTATAAATCAGCTATTCGTGGATTTCTGCTTCTAGTTTATAGGTGACATTTTAAGACTTTTGAGCATTTTGACCGTTCTTTAGCCACAGTGTATATTTTTCATCTCTAATAGGCTATTTACCTAAACCCATAAGAAGAATGTTTAGGTAAATGGCCTATAAATAACTGAGAGAAACAGTTGGGAACCACTGGAACAGACAATATATGAATTGCACTTTATGGCAAATTATGGAATAAGGCCACAACCCATTAAGCTGGTGCTCCCACTCATTTTTCACCCACATAAAGCTCATTCACACTTTTGGCTATTACATAACCACACAAACAGAAGTCCTGAGTTGTTCTGGTCTGTGTCTGACCCTGGCTAAGGTCACAGACAGTGCCCCAACCGATCTGTTTTGTCTTTAGTTTTTGGGGCAGAGGGGGGGTAGGTTTGAGTTGTGGAGGATAATCGTCAGTGTGGCGGTGCCAGAGGAAGCAGCAGATGGAGCTCACTTTGGCACACGACCCAAGAGTGGATGAGATGAGGACAGGAGTGTCGCGGAAACATGATATCAAGAGGCAATCATGGCAAGGCAGAGGCGCTGCAGAGGGCGGCTTTAGGGGGCTGTGGGGAGGGGCAAAAGGGAAAGTGGTTCTAAAACCTTGGACTAAAATAGAAAAATTAGACTAAAAATGTGACAACAAAACATTTTATCATGGCCATGGAGATGTCTTACTGTGAGTGGGCTTGCCTCTCCAAAGATCAGACCTCTACTTTGGTCTGGTGGTGTCACCTGCTTGTGTCTATGAAGATGAATGTTATACTGTAAAACATTCCAGGCAAAGAAAAAGCAGAAAACCAACATCCCCCTTCCCTTTTCCCCAGATTGAACCCAGATTGTATAGATATACTTTAATTTCCAAATGATTAAGCTCACTATCAAAAAGGACAACACATATTTGAAATTCATTACATAATTAAGTAATTATAGTCTGTTAATTCTCTGCAATACTGATTAGACTGTGTAATCCCCTGTTTTAAATGCAAGGCAGACAGAGGTCACTTGAGACAAAGTCAAGAGCTGTGACAAAGTATGTTTAATTAAGGAGCCTTGTAAGTGGCCGAGCAAAGCGCTGACAAACAAGAAAGTGAACACCAATCCGATCACTTGTAAAAGTAACATATGGTCCCAAGACCCTCCTGGACTCCTATAGATCCCACTGTCAGCCCATTCAAGGTTAAAAGCGGACCACAGGGATGACTGTAGTCGGTTTCAGCTGCAGAAGACAATAACATAATATGTGTTCAACTAAGCGCACACTTACAGTACTTCAGATATTAATCAATAAAGAGAATAAGTTAGCAGTTTAGTTATTTCAAATGGGCATTACACAACTTTTCACTTTGACTGGAAACTTTTAAGGCATTTTTGAGCTGTAAAAACACCTGTAATTGAATAAATGCAAGAGAAAGATTTTTAAAGCCATATTGTGACAAGCAGTTACATAACGCATTGTTAAAAGCTTGACAAGAACAGGTCTAGAAAGTAAGATGTGGGAAAGGCATTTTGATTTTAGTGTGATGTGATAGACAGTTGCATAGAAAATCATATGTAAAAGCACATAAAAAACATTCAGAAGTATTGTGACTTTGAAATAAGCATATTGATACTTTGCAACTGATATTGTCAACATTCCCTGGGGGTGTGATGCTAACTGTAAGCACTGCTCTATCTGGGGCTTTAGATTTTAACGTGAATTGATTGAGATGTGACATGATTTGTGCTGCTAAACAAGTCTCTCTCACATAAAACTACAGTTTACTTTTTAGTTTAGTAGGCACTCTGACCATTTTGTGAAAATCAAACACCTAAACTCAGATTCAGATTCTTTTATTTGACATCCGTACATTAAAAAACAGCTGACGTATTATAGACAAGAAGATAAGTTAGTACATAAAGATATGACAAGGAAAATGAGATTAGAAGAATGTCAGGAGACCCTAACTAAGACCAGAAGAGATCACTGCCACCTCAAACAGATCCATTTTAGTTCTCATATATACCAGCATCATTTTGAAATTACATTTTCATAGTGGCAAAGATAAGTCTGGACATTGAGTTATACACACATAGGATGGAGGAGACAGGAGGAGAGCAAGGAGGCCAGTCACCTGACCACACACCCTGGACTTATGTTTCTGACTTTAATAAATGAATGTCTCTTTAATGAAGGGATCTGATGTGTCATTGTGAATTGATCTGACTTTAGGTTGGTACAATAATGTGAAGTAGCTTCTGATGTAGTTAACTACTCTTGCCACATTTGTGTAATTTAGCTTACTACATTTCTATAGGCGGTAGCTTTTGTGTAGTGAAGCTTAATTTATTGTCGAGTAACTGATAGCTTAGTTCACTACACTTTACAACTAGCTTGCCCAACACTGATTTTAACAATAATAACAATATAACATACAACAATAATCTGCTTAATTATACATTAATTTATACATTACGACATGGAAAACAATTAACTTTATGGCAACAGGTTCATATGCATTTAAGAGAAACGTTTTAGCATAATGTGAAAAACCTTTGCACCTTGGACTGGATCATGAACGCTTGTATTGATTACAGGCTTCTGAAAATATGTCTTTATTTTTAATCAGAATCGACTATAGATATTTTTCAAAGTGCTTCACAACAAAGTAAAAACACGGGAAGACAAGGCAAGTTTATTTGTATAGCACAATTCGTACACAAAGTAATTCAAAGTGCTTTACAGAATAAAAAATACATTAAAATCACAATTCCATTTTGTAGTTTTTTTCTTACATTTTCAGATTATACAGTTTGTTTGTTTTTTTTTACAGTGTTTTCTAATATGTGCATTATGTGACCATGGTAACGGCTGAACATTCCACCAATAGCGATACACGTAGAACACCTCCTGCTTGATGTCACCGCAAAATATCAGCTAAAAGTCATTGGTTCAAATGTGTTCAAAACGTTCCTCAGAGCAACAGAGTAAATGAAACTCAATACAGCGGCAGCAGCAGCAGCAGCAGCAGCGTGTGTGACAGGGGAGTATGAGGCCCAGATGCTCCTGCTCTGAGGACCACCCGGATCCTGTTTCTCGGACCGTCCCGGGTCCAGCTGGCAGCGCGCTCATGGGACACGGCTCCATCGAACACTGCCCAAGATCAAGTATCACTGTGGGCTTTATATCACAGCCAACATCAGACCACAACTCTTTTGTTTTTGTGATTTGCGAAACTGGATTGAGAAAACAAATTATTTATCATTATTAACGGTATTTGTAGGTGTAGAATATTGTAAAGTCAATTTGAGGTTTGGTGTGGAATTTGCCCATTTATTAAAAAGACAGATGTTTGAAAATACAGGAAAACCAAAACCATTTAGAGCATTAGTTTGGGTCAACACAGCAACGTTTGAGCGCTTTAAAAATCAATACTACTTTATGGGTTCACAGTGTATTAGAACATACTGTTGTGTTTCATGGTGTAGTGTTTCCAGTGCTAAAGCGAAACCACAAATCACTTTTAAAACATACATTTAGTGAGTGTTTGGAGCAATGAGGTCAGAATTTAGGCCATACATCTGCTATATTGTAAATTATGGTTTTGAATTGTTCTCTTGAAACAATATTATAATGTAGCTGCTCAACATTACATATTGATCTGCGTTTATTGGAGAAAAAAACGTTTCAGAAAACATGGATGTAGAGACAAAAATCTTCCACCAGTACAGCCTGTGAGAAGTAAGAAAGAAGTCAGATTTTCATGTAAACAACACAGTTTGTAATGTCGTAATTGTTTTGATATAGTTTTTTAAGTATGGCGTTAATTTATCTTGAATTAATTAAATTACTGTTGGTATTATTGCCGAAAAAAACATTCTTACTGTGATGGAGATTAAAAAGTTTGATAATACTTTGGGACGTTACAGGTAAAGCAATAACCTCTGCATGAAGACAAGCACATGACAGACCCTCCCCCGGAAAAGTTACACAGTGTACCTTTAAAAGAACATGCAGATTCCCATCCTTTCTGATTACCTCAGTTTTGTTTTCCTCTTGTATCTTTTCCCAGTATATTATGATGAAAGTCCTGAGCAGTATTCCTGGAGTAAACAAACAGGCCTCTCTTTGCCTTGAGCGTTGAGACAAATTGAAAATCTGTGTGTGTGTGTTTGTCAGAGGCGTAGGAGCGGCAGCAGCATTATCCTCACCTGTGCTCTTATCTCACGGCTCTGCAGCTACAGCCAGGGGCCACACAAGAGGGAGGGGGGGTACAGAGAGGGAAGGGGGGCGGAGGGTCCCAACCAGCGGACTAGGGCTGCAATGATTAATCTGAATAATGAGATGATTGTAAAAATACTGCCAAAATTATTTTTAATCAGAATCGACTATAGAGATTTTTCAAAATGCTTCACAACAAAGTAAAAACACAAGAAGGCAATTTGTACACAAAGTAATTCAAGGTACTTTATAGACTAAGAAATACATTAAAATCCCAATACAAACAAATCAAAACATAAATAATCATCATAAATTTTAAAAAGAGAGAAATTAAATTAGAGAGAAGAGTGCGGAATGAGAAAATGAAAATGAGCCTGAATTTAAACAGCGTCAAAGTAGAGTCTGTCTCATATGTTCAGAGTGCTCCACGTTTTAGCTGCTTAAATCTGAAACACTGACTCCCCGTGTTTAGTCCTGACTCTGAGCACCAGCAGGAGGCCAGACCCTGAGGTCCTCAGATGCAGATGGTTCATGTGGCACTAACATGTCACAGAGGGACTTTGGTGCTCGGCCATGGAGAGACTTGTACACAAGCAGAGCTGCTTTAAAGTCTCTGAGCCATAGGAAGCCAGTGCAGACATAGATCTGAGTGTGGTCTGTGTAGTTGTGGTATGACACATTATTACTGCGTATTAACTGGCCTAACGGCAGCATGTAGTGATTGCACAAAAGGGGCCCAGGATTGACCCCTGGGGCACCCCACAGATCAGGGCCATGTCGGCACAAGAAAGTAAAATACAAAACATAGAAATACAGAAAGACAATACATACAAAAGACAGACAAAAGACAAAAAATTATTTACTTTTGTTTTTTTTTATCAATGACTAGTCGACTCATTTGTCTATTACTTTATTTAAATTGTAAATGGTCACATTTTTATATAGCTCGTTTCCACCTTCAATGTTCTCAAAGCACTTTGCAACAAGGAACCACTCATACATTCACCCACACATTCATACACCGGTGTAGGCTGGGGTTAAGTGTCTTGCCTAAGGACACAATGACAACATTCACCTGTGGAAGCTGGAATCACATGAGCCAATCTGTGGGTCAGTGGATTTGATCAACCAATGATGTTTATGTCGAGAGTGGGATTCGAACCAGCAACCTTCCAATTAGTGGACAAACGCTCTACCAACTGTTGCCCCCTTTAAGGATTCCCATTAGTCTCTGCAAGAGCAAAGACGACCTTCAAAATAAAAGCATTACACTGACAGTTCATTAACACTAAGGCACATTAACAATCAATACATGTTCTGCAAGTTTCACTGTAACAGAAACAGACAGAAAACACATACACACAAGTTAGGCACAGTCAGCATTAACCACAGACTGTATAAAGATGTGGGCTAAGTGAGTGTGACGTCACCCATATCATCCAGCTCCAGGCAAATGAAGCTTGTGATTCTAACGGTTACAGGGGTGAATCTGCAGACAGGCCATGTCAGGGATGGGGAATTTCAGACAATATGGAGAAATAAAACCCCAGAATGATGTTAAGTTAATATAAACATTTTAAGACCAAAATGACAAGACTCACTGCAGCACTTACAGAGAGAGGCGCGATAATATTCCAATAAATCCATTGGAGCCCGAGTTAAAAGCAGCCGGAAGTTTCCCCCATACAAACTTTCAATTATAGTCGATGGCATTAACCACGAAGCATCATTTTCAAACACTGATTAATTGAAAATATAGCAGAGAATTCTTTTTATAAGTGATCATACTTCTTCTGAAAAAGCTCAAAAGTATCTATATTCAGGTGAAATAATTATCTAACTTCAATTCTCCTTTCGGTATTGATTTGGATCTACGAATCTATATATTTACATATTTATTTATATATACATCTCGCTCCTCACCGGTTTTCACAGACATCAACACATGACCCCTGTTTTAGCTTCTCTTCACTGCTGCCTGTGTGTTTTAGAACTGATTTTAAGATTTTACTGATCACTTTTAAAGCTTGTTTAGGTCTTGCACCAAGTTACATTTCAGACCTTTTAACCCCGTACGAGCCTCCCACAGCCTTAGATCCTCAGGCAGGTCCCTGTTTGCTGTTCCAAAGTCCAGGCTCTGGACGAAGGTGATGGAGCCTTTTCGGTCCAGGCCTCGGCTTTGGAACGACCTGCCTGAGGAGATAAGGCTGCACCATCAGGATCACCTTTTAAATCACTTTGTAAAACCCATTTTTATTGGTTGGCCTTCCTTTAACTGGTTTTAGTTCTTTTTATTCCCTATTTATTTTCATTTTATCTCTTTTATTTATTTATTTATTAGAATTCATCTGATTTGTTGGATCATTGACTGTTTTCTTTGTTTTGTATTGTTCATTGCCGCTTGTACAGCACTTTGTAAACCTTATTTTTTAAAAGTGCTTTATAAATAAAGATGTGTTGTTATTATTATTATTATTATTATTATTATTATTATTATTATTATTATTATTATTATTATTAGTCTGCTTAGAGGTTATATTCAAATGACAGTTACTTTGACCTGATCTCAATATTCTTAGTGACCACACAAATACAATAAAAGTACATTATTATTTCTTGTCTTCTTATCAGCCCAGTGACCATCTCTATATGTCACTATATGCCAATCATGTCCCCACAGACGGTGAACCTATTGAAGGCCTTATACGAGCTGCTTGCCTGTCTCTCCTCTGTCCGCTTCAAAAGAAAAGAAAAAGGTTAGGTTAAAAAAACAAAAAAATCATTCTCACTCAAAGGTCAGCGCTGGCAGAAAACCTCACATGAGGAGAGACAAAACCGAAGCAAACCTCTTGTGTTGTAAGTGTCATGTCTTTGCTATTTGGAGCGCTTCTAAATGAGATAAAAGACAGGAACAAATAGATAAGACAGCGTTCTGCATTATCTTTATTTGCTGAGATGTCCTTGTCTCTCCCGCTGGCTGCGAGCTACTATCGATTCTCAATGGGTAAACAAGGAAGAGGGCTGAGGTAACCGGCTATAGCGAATCACGGGTTAGGAAAAACACACCTCCATTTTAAACGCTGACTTTACTTTTTGTTTTTTTTGCCTAAAGTATTGATTATGTTAAGTGGAGTTTTTCTGGAGGGTCATGGGAATATTGATGTCTATGGGGGGAACAGTAGAAGAAATCTGATGGGGGTGTTTGCGGTTTAATAATAAATCAGCCCCCACCAAGCCGTCATCAGCGGTGAAAGCTTAACTGGAGTCGTGATCAATATTCAGTCTGAGACACAGAGGGGCAGATCAAGGTCAAATGTAAACCTGTACAGGGTAGAGGTGATTTAGGCCAACACGAACTACACCACAAACATGCACACTTGCTTTCACAGTTGTTTGTGTAGTCACATTTGACCTCGTAGAGAGTTTTTGCCTTAAATCTCCCAACATTAACACCGTTCATTCACTCGAGATTAAACGGGTAAATAGCCACTAACCACTAACACTAACCACTGAGCCTCTCGTTCCAAAAAGCAGCTGGATCTTCTCAGGTAGTAGGCTTACCTCAAAGTCTTCTTCAGTTTTTAAAAATCAGCTACGATGTTTTTGTCATTTTGGTTTAGTGTGTTTTATCCAACCGTTTCTACTTCATCTTTATCAAATCAGGATTCAGGCGTATTTGCTAATCCAAAGATTTTCAGGTGGTATCTAGACGCAGAAAATAACACTTCTCTTCCTCACTGTTCTGTTAATGCCGACTGCAGCTGATACAATTTAAAGTCATGCATAGGCTGCGTTATTCTAAAGTAAAGTTTTCGTTTTTTTTCCTCAAACCACCTGCAAGACAATTAATAGTACTCTTGCACATTCTGGTTATGCCCGATCCTCCAAGGTTTCTGGTGTTCAATATTCAAGTAATATTCCCATGCACTTAAGATAACTAAAGACCCTGATACTGAAACTGCTCTTTTTGGTTTTTCTACCACTTTGGAGAACATGGGCCATGATGTCTCTGTAGTAGTGACATACGGCGTGGTGATAGTTAAAAGATTTGTGTTCATTTTTTATTGTATGCGATGCTTACAGTGAATTTTAATGATTATTTGGCACCAACAATAAGCTTGTCCATGTCAGTTTTTTTCTTTTTTTGTTGTAGAATATTTGTTCTATACTGAAAACTCTATAACATGGCACCCACGTTACAGTCTGTGGTAATGTGGCCCATTTAAAGTACATTGTCCCATTTACAGGCACTATAACACAGAGCGGCACAGCTCAGTCTGCAGAGAGGGGGCTCATTTATTTTTGTGGTGTACTTTAGAACAGAAGGCTAATAACGTTTTAACCCCACACACTTTCTGGGCCATTCAGCTGGTCTCAATCTGTCCAAATACCTGCAGCTGTACAGTTTACGATTCAGAATAATTTAAAGAAGGTGACGAAGTACAAATGACGAGACTTTGTTTTCTCTTAGTATGTAAATATTTCACAAATTAGGCTTACAAAACCTAGCTATTTATCCTCAAATACCACTATTGGTACATCTAAAATACTGCTGGCATTGTTATACAAGCATTTCAGTTTATTTTGAAGACATTTTGATTTGCTCTTCACTATGGCAGTGTAATTTGTTCAATGGAGAGCTTTCACAACTCTACTGCAAAAGAATAAAGGTATTTACCCTCTAAGTTTATTGCAGAATAGCAGTCCTTTTATTGCATGTATAAGCATGTATTGGTTGGATATATAAATATAACCTGCTGACTGCAGATAATATTGATTTTGTTGCTATAGTATTTATGGATTTGAATATTGACCTGGCTGGTGAGCAAATTGAATTATATTTACTGAAACACATGGGCGGCTACGTCCAAGTATGTTTTTATTTTTATTTTAGTTTACTATGTTAATCCTTCTGAAACAACAATGCCAATGACATTTATAATTTCCCATTTGGTTCAACTTAAAGGTGTATTTTGTAACTTTTCTGGAGGAGGGTATACGCCTCCTGCTTGGAGAATAGTTTTGCCTGAAATGATTCACAGTGACAATAAACAGTTTTTGTCCTGTTAGGATTTTTCTGGTGACGTGTTATAGTTGTGAATAAAATTTGAAATATGTTTAAAGTTACATGAATAGTTAGTTGAATAGATTTGAGTAGGTTTAACTTTCTGTTTTAACTGTTCTCTCACTACTTTTCATACTATGTGGTCTGGAGGACACTGTGGGCTTCACGAGAAGATCAGGGTCTGTGACGGGTGGAGTTTGCTTGGGTCCTGTACCAGGGGCCTGGGAGCCTGGGCTTCTGTGCAGTATCTTTACTTTTCCTAATACTGCTTTGTTTTTGTAATGTTTTCCTGGATGTGTTGGAGCCACTTCTCCTGTTTGAAGGTCACTGTTCCCAGTGATCCGATGACCACAGGCACCACTGAAGCCTTCACCTTCCCATCTTCTCGATACCTCAATATCAGGCCTCGCTGGAGCTTTAGTGCTACATGAGCATTTGTAAAAAGCTGTAAATGAAAGAGAATTGGGGAGAGATGGTTCTGGAGGAGCTGTTCTGCTGTTACTGAGGGGCACTTGTTTTTACTGCTGCCCACAAAGATAGTGGGCTCCCATTGGCCCCATTTAAATCGATTTTTGAGGTGGAGCTACTGAGATGTCTTTTAATATTTTTTTCTGGGGGCTTTCACTCAAAATTAGAGCTCACTGAGTTTTAATTTTTAATACCAGTCACTGGTGACTTTTGCAATTTCCGATGCTCTGGATGTGGTTTGAATTCATCCCCCTTGAGACTTATTAACATAAAAAGTCTCTCTGTGCCCTCTAAAAGTTTTATTTTAAAAAATTCATAAAAGAAAATCTGTTTGTCGTGAACAAATTACAGAGAGCTTATGTGTGATGGGGAACAATCTGACAGTGTTTTCTTTAGATTTAAATTTGAAAAAAGGTAAATAAATGGTGCAAAATCTGTTTCCATAATCATAATTATGTGCTCTACCTCAAGTTTGAGGTATTAATAAAGTATTCACATGTTTGATTAGTTCATGTTTTGTTTATGACCCTAATGTTGCACAAGATATTTATGATAAACAATGAATGAGGACGGGAGCTCTAGTGGAGAGTGAAAGTGTTGATTGGTTGATAAGGACCCTGTGTTTGGGCAAGAAAATCCATCACAAATGCAGTAATCACAAAGAAACACAGAGAGACCGTAAAGTGTGCACCTTTAATAATGTATGTATGAGGAGAAAATGCATTTCTTCATTGGAATGACAAATCTAATATGCGTCAGTATTCAGCCATTAATTCCCCTCATTAAATAAAGCAGATCTATTTTAATTTTACGATCAGTCCTAAATGACAGACAGAACATCAGATAACTCCTCTCTGCAGCTCAGTGGCTCGTGCTGCCGCCCGCCTCTCTTCCAGATGGTGACATTTCTTCAACTCCACTCTGAATGTCAACAAAACTAATAAAGGAGCATTGATGAGCCCTAATACAGCAGCAGAAGTGGAAGATTTTGATTTGTGATTTTAATTAGGACGTGTAGTGGCAGGACTTGGCGCTGCAGTCGGAGCAGTGGTTTTGGTCCACCCCTGAACAGTTCATTAGTCGCTTCAATAAGTACAAATTAAGGCTCACCACACGAGTACAGACGGAAAGGTTTACCAAGCAGAAACATGGCTCTACAATGGACCACAATAATAATGGGGGATTAGAACAGATTATTCTCTATTAAAATAAAGATATTTTAATTAGCTTTAGACCAGTGGTTCTCAATTGGTCACATTCAGGGCTCAATGTTACCATTAGATGCTTTATGGCACAGTATGTATTTTATGCTTATGTTCTTTTTCCTCTTATTACTGCTGGCAGATAATGTCCACTTAATGTCACGCTTATTTAAAAAAAATTGAAATCTTAATATTGATCTAAAATGAAAAGAAAACTCTGTTGTGGCACTGAATAATTCCTGCCCCTTAATGATGCATAAACACCACTTTTTTTTTTCTTAATTTGCACCAAAATGGCTACACAATCCTACTGAATCCTACAATAAAACTATAGCTCCAATAGCCCCTAACCTCCCATTTGAGAACCCAGCATTAAACAAATACTTTGCTTGACTGGGCACCATCTTGGATCTGCTCGCTAAAATACAAGTGTAAATAAATTGGGCTGGGGTTAACCTCTGATCCCTGCCATTATTTTACATTGATTGCGTTCCGAATCAATAGCACAGAACATAAAAAACTCGATAGATTTGCATAGGGCAGCTAAACAAGATGAACGACCTGTAATTTGTGCTAAAGCCTGCTGTTTTTCAATCCTCCAATGGGCTATAGTCTTATTTACTCACACACTCTTCTTTTGAATGGACCTGGTTCTGTTCCCTGGTGCCAAGTTTGACAAGCCCAGTGCTGCGATTTATGTAATTTATGTCTTTAATAACACAAGTGTAAGGCTCCAGTGGACCATAAGTTACACATGTAGGAGTGAGTTTTCACCCGTTTCCCAGGGTGCATCAGGTTTAACACATTTCCATTTAGCTAACAGAGCGGCCCACCTATGTTGCACTATTGATATGTGTAAGGAAAGGTTTCAGGGCTTGAACAGGATGTATTATGTAGTATGTAGTAGTATGTAGTATTATGTAAGTATGTTTTAAAGGTGCACCATGGATTTTTTCTAGTGGGGAGTCTTCTGTGTGTGATTAATTCCTAGAATTGTTCCACCGTATGACATTGGACTTATTTATCTTGCATTTATTTTAGTACAATTAGCTAAAAAAAATCCTTAAAAATATACAGTCTAATTGTCTCCATGAAGAGAGTCAACAGGGTGGTCCAATTATTATTTTGTTAGATTCTCTAGGTTAGAACCCTGCATTTGGTTCCATATTTGAGTCAAAATTTTATGCAAATTAATTAATGTTTAGAGTTTACTAAAGACGGCACGGTGGCTGAGTGGCAACACTCAGGCCTCACTGCAAGAAGGTTGTGGGTTCGATCCCCCGGTCACCTGGGCCTTTCTGTGTGGAGTTTGCATGTTCTCCCCGTGTCTGGATGGGTTTCCTCCGGGTACTCCGGTTTCCCCCATCAACTGAAAACATGCAGCACTATGAACTAACATCAAGGACCATAATGTCCACCCTCCTGTGGGCTCACCACCTGCAGAGGGGTTCACAGGAGGGGTCAGGTGCTATGTGGATTGGGCAGCAAGCTGCGCCCGCGACCCAGCTGGATTAAGCGGGAGAAGATGGATGGATGGATGGATAGTTTACTAAAGACACTTGGAAATTGCCCTATAGGGCCTATACTATAACGTTGCAAACCAAAAAATTAGGTGTATTTCAATAATTTGACATTTTATTCTGCAAGCACAAACTGGAACTTGAATTTTCATACTGTGACAGCTTCTTAAGGAATACCAAATTATTTGCAGGAGCTTTCACAGGTGATAAGTAACTTAACTTGATATTTGCCTTACTCAATACATTTCTTGGTAAATGAATCACAAATCCTCGCCCTTGACTGTGTGTTATTGCTTCTCTCAGGAGGTGAGCTCAACATATGTTGAAAATGCAAAATTTGTCAATTTCCAGAAAACTTCATGAGCAACCTCTAAAACATCACCTTTTTCTTCCAAATTTCTTCATAAATCAACTTCTGGATGCTGAAACCTAATGCAGGGTTCTAACTGAAGTTATGAAACTTCATGTTTTATCATGCTTTGATGGACAACCCTCAAAGTTTTTTGCCACACTGTTCCAGGCAAATTAATGACATCTCCATGAAGACAAGCAGGTGGCCAAACCTCCACCTGACAAGTTACATAATACACAAATGATAAAAATCAACCACTGAATGCATCATGTAACAGCCCCTCCAAATCTGACCTGTTTCTTGGTTCGGTGTCATTTTCTCTGTGTACATCCAGTAGATCGGTGGACCGTTCCAGGCAAATCAATAACATCTCCATGGAGAAAAACATGCAGGCGACAGAACCTCCACAAAGATACATACTTAAAACAATTTAGTCTAGTGAAGGTCTGTTTAACTCCAAAGATTCATCACGCTCTTGCCTCCAACCTCCACAGCTGCATCGGATCACTCAAGGAACGACAAAACTTATCCTATAGTCGTATCATTTCCAATCCCAAAAACATTTTAAAACCTTCAACCAAAAATGACATTTGTGATCCCTCTAAGTCACATCCTCCGTGTTTTCTTCCGTGGAACATGTCTCTTTCGCTTAGCATTGCTTCAAACTCAAATAGTCTCCGTTTTCTCACGGCACCTGCTTTGGTCAGTGTAATTGTGCCTTTCTCGTGAACCTTATCATCATCGTACTATCATGTGTCCAGAAGACTGACGCTCAAAACACATGTGGAAGTGTGGTCTCTCTGTGTCTTTGAAAAGGGGAAAACCACAGGGACATCTGCGAGGACCGAGATCCAGTTACTGTCACACCACCACCCACCACCAAGTAACTCAACCACAACTGCTGCAGGCTCGAATGAAGGGGACAGCTTGGGCACACAGCCAAAAATCTAAGCCACCATTTTGTGTTCATCCCCTATCTTCTCCGTTTTAATGAGGTAATGACTTCCTAACTTGAAGCCAAAGATATTTGATAGTGAAGTAAATTATCTGAAGAGAGATAGGAAAAAATAAGTTGCAAAGGATGAGGTTTCATTGGAGAGCTGACATGAAACTGAAGCATTTATAGACTCCTGGCTTGGCAAATACTCTTTCCTCTCATTTATACTGGGCTGAGAATGAGGATATGTGGGAACGTGTATTTATGTTGTTAAAGGTGTAACTTTTCTGGACAGTCTGCCACCTTTTTATTCTTCATGTCTATGTTCCACAGTATAGTTCCCTGACCAGACAGAACCACACAGTTTGACAAACCTTTACAAAAACAAGAGGATCTGGAGCTGTAGCCTGTCTACCACATTTCAGACGGTGTGACTGACCAATCAGAGAGACGCATGGTCCACTCAAGTAAAAAAAAAACATGGTAGTTTATATGTAAAAAAGGAGAAAAAACAGGACAGATGACTGAAAAGGAGTGCAGATTTTTTATTGAATCTACCATCAAAGCACCAAAATATTACATATCTCAGGTAAAAGATGTTATATATTTTGTTCTGAATAATGTCTTTTACATTTGAGAGACACATGCTACAAATTAGCGGCTGTGGTTGGATCATCTCAAGTTTGGACGGAGGTTTTTCACCCTCTTTTGTCCAGTCCCAGTCCCTTCTGGAGTCGATCAGAATACAAAAAAGCTGACGGCACCAGACTAAGTTATGGATCAGATATGCAGAAAGGTATTTTTAGGCTACGTTTATATGATCACGGTTTGAATAGAAGACGCAAAAGTGGTGTCGCGGCTTAACTTTTTATTCTGTGGGTAGACGAACATTTTCGGGAGGAAATCTGCGTGCATACGGTGATGCAAAAGTGTGTGGAATTTGATTGGGTGTGCATGCCAGGCGGGTAGGGGGTGGTCTCGTTTATAGCTCTTTGGCTCGCCTGCAACAAACTGGTGCAGAGGTAATTGCAGATCCTTCTCCGTTCACTAATAGTATCTGTGCATATTCTGGACATTTGTTGGGATGCCTCCTGCACGACAAAAAAAGGATATTCTAGCATAGTTAAACTGACTTAAATTAAGCAGATTCATCTTAAAAGACCAATTTTAAGATTTTTTTACTTAATAAGATGAGTTTTTTTTTTACTTGTTTAAAGATATTCCAGCCTGATATATCTTTTCTAGATATTACAACTTATTCTAAGCACTTTTTATACTAAATCAAGCCAGGTTAAGCCTCTTTAACTTCCTTCTCAAACTAATAGGTTGAAAAATTGGCCATAAATTCTAATGTTTTCTGCTTAGAACAAGATTCATATTTCGTCTTGTTTTAAGAAAACTTGGTAAGTGAAAATTTCTTTCTGCACTGGCAGATAATTTCACATACAATAGGGCATTTTTACCTCAAAATATGTATTTTTTTTTCCAGATTTTTGATCGGCCTTTTTTGCAGTGTGTAAGTTTTTTAGAGCTGCCAGAGCGAAAATGATCCGACATGTTTGTTTATGTGTCCTGTATGTATGTGACATAAAGGTGTACACAGCGTGAGCAGATCTTTGCGTCTTGGGGCAGTGTAGACAGAAACACTATAGCAGAGCATATTCAACTTTTCTAGTCTGGAGGGTGGTTTTAGATTTTTGCATTTTTAAGCCCCAAAAACAGAATGAAAGGCACTTAAAGGCAATAAAATATTTTGTCATTTTTACCTGCAACCATTCTCGTGTAAACAGGCCCATAGCAACAAAAATACCAATAATAAAATAAATGTTAGATAAATATGTTTAATTCATACAGGAACTTGACCTACAAAGCAATAACATCCCCATGAAGACAAGCAGGTGGCAGTCTCTCCACCAGAAAAGTTACATAGCGCACCTTTAACTCTCTTGTCTCTTGTTTTAAAGTCCGGTAGTTGTAGCAAGCTTCGGTCAACACGTTTATGAACATATTTTTAGTTAATTCAACTTTAAAAAGAGGATAAGAGTAAACTGAAAAACCAATATACTTAAAAGCTAAATTTATTCCTCGATTTCTCTTCACACCTGTTTCTATTTTTACCCTGCAATATTAGCTGTTTGCCAATAACCTGTTTCCAAGAACATTCTGTCACCTCAGCTTTTCCACGATCTGTGTAAATATTTTCACTTTGAACACAGTTGGCACTTATTTATTCCTCTTTGAAAACTTGGATATGCCGTTGTGCAAGTTGTGTGTGTCTTCAAAAGCTGGTGAATAATGCATATGTTGAAATGTCAGCTGTAATTTATGTATCTTAAATATTAGCTTTAGTTGAACGTATTGGATGTGTGTTCTTGTATGGCAGAGTTGGCATATGGACATCCGTGGATAGATCAGAGCATTCCTGGATCCAATTAGTTTTGTGGTGTATCCTGGAGAATAAACAGACTGGGGAAAGTATTCCAGCTATGGGAAACTTCATCCGTAGCTCTATATATCATAATGCAATGCAGTTACAATGTGCATGTGGTTAGGGCCCGTCCAGTGCAGAGATGTTTGAGATGACATGCAGACATCACAAAGACCTATTTACACAAAAGAGCTGCTACAATGAAATTCAACACATTGGACAACTCCCACTTTTCTGATTTGTATGTTTGGATGCTGTGTCCATTGCAATAAAACTATAATATGTGTCTTTGTGCATTATATAAATTTAAAGGGGAACTCCGGCACATTTGAAGCTAAAGTCCTTTGCTAGAGGTGGTGGAATACTGTCAGAAGCCAAAAAACGGCACAGATCAGTGTTGCCTCGGTGGAGCTCTTGCTGTGGCTGTGAGTCTGTCAAAGCAACAAGCTAGCATAGTGAAATGGGCAAGTTCTTAACTTCAGCGTAAAACACTAATTTGCACACTGAAGAAGCTTAACACCACTGTCTAACCCATCTTATAACAGTCATGAGTCTAACAAACAAAACGCTCTTCCTGGTTCACTCATTAATGTCTGGAAATGTTAGAAAACAACTTTATAAGCAGCTTTAGCCTTACCTTTGTTGATTTCCCACTGTGCATGCAAAAGCCCAAAAGACAAAAGACAGCAATTAACAATAAAAAAAAAAAATATATATATATATATATATATATATATATATATATATATATATAATCTTTGAATTGTCAAAAATGGCTAGTTCCATCAGTGCCATTTTTAATTGTTATATTCAACACTATGGCCTTAGTCTTTGTACTGTTCACATGTAGCAGCCCCGTTCCTGTTCTTTTTACAGACGTTATTTCAGAACTCTTGTATCTTGAGTACGCTGGAGCGTAAACAAAAGGTCCTCCCTCACACTTGTGTCAAGTGTCAAGTGCCAGGACCAGGGCTGTTAATGGGACAAACATGCGCCTGCTTCTCCCACACTTCACACCAAACCAGGGCTCAGTGATTTTGGAAACTGCAATTTTTCTTTCAACTTTGCAATTACAGTTTGATTTGCGATTTATGTTATGACAGCACGGTTTTGTTCATAGCTCATAATTTAAACACATTCAATTTTAATATTTGAGAGACGCCTTCATTTTAAACTGAACAGACATCTAAACTACATTTTATTTATTACAGTTTATTTTTTTATTTTACATTATGAAGGGATAATCTGTTAGGATAATTTTAGTCCTTGTGGTTTGCTAATTCAAAAAAAAATTTCAATTCTTGCAGCCGTACACCAAACCCTCTCCACACTGGCTCCATCAGGCTCCATCTGGCACCGCTGACCTGGGACCCTGCCCTGCCCGACACTCACACCAGGACGGACCCCAAACCTGAGGTTTAGCAGGGAGAAGAGGACTGCCACTCAAGATGGAGCCAGAACTCTGCTGATACTCTGCAGTAACATCACATTGGGGCTGTTTTACATGTTTCTCTATGGTGGAATGTACAGCAGTTACCATAGAGACACAATACGCACATTAGCAGACATTGTCCAAAAAGTTTTAAGATGAAAACTCAAGATAAAACAAATACAAAATGAATTTTAAAAACAAATGTTCATGAGCTGGTGATTAATACAAGCGTTTATGGTCCTGTTTGATTTGTCAACAAACTGATGGCTAATGTGTTTGTGACTGTAATTTTATTTGAGAGAGACTTGCATAACCGTAGTTGCAACTAAGTATGTTCTTTCTCGTCAGAAAAAAGTCTAACAAAACCTCAAAGTCTAACAAAGCCACAGACAGAGCCTAGAGTTAGCATCTCATCCCCAGGCAGTGTTGATGACTTCAGCTGCAAAGTATTAATAGTAGACGTTACACAATTGACCAAAAACTACTGTTGTTGTGCTTTTTCAGACCTGTTGAAGTGTTGTAACAGCAAATGCATGTGAAAGTCAACAACAAAAATCAACAATGAAGATTTGTCAAAGAAGGAACTACAATTCGGTTACAATTTACACCATATACTGTAAGTCTAGATCAATAATATCTTTCTTACCTTTGTTCTGCTTTGTGCCATGTGTCATCGCTGCGTTAACATGTCCATAATGTTAGTAAATGCTCACTCATTGTACTAGGCCTGATATAAAGGGCAGAGAATGGCAGCATGTGCTTGCGCTGTATAAAGGCGCTGAATGAATTTTGAGTGCACAAAGGCCGTGCTCAGAGGGATCACCATGAGTGGGCTGCAGGTTCACCAATACAATGGGTCTAATTCAGAGGGGTATTGTGCAGGAGATGTGAGCGATAGCACAAATGAATAGCAATTGAAAAGTGTGAATGGCATCTCTCATTAAAAGCCGTGCCTGTGTGATCTTGGGCTTTAATGTTGTGGCTTGTTTTACTTGGACTGTTACACGACATGCAGCTGGAGATGCTGTTGTGGATCCATTGGTTTGGCCTCTTCTTCTGCCACTCCTGTTCTCCATGTGTGTGTTTGTGTGTTTCACCCTCCAGGCTCACGCCGATCATGATGGGTTTCCACGGCAACATACGCGGGAAATGTGTTGTGGCGGCCATCTTTGTACAGTAGCGACCTCCAGGTTTCTTTGTTTCCCTTTGTCTGGTTCAAACAGAGATGCCAGGGGATAAGAGGATGTACTGAAGTTTAAAATACACGTTCAAATAGTTTAGCTATTCCTCTATGATATTTTTACGCCTATACAGTTCTGCAAGACCCATTTTTAAGCCTGTCCCAAACTATTAACCTTAACCAAAATTCCTGTTTCTACACATATCCTTAACCTGTCTGAAATTATACAGGCATTTGCTCCTATACCAGTCAAAGTCAAAGTGGCTGCATGCTTTAATATGACTGAAAGGTTTTCATTTCTCTTCTCTTCTCTCTAATTCTCTCTAATTTAATGTCCCATATCTATTTTAAAATTTTATGATGATCATTTATGTTTTGATTTGTTTGTATTGTGATTTTAATGTATTTCTTATTCTGTAAAACACCTTGAATTACCTTGTGTACGAATTGTGCCATACAAATAAACTTGCTTTGCCTTTCCTAATGTCACCTTTTTAATCCGATTATTTGTTCATTTCAAGCAAATAATTTGGGCTTCAATGTGTTTTAAAGGAATGTAACACAATTATAGCAAAAACAGTGGAGACTTTATTTTAGCCAGAAGCCATGTTGCTGGAAGTTAGGAAGGGCATCATTTATTTTACTTCAATTTGTTCATTTATTACACCCAATCATGAAATTATGTGGGATGGAAGGACGTCCATTTCCAACATAAATTGGAAGGACATCCAGCTTATGTTGGAATTGGATATCCTTCCATTTACCCTCTTTATATCTTCTTTTGTTACTTGTAAATGACTAGTGAGCCATTCTTTTTCCAAAATTCACCTATTCTTGATTGAGTGCGGCTTTCCCAAGAATAGACAATCTGAATCTATTTTACTTTAGTCTCACTCAAAGCATTGATTCAGATTACTTGTACGACCCTAATAGAAGATCAAACTGAAATCGACAGAGACTATTTCTTGTCGACTATAGCGCGGTGGGCATCATGTACAGTGAGGAAGCCATCTTGATTCCTTTGTCTGCGGTTCAAATGCCGAGGATCTTGCTGGGAGCGTCATGCCGATCGATAACGTCTGGCAAAGCTCACAGAGAGGATTCCTGCGGGGCGAATGTCTCCGGAGTTTTCACTGAAGAAGAAAAGAAAGGTGGAAGGTCAACCAGCAAAACAACACAACAGGCACCGTATTTGTATCCAGAAGAAGGATATACATTGTGTTGGAACAATTGTAGGATAATAATACCTCACTTAGAGAAGGACGCAAATAGGTTTCACACATGGTTTATTGATTAAGATTCTCAGACAGTTTATCTTATGCCAAAACCCTGCATTGTTTCGCCTTCTTGGTGAGGCTATTATCATGGTCTTTCATTAGATTTCAATGTTATATTTTTGTTTGTAGGGCATCTGAAGATTGGGTACTGTATTTTATTTTTCCTCTTATATATTTTTTCACACTTTGCCTTACAGAACAGTGATAGCCTTTTATCAAAGAAAATATTAGATTAGTGCAAGTAGTAAAGAACCGTACTTTATTAAATTATGTGCATTTTACAGTGGATACATTTTAGTTTTACTTCACTACATTTAAAAGCAGGTATTTTTCCCAGTTATGTTATGTATCTCTAGTCCACTACATGTCTGAACTGGACTGAAAAGTAAAATACTGTTCATTTATTTGATATGATTTGAGGGGTTATTTTTTTTTACCATGTTTGTATTAACATCATGATTAAAGGTTTTGAGTTCAAGCTTCAGCAAACATAAATAAATACAGAAGAATTAAGACATTTATTTGGATTGTAACTGTTGACCAAAATATGTATAATTTTTTAATCATTATAACTACATTTTAACAAATTAACACATGAAATTTTACTCTTAACTTACATTTTCAAACAGGTATTTTTTTTTTTTTTACAATACTTTCACTTGATCAGTATATGAAATCCTTGTGACTTTATGAACTGTAAAATGTGAGTTCATAAAGTCACAAGAATACATTTTAAATCTCTCACATGTTTGGATCTGAGCCACTGGATGCCTGACGAAACAAATCACAGTTCAGCACAATCACAGTTTGAGTTTGGACAGATGCCAAAGGTGAAAAACATAAAGGAAAGAATTTTGTCCATTTATGGATGTGAAACATGTGATTTTCTTTCAACTGGATTCAGCAGAAGTTTGACTCTCTGCTGCTGTGTCACTTCCCCTATTCAGTACTGAGTATTCATCTGAATACCATTCGCTTTCATTGATCCCAGATTGATCATGTGTACAACTTAAATCAACTGTGCCTCATACTAGTACTAGTATAATCCGTCTTCAATAGTTCAAATACTTCAAAGGGCCTATGTTACAAATCCTGCATATTTTGGCGAAGTTCTTCTCTCAAACAGAAAACTCTCTGTCCCACCTTGTGATGTCATGTGGTGATACAGGAAGTGCTCCACTGTTTTTTTTAAACTCCACACAGCTTCACTAGAATCGCTTGCATTTTTAGATTTAACATTTCGCTGCTCAAACTGAAGACTTGTGTTGACAGGTATTGTCGCCTCATTTAGACGCTTCACCTCTGTGCACCAGCAGAAGACAAGTTCTGGCAGTTTGTTTTGTTCGCTCATAAATCCAGGCTGGATTAACTTAACCTAAGATCTGCTGGTTCAGTCTTTGATACATTCTAGTATGTGATTATAGTTTTAATTTAACTCTCTCTTATTTACCTGATTTACAGCTTGTTGAATGTTAAAACATGCACTGCCCTGATTCTAAAACGGGTTTGACTTGGGACAGGTTATTATCCAACGCTTATGTGCCTTGTTTAAGCCATGGTTTAGTTAAAATTAAGACTGTTTGTGTAGACTGATTTGTCACTCTGTTAGTTTGACTTAAAGCTCATAAACAATCCAATATGTGTAATATAGGTAGTTTAATGTACATTAGAAGAGAAAAATGACTTTTCTAGATTCATTAAGTACCTAAAACAACACGTCACATTGTCTTAAAGTTGCTCCATTGTTCTTGAAAAGTAGCAGATGCAACGCCCACTAAACCTCAAAGAAACAACCGTTAGTTATATTTTAAAAGCTCTTATTTAAGAGGTGACAATATTGGCCGTTTCTCTCCACACCTTTCTGCCAATGTGTCTTCAATGACCCTAAACCACAAAATGCAGAGTTGTTAAATGTGTGTTAGCTTGGGCGTGTGACTGTTCCCTCCCTCAAAAGCCCCTCACCAGCCCCTCACCAGCCCCCCTCCTCTCCTGCACCAGCCCTCCTCCCTCAGCAGCAGCACTGACTCTAATGAAGCTCTTATTGTCTTTGTTTAAGCTTCTGGTTACTCCCTCAGTCCTTGCTCTGTGTTCGTCGCCAGCTGCCTTTCCCTTACACAGACCTATTAGTGCATTCCTGCTCTGGCTTAGCGTCACTTCTCAGCACCAACCTCAGACCTGATTGCTCATATTTGGGCCTGTTTCCAAATGCTTGAGTCAAATATTACTTTGTAAGCTATACGGCTCTGGAAAGATAATCCTGATTTAATTTTGGAGGGCTGATTAACGTCATATCTGGCTATGTGTTTGCTTGACTTTTCTCATGGGGCTTTGTTGTTTTAAGCACAGTGGAGGTAGCTGCTGCTGCACATGTAAGTGATCAGATTACAGGATTGAGATCAAGGCCACTGAAAGTTCTGTGGACTCTCAAGTGGTTTTCAAACGGTGGTACCAGTCCCCCGTGGTGGTACTCAAGTTACTGTTATGATTATCACCATTAGCGGGTTATAAATATCTCAGTTTCCGTATCAAAAACTTACTTGCAATTATATTTTGATTGATTCATGTAAGAATAATTTGGAATTTTTTATATCAGAGTTTTTTAGATAGATTTAACATCTCACTGCTCAAACTGAAGACTTGTGTTGACAGGTATTGTCGCCTCATTTAGACGCTTCACCTCTGTGCACCAGCAGAAGACAAGTTCTGGCAGTTTGTTTTGTTTGCTCATAAATCCAGGCTGGATTAATTTAACCTGTTTTTAAGATCTGCTGGTTCAGTCTTTGATACACTCTAGTATGTGATTATAGTTTTAATTTAACTCTCTCTTATTTACCTGATTTACAGCTTGTTGGATGTTAAAACATGCAATGCCCTGATCCTAGAACGGGTTTGACTTGGGACAGGTTATTATCCAACGCTTACGTGCCTTGTTTAAGCCATAGTTTAGTTAAAATTAAGACTGTTTGTGTAGACTGATTTGTCACTCTGTTAGTTTGTTCGTCAGCACTTTCATGTTAATCTATACTGCTGTTTGTGCTCCTCAGCCCTTGCTATGTTGAACATATCAGTATTAAAGAGAACAGTTTCAAATGACTTACTTTCTTAAGAGTGGGTTGATAAAAGGAAATCTAATGCCAAAGTAAGAGCAAGCAGACAATGCACTCCTTTTAAGTAGCTGTCCATTGTATTGTCTAACTCCTCTTGGTATGACAACGCTCTGACAAGTGGGTTCACATAATAGTTAACATGATCTAATGGGATCAGGAAGTTCTCTGGTCCACCCTTTCTCTTTTTAAATGGGAATCTTGGGAAAGTGGAGGGCCAGGGCCCAACCAGGTCAGATATAAGACTAACTCAGGTAGACAGTGGAAGAGCAGTGAGGATGGAGATGTGTTTTGTTGTGAAGGGACGTCCAAAGCACCTCTCAGTGCAGCCAAAACTCCAATAATGTGGAGATGTTATTGTTTTGCCTTGTATGTTGAAAGTTACAAATATCTTTATGTGCTCCTGTCTCTGTGAGCGAAAATACTGTTATTTTTATCGCCTCCTGTTCCCATTCCCTTCTATTCAAGGAAAAACTGGCCAGTCTGATCTAATTTTTTGTTTCAACATTTTACAGTGCAATTATTACAAAGAAATGTTAAAGGCTGTAAGATTTTGATTTTACATTCCATAAACATGACCTATATCTGTGTCCCTAGAACAAGACAGATGTGCACAAAGCAATATAGCTTTTATCGCAACTCAGCAACCATAATGCTGATTTATTCTTAATTACAAAAACCTAGGACATTGTGGCCTAGTTGTGTTTGTAGCTAAAAGGTAAAATGTATCTTTTAAGTTGAAAACTACAGCTTCATGATGTCACAAGGTGGAACAGAGCATTTGGAGCTTTGGAGATGTAGACAGACTAATAATGAAGGAAGACAAGAGTCAATTTTGTGTAATATAGGACCTTTAAGTCAAATAAGCACTTTTACGTTTTGCTACGCTCTATTGGCCCATTTCTGAAGCAGGGGCTTGCACGAGCGCAGTAGGAAGCACAGGGGGTAAGAACATTACTCTGGGCCGCATGACTTGCTGGTTTGTTCCCCTCTGTCTCTGCTCCACACTGAAGCCCGAGGCGCTGCACAGAACAGCTGAAGTGGCACGAACACTGACTAGGGTTTAGTGTGATCTTCAACAGCAGCAAAACGGAGAGGATCAAACAAACAGGGAGGACGAGGATTTAGTCTTTGCTTTGTTTTAGACACTTTCTCCAAGTTTAAAATGTTAATGAATATCTTTTAAGTTGGTTTGTATAAGTTATATTGTGAAAGCAGTTGTTGGGGCCAAATGTATAATGTGTGCATCTCATTATAAAGTGATGTTACCATTTGTGAACCAGGAAGTGTGCTTTTAACATGCTAGTTGTGCAAAACTTCACCCTGGTGTCTGCAAGTTTTTAAATGTCCTTCTAAACTCATTAAGGTGAAATATTAGAATGTTATGAATGCGATAAAAAAGTGAGGTATAACTTTAACATAGATTTCATAGCATGTGTTTTTGTAAGTGTATTGCACTAAAACATTTCTCTGTACTGTAGGAAAAAATGTCTTTCTACACCTAAATCTTAACTTGGCTTGTCTCCATGGAGATGTTTCACAGCATGGCTTAAACTGTATTTATTTCAATCAAGAATCTTACAAAGTGTTATATTTCCATCTTCATTGAGTCACACAGGGGCCATACCCACCACCCAAAATGTTATTAGGCAATTCAGTTCAATCAGTTATTTTCAACACTGGTAAATTTGTGTTTGATGTTAGAAAACTTCAGACTTTGCTGCTTGTTTTGCTTTGTCAGTCTTACTTGGGTGAGAGGACACAAAAGGCAGAGCAGCCTCACAGGTACAGGGCATTCACCTTTATGTCACATCTCATTAGGGTCAAATAGTTCATGCTCCACACAACAGGTCACTAACCATCAGAGGACTGACTCCTCTCACTCAGCGCACAGCCCAGTGCTTCTGACTGGGTATTGCATGGTCTGATGAAGGGTAAAGGTTTCTGCTACTGTCTAAAGGTTAGATTTTTGTGGATATTCAAGTTTATTTTTAATAATGCGAAAAATCGCTTTAAGCTACACCAGTGGGGCAGAATGATAGTGGTCACAATCCATTATGTGATTAAGCAATGGCACATAGGCTTCAACAGGAAAAGTACAGCCACAAACCCACAGGTCTACAGTTGGACTGCAGCTCCAAGTGTATGCTGTTACTGTGTCACTGAGCAAGACACTACACACACCTTGCCAAAATGAATGTGGCATCTCAGAGAGTGACTGGTGGTGTTTGGAGGGACACAGATTGCAGATTGTCAGATGGCATCTCTGGCTGTAACTTACCATAACCAGGTGTGAAATGGATGACTCAGGGATTGTAAAGCACTTATCTTGAAAGACACACTATGTCTTCACAGTTCAATGTAATAGAACAAAAAATGTGTACACCAAGATACAAATTACCAGTTTTATGTAGTATTTCTTTTTACATTCAACTCATACTCCAACAAAATGATAATACTTGTATATGGAAGACTTGCCCAGACTAGAGAAGAGAGTGCAAACTCAATGCTCACCCTATGAAATTGACCAGTTCAGGTATGATTGCCCATAGCCGTACCTTGAAGCAAAGAAATACACTGGTTGCCAAAGAAACTAGCCTATAAAAACTATTAAGAGTTGCATAACTGAACCATATGGTAACAAACATCCAAAAAGAGATGAATGCATTTGCACTAACTTCCTAATATGTTGTCTATGACAGTATCAACAGTGCTAACAGCCCTGTCACTCTGTGTATGTCAGTGTTATCCCAGCAGCATATTTAGGCTCATTCACAAACACACATTAGCCAAAGTGTTATAGATTTTATTTGGAATCTCTGCTCTGCTAAAAGCACCTTAGCTCTAGGGCTGCTTTACAAATGATCACTGGGTCAGAGCAGAATGGCCTTTGAGAAAATGTATGTTTGGGGAAAGTGCTAATCTTTGGTTTCCTCATCAGATTTCCCAAAGTGGCCAGTAAAGTTTAACATTTACTTAACACGTCTATAAATCAGAACAAGTTCTACTATGTGCTACAGTGGGATTTTCTGAACATGTCTTTAACTGTGTTTGTGAGTTTGTCATGTTTGCCAAGAGTAATATATTGTTTCTGTACCGTGTATTTCATAATGTATTTGACTCAAGATCAGATTTTGACCTCAATTCCAAATATTTGCTGATGTGAGAAAATCGTGATATGTTTAACCCACTTATGTGCAAGATCCCCTCATATAAACTCCAACTTTTACTTAATTTTAGTGATAAATTCTGTTACATTTAGTTTTCTATTGAAAACTTGGTAGAATGGCATAAGCACAAGACTCAAATTTAAACCTTTGAATCCAAGCCTCTATTATGTGAGGTGTCCAGATTATTATTATTTTTACTTTTACTTGTACCAAACTAGACAGAATAGTACAGATCACTGCATAACTCCAGCCAGCAAGGACCCAATGAAAAGTAGCTGGCCCTCAGGTACAGCTAAAGGGAATCCTATTAAATAAACAAATAAACCTGAAGGGTAAAACACAAGTATTTTTTTCCCAAAAGTTGACTTAATATATGCAGAAGCATGTGTATTCTTTGTTTATTTCTCTGCGGTGTCTCCATTTGTTCTGCTGTAGCTCACTTAAGATGTACGGTGTGGTGTTATGGAGGCTGACAGGGTCACGATGTGAAAAATGCCCCACCTGTCTCTGCTCTGAGCCGGGCCTGCGTGTGTGTCAGCACCGGTCCATGTGCTCCATTGTTCCCTGACAGATGAGTTTGGTGTGTGTGTGTGTACGACAGCAGGAGAGGGGCTTATCCTGCGCCCCTCTCACCCTGACAGGGGAGAGCGATTCTGGGACGTCCTAATCCACTGCGCCAAGTGGGTTCAGTCCAAGGTCCTATCAAACAATTAACACCAAAAGGCATGACAAATGTTGCACTGTGCTTACCCCTGATAGACATTCAATACACGCAATCAATCACATGGCATGCCGGGATATTTACAGCTCAGGGTGTGAAGGTGGAGGCTTCACATGTTTTGACTTGTTTAAAATGAGGAAAGCAACCGTCCCGACCCTATCCTGCAATTATAGTAATAAACATCATAGCCATAATGTAAGGTTTTGTTCACTGATCCACTACTAACACCCAAACTGTTCGTTGAAGTTAAAGTACTGAATATTCAGGTATTAGTACTAGCAGTAGAAACAGTACCAACAACAGTATCTTAAACATACTAATCTGGAAGTTGATGGTTTGATCTCGATTAAGGTTAAGGTACACTTAATTGTCCCAGTTTCCTCTGCATCTCCTCACCCTGAAACATGCAAACTGCACAGAAACCACCGCTCCATATCTTCAACAATACAGACTCCTCTAAAATATCTTGGTCCAAATTCATACTAAAAACAGTGATTTGTTTCCTTGGGCCTTGGTAGAAGAGTTGTGACTTGAATCAAACCTCATTATTTTTCTCACAGAAATCTGTCTGCTCTAACATATTGCCAAAGACAATATAAACAAAACCATACTGGGCGAAGTGTTTATTCCCTCAGGTAAGTGTCACTCCTGTCGTCGCACATATTACATTTCCTTTGTACACGTGATGCTTCTGAAGTGCCAGTGAGAAGCTTTGAGCTCTTAAATTTGGATTTGTTTTGATCCATGGGCCTGACTTGCATTTTGAGAGCTTGTCATTTCACAGTCACAGTGTCTGTCAGAGCTGTCAGAGCAGTGTCATATACATAAACTCCCATTCACTGTATCTGTAAGTCCATTTAAACACAAAATACAAGTGGGTATAATGCTTTGCCCAAGGCCACATCAGCATTAGGACTTTTTGCTTTATCAAAAATAGAAAATATTTTATTTTTTACCTGGTATTTATGCTGCCCACTCATAGCTATAGGGACTTATTCAACATAATAATAAAGGTACGCTAATAGTTTGATGCACTACGTAAAGGTCTGGTCTGCCACTTGCTGTCTCCATGGAGATGTTATTGCTTTGCTTGAAATGTTCCACATATGACACTGAAGTTATATTTGTTGCATTTCTTCAAATACATGTTTGCTTATTATTTAGGGGGAAAAATACATGCATTCATTGTGCAAGCAGGGTCACCTCTCCACACATTTGACCTGTAACGTTGCATAATGGCTTCAGCTGCTAGTCTCCATGGAGATAAATAAATTTAATGTAATTTTCAATGGAGAAAAATGGGTGGCTGGCCCTCTGTCAGAGAAGTTACACAGTGCACCTTTAAACCTATTATTTTCTGTTGGGCGTATTTGAATACCTATCCTATCCATCTTGAATATGTTTGTTTCTTTCAGGCTTTTTGGCTTTGTAATTTCACAGCTAAATGTTCTTGCACTTCACTGTTGCAGCCCTGTAATTTCTCCATTGTGGGACGAGCTTTTATTCTGTAAGTGTTATAGGAGTTCAGAGGCACTTTTATGTGACACTGTGCAGCCACTTTGGCCATGCAAACACCTTTAAAAGCCTATTCAAGCTGATATTTCAATAGCCCTTCAAAACACAATATACAATTTCCTAAATAGCCCGATTCGCCACAGACGTTGTATTCTTAAAAATGTCAAAAAGTTGTGCATTCTGATGGCTGCAGATAACTTGATGGCGCTGGTCTTTTTCCCATAAGCACCGTGGGCACAGATCGCTGAGTGAAGGGCCAGTTTTTCACAGCCACTCACATCAAAATAACTGCTGTCCACCTCCACAGTGACGACAGCCGTAATCAGCCTGTCAGTCAGAGCCGGCCAAACATGTTCATGTGAGTGCAAAACCACTCTATATGGACTTCTATAGGACACAGTACAGAGGAAATGGTCTGCACCAAGAAAATTACGCAAATCGATGAAACTAGTGTACTCGAAAAACTAGTGAAAACTCAAACTTCTACTCTTTTCATTTGAAATATTTGTTATTCCCAATGCTGAAGAATCTGCTCAAACCAACCATTTATTCCTTTTAGGCAACAAAAGGTGAGCAGGGTCATCTCCTCGTAGATCTAACCTGTAACTTGACCCTTGGCATCACCTGTGTGTCTAACTGGAAATAAATAAGTAAGTAACATCTCCATAAATAACATCTCCATGGAGACAAGCAAATGGTGGACTTTGTACATGGTGCATCTTTAAGTTGGTTTGTATCATTAAAAGACACTACTCGATCTGTTTGTGTGCATATATTTGTCATGCATCTTTCTTCTTTTTTGTAAACATTACAATTTGGTGCTTTATTCATTCTTTATTCTATCAAATTCTGTGTCCCCTGACTGGCCACCATCAATCTCACATTAACACCCCCACATCAGCATCATCACATCACTATAACATCCCACATTCAAGGGCGGCGAAGTGCACTGCCAGTGGACACATAAAAAAGTAACAGTAATTAAACCACTTTTATTTTCACCACTCAAACTTACACACAGTAACATATAAACTAATACTTAAAAAAACAATATATACAGCACAGTACTACCAGATTACACACGGGGACACCTAGGCAGCTCTTATCTCCCTGCTGATGCTGAGAGGGTGTAACTGAGGCCCTGTCACTATAATCCTCATAGGACAGATTTAGCCCAGGTCTCATGGCGCTTTCATCCAGGGCCAAAACTGAGCTAACCCATTTATGTAAAGAGCCGGCAGCCTCACACCTGCTCGGCCCCAAACACAGCTGGAGCCCAAGAAAAGAGCCTGCTAATAGATTAATGAATCAGATTTGGGGGGAGATTTGTGGTGGGTCAGAGTAAATAGGCTGTAACTGTGCAGTAAGCAGGCAAGTTTACTCAGCAGTCACTTGGGGTAGAAATTGATGACAGCGTTTCTCAAACTGTGGTAGCTGTGTCTTCTAATGAAAGTCCTGCATTTAAGTTGCTTGGTTAGTCCTGGTTTAAGTCTTGTGTAAACTAAATACCCTTTGAAAATGTGTAGTTAGATTGGTTTGATTAAAAGGGCTGTTTTCTGATCTACTGTGTGTTATAATGTTGTTTCCTCATCACAAACAATACCTGGAGTTTTGCTTTGTCTCATTTGCACATGTTTAACACACAAATCCTGCCTATTTAGGCTTTAAAGTTCTGCTCTCAAACTGAAAACACTCGTGTGGTAATAAGAAATGCTCCACTGTGTTTTTAAATCCCTTCCACCTTCACTAGAATCATTTGGATAATTACAGCCCTGGTTTTGCCCATTTCTACTGAACAAAAGGTAAAAAGTAGCTGTTAACTTGAAAAGTACCGCGTCATAACAAGGTGGTGCCGAGCGTTTTGAGCTTTGGAGATGTAGACAGACTAATAATAAAGCATTATTCAGACATGTGTGAATGAAACAAAACACAATCCAGGTATGTTTTTGATGAGGTAACACAATTCTAACATGGCTACAAGCTCACAAGAGTAAATTGTGCACAATATGGGACCTTTAATTATAATTTTTTTAATTTGCAGCACTGGACTTTACCCATTGTGGGGCAAATACAGGTTCACCTTTCTTATCTTAATGGCCATGATTTGGAGTGAGGATTTTGAAGAAAAGGTGCTTAAAGGGGAACTCCAGCACGTTTGAAGCTAAAGCCCATTGCTAGAGGTGGTCAAATACTGTCAGAAGCCAAAAAACGGCACAGATCAGTGTTGTCTTGACAGACTCACTGCCACAGTGAGATCTCTGCCTAGGTCACACTGATCTGTATCATTTTTTGGCTTCTGACAGTATTCGACCACCTCTAGCAATGGACTTTAGCTTCAAACGTGCTGGAGTTCCCCTTTAAGTACTCAGTACACTGCATATTTCTTTGATCTCGCTAAGATTTTAAAACTTTGACCAGGTTATTCATCTTATTTTCAGATTTATTATCTACTTACTCGCTCTGAATTTGATTTATTCTAGTCTAGACATAGTTTATTTTAAGATAATTTGCCAAGTAAAATGATCTTGCTGCATGGACAGATTTCACCACTTTTACATCATTTTCTGATAGATTTAAGTATTTATATCTTACATTTTGGCCAAGCTTTTTTGCAGTGTAGCATGCAATGGATATATCAATGCCCTTTCAAATAAACAACACGTCAGCTTTGGGGTGTTTAAACTCTTTAAACATACAGTAATGACCAGTTAGGCTTGAGTCTACATTGACCCATCCTGTTGCCCAGCCCCTGTAACCCCCGTGGGCACCGGACCCCCGGCTCCCCCCTGACACACCACGCACAATTACCCTTTAAGCTCTTCCCAAGCACCGTTACCTCGGGCTTTACTGCAGCAACACATGGTTAAGTCATAATGTAAAGAGGCCGCGGACAGAGGGAGCGTGTGTGGGCGAGTATTTATCACACTGTGGGGACTAAAATCTGTACACTCACATCACTCACATCGTCATGGCGACCTGACTTCACCGTTGGGACAAAAATGATTTATAATTAGATCATCAACATGATCTAAAGATTTGTATAAGAATAATTGAAATGTGCCTTATCTAACTTTTCTGGGGAGAGTTTGCCGCCTGCATGTCAGATGCTTTGTCTAGAATGTTCCACAGTATAGCATTAAACTTGCTGACCTCCATAGAGACAAGCAGCACCTTTAGGCATGGGGTCAAGTTAGAATGCATGTTTTTTGCTGTTTTTTTATTACAATCAAAACACATATTCACATATACATACATAAATGATACACTTTTGTGCCTTTGTTAAAATTATTATTAGTTTGTACATTAAATGGAAAAAAAAAAACAAAAAACAAATCCTTACATTCTTCATTCTCATTTTGCTTATTTTGATACGATCATAAACAATAAACTTCTGTGCACTTCTTTAACATTATTATTAGTTTGTATGACCATAGTATGTCATTTATTTAGCTAAATATTTGTAAAGTTCCGTGATAAAGGCACATAAGAAGCCACATTTTTGAAACTATGCCATGAATAGGGGTTAATACCTTTTTTTTTTCTTCCCACTCCTTTTTGAGAAATGTGCTTTTCTGTACCACCTGCAGAGGGGTTCATAGGGGGGGTCAGGTGCTATGAGTATTGGGCAGCAAGCTGCCCCCGCGACCCAGCCGGATTAAGCGGGAGAAGATGGATGGATGGATGTTCTGTAATATGTATATGGTTATTGTTTCTCTCGGCACAAAGTCGAAATAAAAATGAACCAATCAACATAGTCCATCTTTAAGGAGAAGCAAGAAGCGACTATGGTTAGATTGGAATCGGTCTCCAGGAATTGAATGTAAGCCAATGTAATGTCACCAAGAAGCATGGAAATCCAGCATGTGTGTATGTGTGTGTGTGTGTGTGTGTGTGCGTGTGTGTGTGTGTGTGAAGAGAGAGGAGGCGTGCTGGTCGGTAACACTCGCCTTTATCTCGTCCCACTGGTGAAAGGACCACACCGGGATCAAACACTCTTTGAAGACCTGAATTTATGGAGCTGAAATGGCGACTCACATTCAGCTGCTGCAGTTGGTGATGTCTGTGAAGCCATGGGCTGATTCTAGTCGCTCTGGTCCTGGTAAACAATGCAAATAATAGATCAGAACAGAATCATAACATTTCATTCATGGTGATTACAGTTCACAATAAATGGAAAGCTTGTGTGCATATGTGTCTGTGTGTGTGTGCGTGTGTGTGTGTTTTTCCCCTCTGTATTCACCTTTCTTGAAACTGGACTTAAAATCCAGTTGAGGGCTAATTTTATAATCAAAATCAGAATGAATCAGAATTCTCACAGATACTGCATTATGCTGGGGGTGTCCTACATATATCTCTATTGGGGAATGTTCAGTACAGTGGAAAAAAAACTATGTCTAGTTAAGTTAAAATTACTTAAATTAAGAACATTTTACTTTATTTGAGTAGATTCAACTTGACAAGTGAAATTATGTGGCAGTGGAATAAGTGTTTTTTTCTTAATTCAAGCAACATTTGATTTTATTTCTTATTTTAAGTGCAAGTTGTTGTTTTTCTTATTTTAAGTGTAGCGAGACGTATTTTCGTATTTTAAGTACAAAAATCTTATTGCACTGGCAGATCATTTTACTTGTGAAGTGAAATTTATTCAAATCATGGTAAAACTTTCTTAATCCAAGTCATTTTAGCTTGACTAGATTTAGTTTTTTGCAGTGTAGTTACCATGGTGACACAATGCACACATTAGCAAAAAGTTTTAAACTCCTTAACACCTGAATTTATATAGATGTATATAAAAAATGTTTTGTGTGTGTCTTTGCATTTAAGTACATGGTAAATTAAGTTGAGATGATTAATTTGACAATAGCAAAAAATAAATAAATAAAAAAAATAAATAAATTTGGGTGTGTTGCAAATTTGCATCAATTAGACACAAGTGTTTGCCAAAGGTTCCTAAGAAGGTACAGGATATGCACCAGGATATGTGCTAACCGGCATTGGGGGAATGCAGCAGCTATCTTAGTTTGTTGCATATTTGTGACACTCGGCGTTAAGGGGCTAAGATTGTCTGAAAAAACTCAAGAAAAAAATCCAAAATTATCTTTATCTGGTCAGCCTGTGTTAAAAAGAAGAGATTCAGACAGAGCAGTGCCCTTGGTTAGCATCAAACCCCCAGGGAATGTTAATGATATCAGCTGCAAAGAATTAATACCCAGGGGATTCAGTTCTTTTCATTTTGCCAACCAGCAGAAAAATAAAAAATAAAGTTTAAACAAAAGAATAAGATCAAAGAATAAAACATTATTTAAATGTCAAGTCTTGTTTATGAACTGTTTTTCCCAGTAATATTTTGTAAAAGTATCACAAATCATTTACCATTGTGCTAACTAAAAGCACAAGGCGAAACAGGTTTTCAGCAGCCCACAATGGCACATGCGCCTTTTCTGGTTTACATTATCAAATACAATACACATGTTTTTGTTGCTTCGGATAACAACCTTCAAAATACACTCTACTCCTTTGTTCCATGTTATATATAAAAGAAGTGATTGAAGCGCTCTGTTTCCATCCCATTGCCTGTGCAGTACAACAAAGCACATAAGACAAACCTGCTGACACTTTTGAAAATATGTTTAATATGAACATTGGCCAACCCAGCACTCCACACAAAAGACTCCCTCCCTGTTGTAGCCTCATTCTCCACAGCACTTGGTGACAGTCCAAAACCTACAGATGCTTTTGTGTGAAGTGGGGTCTTGAGACGAAGGAGGTGCTAGACGCAGTTTGGTGCCATCAATTTTGGGTGATGTTAAGGTGATTAATTCATGTGCCATGTCTCGCTCTGATTGGACGAGCCTCGGGGGACCGCTTGGACTGATTGGTTAGTTCCTGTTTTTAGCCAAAATGGGATGGCGATGTGGGTATAGTCTTTTTGTTCAATCCCCAGAGATCAAGAGCAAATTAATACAAATGGTAGGAGCTCTCGTGTGTCCTGGACTGGAGAGCTCACCTTCCCCCCAGGTACAAACAGCACAGAGGAGAGTGGAGCAGGTGCATTCAAGTGCAGAGCAATCGGAAAGAAAGATGATTGGAATATATCAGCAAGAGAGGGAGAGAGAGAGAAAGAGAAGGAGGGAGGGGAGATGGAGAGAGAGGCAAGAGAAAGAGAAACGGGAGAGGGAGAGAGCAGAGCCGAGGAAGCCACATATGAAATTATTACCTCAAAGGAGAGAGAAAAAACACAGTGCTCCACTTTTGTTTTGTGACACTTGTGGAAATCTCAGGCAGGACAGATGTTTCAATTTGAAAGGATTTTGATCAAATGTGCCATTTTCTGTGGAGCTGCATGAATATAGAGGGAAATAGGTTTTGAAAAAAGTTGTTAAAAATGTCTAAAAATGATTCTTGAACATTGTGGTTGAGGAACATTTGAGTTATAAGCAACTTAAAATAGCTTGTGTATAGTGCAGTTTAACACTATGGATACTGTACCTACATGTACCTAGAATATGTATACAAATTTATCGAATACACTTACTTTTCTAACATCAAATGAATATAATAAAATATTCAATCATGTAATCTAGGCTTCAAACTGCACATAACTCTGCTCTAAATGATCATGTATGTGTGATTTTCATATTTCCAGTTAGTGATAGGAAATGTGAATCAAATATAAAGCTCTTTTTCATACTACTTTGCGTCTTTGCACTATAATTTCAATACAGCTCAATGCAAAAGTATTCTGTTTATTCCGAATACAGTGATCGGACCATGTATCACAATACATTACAAAATACATTTTAATGTAGGTACAATTGCAAAGTCATCCCATCACTTTGAACTCTATATACAAATAAATAACTGAAATAAATGTGTAGATATGTTGCCATAACACAGAGGAAATAATCTCACACAGTCACAGTGTACAGCTGAGACTATTGCTATAAATATCCAGTCTGAATGTTCCTGTTTGTGGAGTGAGCAGTGACGGCGGCAGAGTGACCCCTTCTGGTGTCCTGCCCTCAAGCTACAAATCTCAACTGCACTCCACTCAGTAAATACAAAAAAGATGGCGAATTTTACACAATCTGCAACATAAAAAATAAAGGCAATACACACAACTTAAGTCACAAAAGTTCAGCACTCTTCAAATTTAATTATAATCCAAAACCATTAGCCCAAAGCCCATAATTACTCCAAACATGCTCTAAACACATTGGATTTGTACATGCTGTTTACCATTGCATAGATATCCAATACTCCAGCCTGCACAATGAGAGAAAAACATTGACTTGCCTGATAAAATTCAGCCCTTTGGTGGGTTTAAGCTTTCATGTGAAGTGGGCGCTCCTCTATTGATCTTTCCATCGCATGAGGCTGCAAAAATCTAGCTCTCCTCCTTCTCTCTGCAATTTCATTATACCCCAAAGGCCAGACCCCACGCTCAAATTGATCATTGCTTGGAAAGACAATATGATATGTGGTTTGTGGTGGGCTGACATCATGCATTGAGTTAAATTCAGGAGAGCTAGAGTGACATCGTAACCCGAGGGACAATTGTGACACATAAGATTGACAGATCCTCTAGCACAAGTCTTTATGTAGCTTGTATGTGGCCGCTAACTTGTGTGGTTGTGTCACGGGGTGAATAGATGTTTGGGCAATGACACTGGACTCTTTTTTGGCAAACAAGTTGGGAGTAGTGGCTGGTGTCAGAGCCTCTTTAGTTCTCTGCAGGCTTTTTAGTGGGAACTGGACCAATCAAAACCTGGAGAAGGACCAGATGCAGGATTCAGAGAGGCAGGGCGTGTTATTTAACAGGGCTAAGAATGTTGGGTAAGTACTGAAGTGGAAGTACTATAGTGGGTGATGTGTCTCTGTATCTTATTATAATCATCCTATTCAATAATGTTAAAGGGCCCATATTACACTATTTTCTGACCTGTTATAATGTTGTTTCCTCATCAAAAACATCTGGAGTTGTGTTTTGTTTCATTCACACGTTTAACACAAATCCTGCATATTTAAGTTCTTCCCTCAACTGAAAACACAACAAAACAAACGTTAAAAGATAGATTTTAACTTGAAAACTACTGCTTAATGATATCACAAGGTGGATCAGAGCATTTTGAGCTTTGTAAATCTACACAGACTAATAATAAAGAGTTGTTCAAACATGTGTGAATGAAACAAACCCCAACTTCAGGTATGTTTTTGATGAGGCAACAGAATTATAACATGATTCAAAGCTCACAAGAGTCAGTTTTGACAGTTAACCCCAAGGCAGCTAGAGCTAAAGTTGATCAAAACCACATCAGGTAAAGTTACAAGTCAGATCTGTGGACAAAAGCGCCCACTTCTCCAACAATAAACATACCTGAAATTGAATGAATGCAAGATAGTGAACATTCTAGATAATGCAATAACATCCCCATTAATATGCATGTTGTTTGCTTTAAACTTGACTTTACAAAACCCAAACAAACGAGCACAGTAAAGAAACATAACCATTGATTATTCTGTATACTTCTCGTTCTGCTTTGAATATGATCATTGCACAGTGTTGCTGGCTTGTAATTGTCCAGACAGACTGTACTTCCTGATATTTGGGGAATCAGAAGAGGCCCATGTCAAAGTCTCCATTAAGAGGGGAAAAGATTACACTCTTGCCCAGGGCCATTCATGTTTAATCCATATGGTACCTGCAAGTAATCCTTTTGGGGCACGTTTCCACCAGAACAGGCCGTTTACACCCCTCAGCTCAATTACACAGAGCCGTGGTGAAGTGGAAAGAGGCCCACGTGCAGGGCAGTGATGAGTGATCAGAAAGAACCAATCAGGAGCAGTCTGAGGGGAGAAGGGGGACTGTGTACTATTGTCTATATATACTTAGACAACAATACTATAGGTGTATCCTTTAATAGGGCATAAACACATTCAAGTCATACAAAACTGCTTTTAATGCAAAATACTGTAATTAGGAGAAGGTATGTATCTCTGTGGTCTTACCTTCGTGACACAATGCACACATTAGTCAAAAATGTTTTAAAACTGTCTGAAAACTCAAAAAAACAAGCAATCAAGGTCCTGCTTTGAATTTTAGTTCGATTTCCAACAAAAAGGTGAGAACTGTTAGCTAGACTGTGACTGTAATTTAATGTTCTAATAATCTGATTCTATTTACACCAGCTCTTTACGGTCTGATTGTGTTAAAATAAAGCTTACATTAAAGTCTAACAGTCCTCAGATAGAGCTGTGCCTACAGTTAGCATCACACCTTCACATCAGCTGCAGAGTATCAATGGGACGTAATAAACACTAAATAAATGGTTGCATCAGATCACACGCTGAATAGGTGCTGAGTAAAATGAAAGGTTCTCTTATGCTGTATGTATGAATGTGGTGTGTGAGTGATTGGTGGTCAAAGGGGCCAATAGCGTAGATTTGGCAGCTTCTCTTCTGTCAGTCTAACCCAGAGCAGCTCTGACTACAGTTGTACCTTATCACCACTGAATATGGAGTACATGAATAATGCACTTGGATGTTTTAAAAGGTGTTACATAAAATCCAAAATCCACTATTATTAATTATACAAAGATCTTTTACTATCCTTCCTCCATACACAGCAAAAACTGCAGGGTTAACATTTCAGGGAGTTGTTTTTAACACAAAAAGTTTTATTTTAACTATTTGAAAGTTAAATGGAGGTTCAAGTTGAGGTTATTTGTCAGAGTTGAAATGGTTAAAGTTAATTCAACTTCCCTTAGTGTTAATTTAGCACCTCCCACCCACCACTTCAAACTCCTGCGAGAGAAGACCAGTGCGAACCACTTTTGCACATAATGTCATCTTAAATTAACTAAAATAATGTGTAAAAATAAAACATCTCTATGTGTTATTTAGCTAAATCAGGATAAGCCGTTAATATAATATAAATGTTAATATAACTCTTGATTTTGCGGTTAAAGGAACTTTGATCCAGTGTTAATTAACAAATATTTCCAAAAATGGTAAATCAACTCATATTCATTAGACTCATATAAACCCTGAAAAAATGTTTAAAAAAAATTATTCTGTAAGAGTCAATTTTAACACTCCACTTTGTACTATATATATACTTTTTTTTAACTGCAATTACTATTACTAATTGCACAACCGTTATGGTTACTACTACGACAACGCATTACACTTCAGAATAAATACAGAATGCTAGTGGTATACTTTTTTTCTTTGTAATTAAAATGCATTTCAACAGAATTAATCCAATTGTATTTATTTTTCAAAAATCCACACAAAACCAAAGCAAACAATGTAAAATTATTATGTTGTTAGCTAATGTTTTATCAAATTATTGTCATAAAAAATGTGACCAATCAATTTAAAGCCTTCAGCCTATAATTAACTCAAAATGGCACACATAACTATCCACAGACGTCATCGCAGCATCTGTCCAGAGGTGCTATATTCACTGCATGTACAGATGAAATGATGCACAGACACAGAGTGCTTATATAACACCGCTCTTTGTATGTAGGTCAGTGTGCGTTGTGCTTTGTGCTGTCTCATGGATGAAAGGGGTTACACAGACGCGACTGCAGGGGCTACAAGTGCGCTGTTGAGAGACCCTTTCAACTCTTTGTATACACCCGCCCTACGTCTGTCACCGACCACACCAGAACACTTTCTTTATGTCCAGGCCTCCTCAAATGGCCCATAATGCACCAGTGTGTGAGCTCAGTACACCGCACAACCTCCCGGGAAATCTCCAACACATTTCACAATAATTTGACAGTGATTGGTGTTGCTTTGATTCAACTCAATAAATCTTTCAGTTGTCATGATTGCATCGAGATTTTGTTCGACAGCGTGAGGGCAAATGGTGAGAATGAAACGGGTGCGAAAACTCACCCAGGGGCGATTTTGTCTGTGTTCAGGAGGCGGGGCAACTCAGAACTGCCCCCTGTCCCGAGGTATTACACAATGGGGATATTTTAAGTGCTTTAATTGGACAATGTTGAACCCCTGTGGTGAAATTGCACAGGGGATGAGAGAGAGTAAGTGCATGGGCAAAACTAGGGCACCATATGTTGGGTAAGCATTTTTAATAAAAGTATCTTTGTCCTGATACAAGCAGAAAACATGCAATGGATCAACAAATGAAAATGTGCTTTATGTAACTTTGCTAGAGAGCCAATTCAAAATTCAAAATAAGCAGCAAAAATAGACATAATTAAAGCTAAATATAGAAATATATCACGTTACACTTACAGTATCTATCTTGGAGTTATTCAATTACAGATATATTTGCCGTGAAAACATGGATTCTTGTGAACATGTATCACTTCTCCACAGATCTGACCAGAAACAGCATAGTGGCATTGTCTACTTATCTTAACAGAAATGAAAGAATAGAAGTTTAATGCCATACTGCGGAACATTGAAGGCAAAACAATAACATCTCCACAGGGAGAAGGCAGCAGATTTCACTAGAAAAGTTGCATTGTGCACCTTTAAAGAGCATTACAACACTGAATTAAAGATTATTTTTAACACTGCACTCACAGTTGCTAGATGTTACTAGATGATGTTACACTAAAATAAAATGTGACCCAGATTTGAGTGAGAAAATGAACTACAACTCGCCACAACCTTCACTTTCTGAGATATGTTATAGACCGGAGCCAAACTGTGTCAGAGTTGAAGTTCACAAGTCCATCCATCAATCATAACCGGACAATAGCAGCACTGGAGCAGACTGGTTTCAAGCATCAATCATATTTTGGACAATGGTTTTACTGTAGCGGCCCTGCTTCTCCTCGAGGGGACAGTGCCAGGAGGACCCTCGGAGCAGATGGGGGTGTGTGAACAGGGCAGAGGCAATTAGACCACTCCTAATCCTCCATCTGCCCCTGACCAGCAGCCAGGGAAAAGACACCAAACATGGGCTTCTACAAGGCACAAAACCCTGATGTAGCACCCCGTGTGTGAATAAACCCACTCAGCTATTTTATCTTTGAATGTCTGTGCCTTTTAAGCATCCGCACCTGCAAACCAAGCTGTGTGGCTCTTCAAAGATATGGTACATGAATGCCAAAGAGCCCATGGGAACAAATACTGCAGACTGGCCACAAACATTCTCTGGGTTTAAAGTGCCCCTATTATGCAATTTTCTGATCTGTGTTATAAAGTTTAAAGTTTTCTCATCAAAAACATAGCGAGTGTTGTATTTTGTTTCATTTACCCATGTTTAAACACGCAAACCCTGCATATTTAGACTTTAGAGTTATTTTCTCAAACTGAAAACACTCCAACACTCCATTTTGGATTATCTTTGGATGATTTCAGCCCTGGAATTTCCAACTTCTACTGAACAAAAGTTAAAAGGTAGCTGTTAACTTGAAAACTACCACTACATGACATTATAAGGTAGAACAGAGCATTTTGGGCTTTGGAAAATCAGCCAGACTAATAAAAAAGGATCAGTCAGACATGTGTGACCGAAAGAAAACACAACTTGAGCTCACAAGAATCCATTTTGTGTAATATAGTACCTTTAAGATACAAGATAAAGGCAAGAATATCCTAAAAGTGCTTTACTAATTACGCAGATTTTGCTATTTCTCTGGGCATTCTAGTAATAGGAAAAGTAGTGTAGTGTATTCTAACACCAGTTTTACTTGGGAGAAGAGCAGTTAAAGTGTCAGATTAGCCTGCTGGCACTGTCACACACTATAATAAATAAGCAGCATGTTAAAAATCTATTGAAAAAGTCATGAAAGTTGCATGAAGTACTGTATTATCCCCTCAAGCACTAGTATAACTTTTCTTTTCATCTCTTTGTTTTTGTGTCAGTGTTTCCAGAAACTGCTCTACTGTAAAGTGTTGAGTCAAGACAAGCAGCTGTTAAGTGTTGTCCTGTGGCTAACAGAGCAGAAATTCACTCAACGTTAATACCAGATGGGACTGAGGTAAGTGAATGTACCACTGCCAGACAAACACTACCTGCTTTTCCAGTTGGCACCATTTTGTAACAAGCCTCTCCGCCTCCTCTTTATTTTCAAACATCTTTTTGACATCCAGACCTAGAGCTGTTTAATGCTACATTCTTGCCAATAATGTCAGTCAGATGTGCAGCCATCCGCAGACAGTTCGAGGGAATCATGGGGAAAATGCTCACCGCTGTTGAGTGAGATGTGAAAGTGACAGCACCTGGAGAATGCAATAAATACACCTCTGTAAAGGCAAGAATATTATAATATATACGTTGTCATCAATCAATCAGTATTAATGAATGAGTAATATGTGTCAGGATATTCAGTGATAATGCCAATGATTGCCAAGTCAAGCTGAAATCTTGCTCACACTGGTACGGGAACAATCAATATCCAAAGGGCTTTGTACAAAACAGAACTCTAAACTACCATATATACAGCCAAACCGCACCACACTGAAGTAACTATTGAATAAATATAAAAATGCATTGGGTTTTTATGGCGCCTTTTAAATTTCTCACTTGGAGATGAAGTTTGTAGGTACAGCTGTTCTGGATCAAACTGATGAAAACATGGCTGCCGCTCTTCAAGAACGGCCTCTCTCCAATACCAGTTACTCACCGTGTAAGCAAAGTATGGGTTAAGTGTCTTGCCCAAGGACACAACAACAGTATGAGCTGGTTGTTTGAGATCGCCCTATCAACAGCTATTGTATTAACTGTGAAACGTAATTGTATCTTTCTTATGGTTAAAAGGCCCATATTACGCTGTTTTCTGATCTATGTGTGGTTCTTCATCACAAACATGGACTTGTGGACCTGGAGTTGTGTTTTATTTAATTCACATATATTTTTAATATGTTTGTTCCAACTTGTGATGTGATGCAGTAATACAGAACGTGCTCCATTGTGTTCTTAAACTACAAGAACTTTCACGAGAAGCATTGAATCCATGAATAATTTTTTTTGTAGTAGTAGTAGTAGTTTATTCGGTCGTTTTACATTACAAAACAAAACATAACATAAACTACAATCCCATAGATCCATCCATCCATCCATCTTCTCCCGCTTAATCCGGCTGGGTCGCGGGGGCAGCGTGCTGCCCAATCCTCATAGCACCTGACCCCCTATGAACCCCTCTGCAGGTGGTGAGCCCACAGGAGGGGCAATCCCATAGATCATTACCGAAAGTGTTTAGGCTGAAGTAAAAGTACGTATGATGCCTAATCCAGTTAAACAATGACAGAATTCCAAGAAAAAAACAGCGTATGAACAGCAAATTTACATTTACAATTTCACTTACGACTTAATATGATTAACTTAGGTTCAGGAGCAGGACCTCGCCTCCTCTCCAGCAAATCACAGCACACTTCTGCCACACCTCAATTTCCAGAAGCCTATTTATAGCAGCCTATCCCGGCAACCCAGTTTGTCCCGAATAACTGGACCTCACCCTCCCAACCCCAATCTGTTTACTTCCAGATATAAGATTCCTACAGGGATGGTCCCGTTACTGCTGGGCCATGTGAAGATTGAGTCTGAACCCCCACCCTGAGTCTCAACCCATCTGACCCACCTTGTCTTCATATAATAAACGCTTTTTGCTTTGCACGTGTTGTTGGCGTGGTTCTTGCTAGTGAAACTATATATAAAAAAGACAGATATAAATTAAAACAAACAAAACTGAAAGCATAATTCTGCATGAACTGAACAAAAGGTAACATGTAGCTATAAACTTAAACTACAAGGTGCAATGGAGCGTTTTGAGCTTTATGTAGATGTAGACAGACTAATAGTCGGGTTAATCCAGCATGTGTGAGTGAGACAAAACACAACTCAAGGGATGTTTTGATGAAGTAACAGCATTTTAAGATGGTTTAAATCTTCCTTTTCGTTTTTTTTTTTTTTTACTTATGACAAATTTCAACCTAGAACAAAACACACACATGCTGTTTTCTATATTTTATTCAATACTCGCCCTCACCCTCCCTCGCCTCAGGTCAAGTTAGTGCCAGTCCTCATGTAGCTTCCTCGGTGACAGACTGGAGCAGAGCCAGCCCCTCCATCAGCCTGTCTGTCCTGCTCTAAGCTCCTCAAAGGCAGGAAGTGCAGACTAAGGTCCTGTGTTTCCTGACCACTGACCTCACGCACGTTTTTAGATAGTTACGTAATGAAACTGTCTGGCTTTTCAATTTATTCTGACATAATTTCTAATCCTGGACTTATAATGTAGGCTTTTCTGAACTGTTGGTAATTAAAATGGGATATTGTGAGACTTGTTTTGTAGTAAAGTGCTAATGCTAATTAACATACTGACAGTTTTAGGTGGCCTTAAAATCCTGTTTCTTGAACTGGGAGAAATTTAAAGTCTAGACATTTTTTGCAATGTAGGTGCCATATGTACTCGTAATTTTCCAATATCTCCAGACAGTAAATTGCTGTGAATATGTACCACAGTGGGACAGCAGTTGCTAGTGGAAACTGTTGTGTCCTTTGGCAAGACACTTCACTCATACTGGAAGAATATTAATTTGTAGTTTGCCATTTAATCAACCAGAACCAAAGCCAAATGCACTATAGCAACTGCTGTAAGTAGTAGGTTAGCTCTTCCTACACACTGCATATTGAAATACATGCACATTCATCTGTTCTTATGATTTTTTATATCATAATTTAGATTTTCTTTTAAAACATTGCCAGTTCTATCCATAGACATAGCAGTGAGCTGTTACAAGTACTGTAAAATGCTTTTAGATGGTCCCTTCCAGCCTCTTTCCACTTTTAGTTGTTCCCAAATTCTTATGCACACTGTGTTGACACCAGTGTCACCTGAATAAGTGGCTGTTCTGTGTTTGGCCCGGGGCAGCCTAAGCAGAGGTGCTTTAAAATGCATGTCACTCCTGATTAAACAATCCCTGGCCCCACATGCACCTCCAGTCCATTTGTGAAGTGGCTAATTCACTGCAGTCACTTATTGTTAATAGTAGCGGGGAAAGAATGTCAACAAAGGCAACAGCAGTGAACATGAAAGTTTTAGAGTAATGTACAGGCACAGTGGCAGAGTGGTTAGCCTGATTACTTCTTTGCTGACTTGTTTATGGAGGGATTATCATTACCCAAAATCAACAAAAATGTACACAATATAAGGAGTGTTTCCGGCAGCACTTCATAGTTAGGGTGGCCACCTTGACACCAATTGCCCCCTGCCTTCACTTCCTCACAAAACTATGGTCATCTCGCCCTGGTTCTCACTTTCGCCTTTCACCGGCACAGAATCTCCGCTCCCTCCCCCCCGGTCACCGCCTTGACTAACCAATTTTCTGTGGGAAACACTGAAGGAAATCCACCAACTACTAATATGTGTCCCTCGTTAGTTCATAAAGTAAGGTAAACTTTATTGTCCCCAAAAGGAAATTTGTCTTGGGCCACAGCACCATCAAAACTGCAGAACATACAAATTCACATACAAAGACAGTCATAAAAACATACAGCAGGTAAATAGATCACTGTGAATACAATATCCTCTTCCTGGCAGCATTGAATCCAAGCTCCATTAAATTAATCAAATCTAAAAGTCCACCATAATAAATATTAATAAATACAATTATCCAAAGTCCAAGTTCATAATATCAAAAAAAATTTAAAAATTAAAAGTCATCTTTGTCCACACACAAAATCCAATTCATTGAGCAACAACAATTAGCAACAAAAATCTGAGCATACTGCTTTAAATATTTAAATCTTACAATTCATTAGATAAGAACCTAAAAGACCAAGGGCACATAATATGATGAATAATAATGCAGAACAACTAGTTCTTATTCAAGAAAGTGATCGTTATAGGGATAAATGAGAACCTATAACGCTTAGTTTTATGTCTGATGGCTCTGAATCGTCTGCCTGAAGGTAAAAGATCAAATTCTGAGTACAAAAAGTGGTTTTGGTCGCTAGAAATTTTCCTAGCTATCTTAAGTGTTGCTTCCTCAAAAATGGTTTGCAAAGATGGATGGTTATTTCAGCCAATTATTTTCATGGCTACATTGAGGATCTTTTGAAGTTTAGTTTTGTCTTTCACAGTTAATGCTCCAAACCAGGCAGCCATGACATACCTCACTAAGCTTTCTAACACTGCAGTATAGAAGGTGAGTAGCATTTTGGAGCAGACACCAAAACACCTCAACATTCTCAAGAAATAAAGTCTTTGGGCAAGTTTCCAACAAAGATGATCCACATGGTCACTCCATTTGAACTGGCTGTCGACGTAAACACCCAGATATTTAATGGTGTTCACAGTTTCAATCGGCCTACTGTCTATTATCAGAGGATCATGTACAGTTACATTCTTAGGATCAAAAATGATCTCTTTAGGATCAAAAATGATCTCTTTAGTGTTTTAGTGTCAGTGTTTAGGAGCAGATGATGATCCTTACACCATTCTTTAAATTGATTTACTTCATCAAAATAAACTGTTGGGCTGTCAGCTGCAGATAGGAGACTAACAATAATTGTATCATCGGAAAACTTTACAATTTTGTTTTGGCTGTGGTTACTTTGGCAACTATTAGTGTAGAGCGTAAACAGCACTGGAGAGCTCACTGCCCCTTGTGGCACCCCAGTATTACAAGATAATGCCTTGGAAAGAGTGCCATTCAGCCTTACTTGTTGTGTCCTATCTGTCAGCATTGACAAAAACCATTTTACCACGAATGGGCTCACATTCAGCTCCAGCAGTTTTTTGACAAGTAGCCTAGGCTGCACAGTGTCAAAAGCAGAGCTAAAGTCTGCAAATAACACTCTGGCATATGTGTTTGGTGCCTCCAAATGCTTTAATATAAGGTGAGACACACTGATCACTGCGTCAGCGGTGCTGCAGCCTTGCTTATACGTGAACTGCAGGGGGTCACTGAAAGATGAAACATCTGCTTTTAAATGATCGATCACAATTTTCTCCAGGCACCTCATTGCCATGCACGTCAATGCTACAGGTCTGGAGTCTTTATCAGTTTGCGGGCAGCTGACTTTTGGAATGGGAATAACAACTCACTTCTTCCATGAAGCCGGGACAGTACAGCTGTTTAAAGACACAGGAAAATAGGAGTGGATCATGGATTTCACCTTTCTGTTTTATTAGCTGAGAGATATATTTGTATTACTATAGTTCTATATTTTTTATTTTTACTTTACTTACTTTACTACATATACATTTATATAATTATGCCTACTGTATGTTCCAGCTCTTTATTATTATAATATATGTTGATGTGTGAGCTACTGAGTCCAAATAATTTCCCTTGTCTAAGTCCAATATTCAGCATTTTGTGGACTTTCTCCATTTGAAAAATATAATAATTTTAAATTTAAAGGTGGCCCGGTGGCTGAGTGGCAACACTCAGGCCTCACAGCAAGAAGGTTGTGGGTTCGATCCCCGGGTCGCTTGGGCCTTTCTGCGTGGAGTTTGCATGTTCCTCCCCGTGTCTGGATGGGTTTCCTCCGGGTACTCCGGTTTCCCCCATCAACCCAAAACATGCCCGCACCCCTATGAACTAACATCAAGGACCATGTTGTCCACCCTCCTGTGGGCTCACCACCTGCAGAGGGGTTCAGAGGGGGTGCTATGAGTATTGGGCAGCAAGCTGCCCCCGCGACCCACCTGGATTAAGCGGGAGAAGATGGATGGATGGATGAATAATTTTAAATTATTAATGGCTACACTACTATTTTTTATCATTCTGTCATCCATGGATATAAGAACTGGGTCCCTGGGAGTTGCACTTGCAATGTTTCCAGTGCTCCTGACTGACTGGCCCACTGGCATTGACTGACAAAGTAAACAAAATAATGGCCATACTAACCATCACCAAACAGTAAATCCCATTGTTCAGTTGGCCCAAGAGAGCGTAAAATAAACAAAAACAATCATTACATAACATACTTTCAGTGGGCACAACCAGAGTTCTCACAGTCCAGTTCAGAAATAATGCTGTGTGTATTTGCCCCAGGGCCCTCCCGGTGGGGCCTGCCCTCAACAGCTCCCCGGAGAGGCCAGTGCATTAGTAACCACGTTTGTACCCAACACGTCCCAGAGGACAAAGCAGGAAAAACACAGCACTGTTTAAGCACTTAATGTGACCCTACGAGTTTAACTTTGTAAATAAGACAATGTACTATAGCTACATGCATAATGTAGAGGGTTTTTACCAGCTGGTGACCCTAAGTGACTGGATTTGGTCCAGTGTGCAGTGAGGGTCTGCCAACTTCTTGTCTCCATAGAGATGATATTGCTTTGTCTGGAAGTTTCCACAGTATGGCATTAAACTTATCTTGCACTTATTATATGAAGTGCATTTATTTCTCAAAAAATACCTTGAAAATAATCCTTCATCTGCTTAAATAAGTTAATTGTTGAACATTCCCAGCGAGGCAATATCTCCATGGAACGAGGAAGTGGCTGAAAAGTTACATAATGTACATTTAAACAGTATTTTGTAAGCCATTTCTTAACTAGTATGGCCTGTTTTATTCATTGAAGATACCAAAAATGCATGTATTTCCACCACAAACCTGATGATAGATGAAACTGTGGCTGGTCTGATTGTCTCCTTAAGATATATCTAAAACTTCAACCATAATTTGCTTCCCATTGTCAAAATCAGATGTGTGAGTGGCCATTTTGATCGGGACAAAATTACCACATATTTTGGGCAAGTGCTGATGACAGGAGGCATGAATAGAGCTGGATGTTTCTTGGTTCATTTGAGCTGTCATTTTAATTACCTTTTTGCCTGTGGTGTCATCTGTCAACTACATCATATTTTGTTAAATCAGAAGCAATGGTGAGAACAAACCCCCATAATGTGTTTGCACACACCAATTAAGCAGCATTTTGCCCTTTGACAGGTGAGGGGCAGCAGAGATTGACTCATCTTATGAGACAGTTGTTGGTTTGAGGCCCAAAAGTGGTCTTTCCAGACAATTTGGTACGATCATCTCAAAGAATGCTGATTTTGTGGCATATTCCCAGCCTGCAGTATCGAAAGTATTTCACAGAAGGAAATGTGGGCAACGGACAACATGTGATGACAAGTAAGGATGTCATTATTGTCAATTACTGTAAGAAGAAACATCATGATTGAACTATTCATGATTATTAAAACCATTACCAAACCACATTGAAATCTTCCATTTTATTTAATTTCTTTTGTCTAATACATAACCCTTCCTCTTGTACGATAATAACATTTTCTGAATTAAGTGCATTTATTTTATTGTGCTGTAAACAGGTAATGCTATAGTTTATATTTATTTTGAAATAGCTTGATTTTACTTCTAAAGTTTTCTCGATCATTATGTATTACTTCTTACTGACCTGAATAATCACCATTAATGGTTAACTGAATAATCTTGACATCTCTATTGGCAAGTTACTTTTTTACATTTGCTAAAAACTTACGTTCTGGTTTTGCATTAAGTATGTATTTCATTACAGCTGTAACATTTGGCCTACAAACAGTATTTTCGATCAGTCCCTAATAGCACAATGTGTCAGGAGGGCCTGCAGGCGGGCTCTGCCACTTTCAGAACACATTTGGCACATTGGATGTCAATCTGTCACTCAAACTCTGACCTCGCACACTTCCAGGTTGTGCTGGTACTTGCTGGTTAGGTTAGGTTAGGTTGCTTTATTTGTACCCGTAGGTAAATTTGTTTTGCAGATTAGAAAGGCTGGTCCCACATTTCATTCATCCACACTCTGCCCAATAAAACACCAATAAAAACACAAATACAAAAAAGTATTGCAGTTCTCCAGTGTAGAATGGTTTTGTTCCATAAATAAAAGAATTCATCTGACTGAGCTAAAAATCACAATACATATGAACTATATCAAAAACATGATAAATAAATAAATTACAATTTATTCATAAATACAATACCTGGGTCCCTTTCTTTTACACTGCCACTGCTCCTGCAGCCCTACAGTGTTTCCTCACTACTGATATGACAATGGCTCAGATGCAACAAGCTCCTAAAGGGTTGAAGGGCAGAACTAGTTCATTTTAACAGTTTGTAATGCTTCAATTTATTCCTCACTTTCAAAATCCATTTCTAGCATCCAAATTATTTTTGCTGTCACAGTAAAGCTAAGAACAACATACTAACAGCTCTTAAAAACTTCAGAATTTGATGCAGACAGCACACATCAGCCTTATTCTGACCCTAAGAGCTGATTTTTGCAATATATCTGTACTGAAGTAAATCAAATCTTACTTTATTACACAAAAAGCAAACACACTTTTCAGTCCCACCTCAATCCCACTATATTTTGTTAGTAGTTTAGCTATTGAACACAGCCTGCAAACCTATACAAAGACAGGGAATGGAAAGCATTGCGAGCATCTGTAGCTGTCAGCACTAAAGGAATAGCCTATATATCATGCCACCTCCTTTTACCTGCCGCGGGGAGAGAGAGTGGTCACCCTGGAAACGATACACAGCTACTCCACGGCCACCAGTCGAGCGATGACCTTCTGCAATGTTAGCAGGTCACGGTGAGGTGACGAGAAGCCTCCAGGCTAATCCGGCTGGAGGGAGGAACATGCTACATACCAAGCATTCGTGTCAATCAAATACTTCCTGCAGTTTTTAGCACCTGTCAGCTAACGCTTCAAACTACATTAGTGCCGTTTTGTGCACATCGCATGCCGAAACAGAAACTAGTCCCAAAGGATACAGCTGATTCATGTGCTCTAATGTGTGAAGTCATGCCATGTCAAAGTAAAGAGGTTTTTTTTTTTCCCCTTTTTCTAGCCCTGTGTATGTTTGCTCCATCTGTTATTCTTACCAGAGGGTCTATAAACACAGCAGAGCAGGGTCAGTGCATTAGTGACCTCTGTCAGTCTGGTCTGCAAAGGAAGATATTATAATACAGTGATATAAAGGATGATTATAACATGGACTCATAATATTATAAAAGAAACAACAGGCTTTTTTCAGAGTTAATACATAAATACTAAACTAACTAGAGGGAAGGTTTTTGTTGTAGGCTTCTGGATGATCCACCACCTGCTTTCTTCTATGGAGTTATTGCTTTGTCTGGAATGTTTCACAGTATGGTATTGTTAGGATAAATAACTAGGCTTAGCTCTTTTGTATAACCACTTTTATAGTTCATTATTGTACTGAGGTCATGTGAAGATATGCGCTATGGTTACAGCTGTGAGACATAGATATATGTCAAGACAAATGCAGGATATTCCAATATATCTAATAGCAAACTAACTAAATAGGGCAAGAACCAGATAACATCCTGGTTGGAGTCTGATTGGACTGTGCACTGTGCCAAGAGGCCTGGCTGACCTGTGCACCAACGAAGAAGCGCTAAGTCTAAACCATGGTAGCCTCCCACTATAGTTTGAGTATAAAAGTCATCATATAGGCATAAATATGGAGTCTCTCCTTGTACAAGTATGGCTTTCTAATCTTTGAATTAAAAAATTATCTGGACTTTATTTGTGTTTCAAGTGCATTTTTATCTAAGCAAAAACTAACAAACACAAGAGGAAAAGGCTGTTTTCCTCAACAGTATCAAACCAAGACCAAACCAGAGAGACCAAACCAGGCCAAGTTACAGGTCAGATCTGTGGAGTAGCGACCCCGCTCACAGTCAGAATGCCTGTTTTTCTATGTATTTTTGAGGTACAAAACTCAATACATGTAAGATGGACCTGTTTAATGTCATAGGCAGAGCAATGACATATCCATAGAAACAGGCAGACCCCCAAATCGAAAAGTTACACTGTGCATCTTTAAATATATATAAATATAATATAAATATTAAATATATAGTAAATGAACAACAAACTGTTTTATCCATTATACAGATTAATACATTTTACTGCTCATTTAGTCCTATAAACAACAGTATCATTAAAAAGTTAGATTTAGCTGCATCTTGTATCTTCAAAAGAAATAATTAGTCAGGAGTTATTCTGACCTTTTCTCGCTCACATCAAGATGAAAGCTGTTTCCCAAACACAGCCTCTATCTCTTGTTTGTAAGTCAAATCCTGAAGCCTCCTTTTGTCTGAGCGAAATTAAAATGGCTTCATATCACTTGACCCACTTGAATCACCTCCATTGCCCAGGACCAGAACAAGTGCCACTCCACAATGCGCCAGCAGCTTCACAGCAAAAAAATATCAGTTTTCTTTTGCAGATCATAACCTTTTTTAGATTGGATTTCTAGATCAAAATTACACTTTGAGAGAACATTGTCACTAATAGTTTCATGGGTTGTTTGACCTTATGGTATAGATACAGGCACGGAAATACATCATGGAGAAAAGGCTAATCTTCCATGATGAAATAGTTTGTGAAAAGGCCCTTCACATTTGTAAAAGTCACCTTCTATTATCTTCCAGTAGCAGGAGATATGTGTTCTTCCTGCTCTGTAATCCTATCTCATAGAAGTGTGTCAGGACCAGCTTGACATTTGTAAACAATCCTCCCCTCCTCTTCCTGGTCCTCTTAGTGCGCTGACTTTTCAGCCAATCAGATTTGCTCGTTTTCACAACTAGACTATAGCAACAACATTGAAGTGGATTTTCTATGGTTAGATAGCATCAAGTCAACATAATGGTGTCTAAAGTACTGAGTAGAATATTGTTGCAAGACACTACAACGGGATCTGATTTGTGACATTAACTGTTAAAAATAAAACCACAATTCTCAAACTTTTCACCGTTCCATGACAAGTGTGGGTGGGAAATAGCAACAAATCTGTCTAAGATGATAATTTAGAGGCCTGGAAATGTGTCAAGATTTTTGTGAATTTGACGTTTCTTTTAACTGTTTCATATGTGGTCTTGTGTGGGTGGGACAAGATACAATTTCCACAAGATGAGAGATAATTTCTAAAATGATAGATATTTTGTTTGCAGATTTCCTTTTTACTGAATATTTATATACCACCGCTTTTTATATATATATTATTTTCTGTGGTTGCACCAAATTATGAAATCTAATGTATTGTAACCTAGTGTACTAACTATGTGACACTGCCAAATCATATAAACATTTAAGAAAATAAATTGGAAATAGAGAGCAGTAGGTGTATACTGGTGGTGGTGAAAAATGTATGGATCTGCAATACTACTACTACTACTACTACTACTACTACTACTACTACTACTACTACTAATAATAATAATAATAATAATAATAATAATAATAACAATAACAATAACAATAACAATAACAATAATAATAATAGTAATAGCTGCTCTGGGGCCCCATTGTGGCACCTTTTCACAACAGTCTCCCATCCAAGCACTAACCAGGCCCAGTCCTGCTGAGCTTCTGAGATCTGATGAGCTCAGGCATTGACAAGGAGGTTTGGCCACACGATAAGTGATTAAAGATCACTCAAACGTGACTTGTTCAAGGAATGTGTCTGTCATTGTCTAATTAAATATTCAATGCCTTCAATGCTTTTTTTTACCTGCCTTAGGACAACAGATAAAATCTAGCTAATGTGCTAACTCCAGCATCTTTATGTTGCTTGATGATGCATTGATTACCATGCACAGTCATAATTCAAATAAATAAATAATGTAGTAAACAGTGTGATAGCATATGTAATACTATACTGTATCAACATACATTACAATACATATATATAATTAATAATGTGATTAAAATACCACAACCATACACCAACGATACAGTACCCAGCCTGCAGTTTGAGCCCACTGTAGACTGTAAAGACTGGCTGTCACTGCTGTCCTGACAATGTGTGGGAGAGGCCACTGTTTAATTGGCAGAGAAAATTCAAGTGTGTGAACTGGAAGTGTGAAGCCTTGTGGAGCATATTGGAAAATGTTCAGAGCTTAGTCTAAGACTAAATTTACCCTGTTTTCTGATCATTTGGTTTGAAAATACAAGAAACATTTGCACATTGTTCTGAATTACAGAGCCATATGCTGCTGGCATTGTTGTTTTTATAGCTCATAATTACAGGCCTTTTCCACTGTTTTTTCATATCAACAAAGCAGATTACTCATATCAGGCTATGTCAACCCGACGACACATTTGCATGTTAAAGATTGTGATTATTGGTTGTAACTGTAGACACATTCATTACTTTGAATACAAATCAAGCAACACTATATTGAGGGAAATTATACAAGTTTGTATTATACATGTAATTTCTGGTTTCTGTTGCTATAGGGAGTTCCCGGCAAAGAGTGATTATATTCAACAGTGGTTCCAGCATGAAATGAATGGTTTAGGATCCAACTGGAAAATGTGTCCTATACATTTGACCCATTCTTCAGTGCCATTGCCAGCAGGACAATCTGCCTGGAGCAGATGTTGAGGAAAAAGGTAGGTCGCCTAACTAGAGGAGTTGGCAAATTGTATTATTTTATGTGTATGTTTGGTAATGTCATCTAAACCATATGGGATTAAAATACATGATTTATCTCTATATACCAAAGTGTTGTCGCGCACTAAAATTTAAAACTCCATTTTTATATGAAGGAACAAACTCAATACTCAGTACCAATACCACACTGATAATAACAATGACCTCTTTCTTTAAACAAAAGAATGTGATTTTTTTTTACATGGAATAAGAGTACATTCTTTTATAGTATCATGTGGTGTTACATCTATATAATTCCTCAGTCATCCAGGTAGGTTCCATAGTGGGCGCATATAGACAGTGGTCTTATTCTTGTTCTTATTCTTATTCTTGTTCTTATTCTTGTTCTTATTCTTATTCTTATTCTTATTCTTATTCTTGTTCTTATTCTTATTCTTGTTCTTATTCTTGTTACAGCTCAAAATCATTCTAAAGTTTTTCAGGAAAGGTTAATTTTTGTCTTGTGAGTGTGGCTTTTTAGTTATGATACCTGCACAATTCAGTATTTAGTTGCGATACTAGTTTTAATCTCGATTATACTGATCTTTGATACATTTGACAAACCAATCCCATATAACTGCAAGTTGGAACAATCGTTTGACATCTTCACTGCTGTCTTAGGGATAGACGCCACCCTCCCCAAATCCCAGACGCGGTTCAGATCAGGTCACGATCCAAGCTGTTCTTCTTCTTCTTCTTATTGCACAGTTTATTTAAATTTGACTTTCTGTTTTGTTTACGTAAACCTAAAAGTGTGTCACTGATCACTGATAAACTCAGATAGTACAAACAGGCCAGTTGAGAAGCATTTCCTTATTCAAATGCGTTGTATTCTGCATGCTGCTAACCTGCATTTGAAAACAATACAATTTATTATATACAATCCCCCCAGGAACAGGCCATATAAACATTTACCTTAGATAGCAAACACTGCACGCTCATTGTTTATCCCAGTTCTGTGATTCATCATAGCACCCTGTTCAGCGAGTGTGGTCTTGTCCGAGCTACAGGCACCGTCAAACTGCCACTTGAGAGATGACGGCTGCAAAGGAGCATGGGTAAAAAAGTGTCCCTACAGGAGGCAGCTAATGTAGCATGGAGAGGCTAAGGGAGCTGTGTGTGCTGTCATTCATTTCCATTAGAGCTAGCGGAGGGTGCCAATGGACATATCAATCAGAGGGTGGGTCCATGTGCACAAGCTGTCGACTGCTGTGGTGCTACTGTGAGCTGTGACAGACCAAGACAAATGACACACATCTACATATAGTGGAGAAGTGGTGATTAGCTGGAGGAAGGGCAAGTTGGGGGGTATACACAGCCATACATTTACATATAATTGTACAGTGGTATAATAAGTCTGTGTGGTTTCAAGCAGGGGCAAGCAATATCTGTTGAGCTGTAGAAGTCGTGCTTTTTTGTTCAATGTGGCTTGATCCTGTATTACGCAAAATTGACTCTTGTGAGCTTAAAGCCATGTTATTATACTGTTACTTCCTCAAAAACCTACCTGGAATTGTGTTTTGTTTCATTCACACATTTAAATAACCCTTTATTATTAATCTGTCTACATCTCCAAAGCTTAAAATCTTCTTTTCCTCCTTGGGATGTCATGAAGAGGTAGTTTTCAAGTGAACAACTACCTTTTATCTTTTGTTAAGTAGGGAACGACAATTCCAGGGCTAAAATCATCCAAATTATTCTAGTGAAAGTGTGTGGAGTTTAGAAACACACTACAGCACTTCCTGAAGGTGGAACAATGTGTTTTGTCAGCCTAAATATGCAAGATTTGAAACAAAATACAACATCAGGTATGTTTTTGATATGGAAACAACATTATAACATAAATCACATAACATAAATGACATAGTGCACCTATAAACCAGGATAGAACTGAAGGTGGTACTAACTTGAGACTGAAATATGAATCCAAGAGCGTGCCAGGACTAAACCTCGACTAAACCATAACTGAAGCCATACTGTATATATAGGAGCAAACCACATGATGCTATGATGGACATGTCAACCAATCAGCTCCCTGCTCAGCCTCCTGGTGGAACTGTATCCCTGTATGTATCAGTCAGGTGTCTTTTCAAAAGGGTTATAAATAGTGGCGTGCCGTTCCCCGAGCTGCAGATTTGCCTCATTAGGCCCAATTGGAGCGGTAATTGCTTATAGCAGAGCAGTCAACCACAGCATTGATGGATAGAGGAGAAGACAGGACTATTTTTGGTAAAAGAGGAGAGAGAAGAGAGGGAGAGAGAGGGGCAGACAGAGGCATAGAGAGGAGAGAGGGGATGCTGGGATTGCGTGCTTGACTTACGTCTGTTGCAATGATTGTCATATAAGGTGCTTGCATGGATCCAAAGATAAGTGTTTAGGTTAGGATATTGTCTAAAGATAAGTGTTTAGGTTAGTTTATATTGTCTAAAGATAAGTGTTTAGGTTAGTTTATATTGTCTAAAGATAAGTGTTTAGGTTAGGCTATATTGTCTTTTATGCAGATGTTTTTTAAAGAAGTTCCCATATGAGAAGAAGCTATCTTTAATATTTGATACACAGTTGTTTTGTCTCTACATCACATTTGCTCTCAAAATTACACAAGACAGATCTTGGCGCTTCATGTTACAATACTGGATTATAATTTATATTCAGTCAATAACTTTGAGGCAGGGTATCTGATACAATTAAACATCATCCAGCGACTTATAAAAACTGACAGATATTGATGTCCTACAGGAGGCATCTATTTTAAACAGATTATTTTAGTACAGACGAGTCATGGTTGCAATAAAGTCAAACATGAAACTGTAATTTCTGATCAATATTTTTCCAATTAAAACTTAATTCACACAGCAGCAGTACCAGGGTTTTATTTTAAATGAATTTGTTTGCTTACATCCAACAGCAATTGTGCCAAATCTGTCTTTTCTATTCACATCTAGAGAGAAAAGTGGTAAGAAAATATTCAGCAGAACTAAGTAACTTTCAGCGTTAGATCTCCCCCTACAAGATACACTGTCAGGGAACAGACTTAAAAGGATTCAACAATATAATCACATAAAAAGCAACTAATACTGCCAAAGAGCACAGTTACCCAGAGAAGAACTCTCCTCAGCTCTGTCGGCCATGTTGGAAGGCTGGTTTTCAGCACAGAGACAGCATGAGTCAACCACCCTTATTAAATCATCACAGGGACTTGCTGTGCTTGCTAAACAAAGCTGTTTAATCAGATAAAAATGTTACTTAGTTCTGCTTTAATTATACACATGCTTATTCCTTAGGCTGCATTTATTTTGAACCAGACACCACATCAAAAGTGGGACTAAACCAGGACTAGACCAGGACTAATCCAGGAATCCAGGAATAGGATCAAACCAAGTCTACATCAGGATTAAAGTATGAATATAGTTTCAGAGACACAGAGAGAAGTCTACTGAACAGTAAGAACAAACTTTTACCTTGCACTCTGTTCCCTTATAGTGTTCATAATGCAGGCAGTGACAGGATTCTTTCATGAGAGCAGCTCACCTGTCCCGGGTAGTGCTTCTGTCAGGAAATACTCCCAGAGAGTTTGCTGTGGCCCAGGCTGCAGATGGGCCACTGTCAACTGTACAGTGCATTCAGTGCAAACACAATGGAATATACAGAACTAGCTCTAAGAAAAAATCACATCACAATACCACAATAAAGTTTGAATAACGCAGTGTTTAGGGCTCTAACCATCATCTTACATTTGCAATTTAAAATATTCTTAACTTCAGTCTACAGATGCACTTTGTAACACCATCTAAAGTACCTTTTGAATAGGAAAACACCATTACACCAAACAACAGAATAACATGGTTGGACTAACTGAGTGGGGGTCAGAGTTCATTCTGAAAATATTTCTTCACTCCTGCTTTAAAGTTGGTAATGTTTTACAACTTAGAAAATAATAATCACCCCTATCATTTCTGATCATACACATATGCACTTGAAGCAGATTTCTCTCCAGTTGGTATAAGCACTCACCATGTTAATTGCTCAAAGTGGAGCTGGATTATGCCTGATATATATATATAACAACACGCTAATGTATATGCTAATCTGAATTAACCTCTGTTTAACCCCACATCTCCATAGCTTCACGTGTAATCAGTGCACACTGGCTGCATGTCCCTGTAATCCACATGTGTTTCTGTGTATTTACTCACCGATCAGCTGTGTTATGGATTGTATTTACACGCTATGACTTATTTAAATGGGCGTATATTAGGCTGTTTTCTGATCTGTCTTATAATGTTTCTTCCTCATGAAAACACAAACCCAGAATTTTGTTTGTCTTATTCACACGTATTTAACACATAAACCCTGAATATTTAGGGTTCCTCTCTCAAACAGAAAACACTGTTCATCTTGTGGTAATACAGCAAATGCTCCACTGTGTTTTTAAACTCCATACACCTTCACTAGAATATTTGGTTCATTTCAGTCCTGGGCTTGCCCATTTATACTGAACAAAAGGAAAGGTGGCTGACATCACAAGGTGGAACAGAGCGTTTTGAGCTTTAGAAATGTAGACAGACTAATAATAAAGGGCACGTCTGATTTCAATGAGGTAACAGCATTATAACATGGCTTAAAGTTCACAAGAGTCAATATAAGACCTGTAAATATGCCTTTTCCATTCAGACAACAGGATTTCACCACAGTAAGTCATCGTATATTATGTTTTATTTCTAGTATTCAGTGACAAACTATAGATCATGATATTACATTCATTTTCAGCACAATTATTGATCAGGTCTATTGACTTCATGTTCAAACTGCCAAACTGTCCCTCCCTCTTCACTGGAACTGTGTGGGGGGACAGGAGGGAGATGAAAACACAAGCAGACAAGCCTCCAGTGCAAGACAATGAAGGATTACTCAAACATGCATGGATGATTTAAAGTCTTAGCCTTGGTATTTCCAGTATTATAACTTTAAACAATATTTATGTCTTACTTCAAAGCCTTAATTCAATTGACTTTACATAAAAAAGTCACTCTCTCTTTAACTGCTGCTGTCAGACTTGTCATTTTGGTTTTAAATAATTGTCTGTAAATAAATTTCTATTCCTAATATGGAACTCAGCTCCAAAATGCCCTCCTTTAACAACTATCCTCAGTGAGCTTCATTTGACGGAATTTGCGGAAACCTATGGGTGACATCACACTCCTATAGTCCACCTCATTATAGAGTCCATGATGTTCTTGCTCTTGAAGTTTGTCCAAGTAATAGGCCAGCAGAGGACGCTAGGAAGGCATCACCTAAGGCACCAAAAAGTGAAGTATTTTGTATAAAGAGAAAAGCAATGGCTCCTGTAAAAGCTATGCCTGCTGTAGTAGTATTCAGGAGAGGCAATTTGACTGACAAAAAGTTTAAAATGCACTTTAAAATACAAAGGAGTTTGCATTCTTACTGAAAATGGGTGTAAATGAAACAAAACACAACTCTAGGTACGTTCATGATAAAAAAACACATTTTATCATAAAACGCAAAGCGCTGAGTTCAGCATACATGGGTCCTTACATGACGTGAAAGGCATAATATTAAGAGATTGGATCATTTACAATATAACAAGTGTGTGGTCCTAAAGGGCTGCTTAAAATATGAGCTGAATCCATTCCCATTTTGGATTGTTTTGACAAGGCGCTTTATTCATGACGCTAATGGATGCCAAACAAAACCTGTAATTTCATTTAAATAAGCTTTTTACTCCGACGAGGGATGCTTTTCAAAGAAGAAATGCTCTCATGTAATGCCTCTGTTTGTCTGTGGTGCTGTGTGGATCATGAGGGACGTCCCAAGAGCGTTAGAGACTGATCAGATTCTCCTCCTGTCACCCGTGGGGGGCAGACTAAGGTGTCGTAAACAAAGATAGTGGAGAGTGTGGGTGCTTCTGATGCAGCTTGACATGCAATAGATATTAACCAGTGCATGATGAATTGTATTCTATGACCCAATGAACCAATAGTGACTGAATATTCTGTACTGAGATTGTGTCAGGCAAAACTGTAGGTATTTATTAATGGTTTACCATGGGTGAGTGTAAGAAATACACCCAAAAGATATACATTTATATTGATCTCAGAGTGGAGAAATTGGCATGAAAAGGCAGCTTTTAATTTAATGAGCAAAAAGTGTGGAGCTCCAGTCGCAAATACTGTTGTTGTGTCCTTAGGCAAGACACTTCACCCACATTGCCTAGTATGAAAGTGGTGTGTGCATGAGTGATGGTGGTGTTTGGAGGGGCCGATGGTGCAGATTGGAGCCTCATTTCCATCAGTCTGCCCCAGAGCAGCTGTGGCTACAATAATATCTTGTCACCACTGAGTGTCGAGTGAATGAATAATGAACTGTAAAGTTCTTTGGGTGTCATGAAAACTGTTGTATAAATGTAATGATTTATTAATTAATTAAAAAGCATGAATGTAATTGAAAAAAATCTCTACAAATGACAATAATAGTCAGGTACAATTCTATCAAAATAAGGAGAAAGTACTGTAAAAGTTTAATAAGTTCATTCAGATATTTGGATATTTGATCTTATGTTCAAACAATACTCCAAAGATACACAAAGGCATTATAAATATCCTATTATGAGTTATAATTCTGAAAAAGGGGTATACATGTTAAAAATACAGAGGAGTTTCATGGATTACATGATTACTAAAAATATGCGTAAAGTAAAAAATAAGTTAAAAAAAAAGTGTTGTAAAAGTATTGTAAGTAATGTAAGTAATGTCCTAAAATGCCGTGACCTGCACAGGTTTTCAAATGTTTGCACGTCTGACAAAGAAGTGGCTGCTCTCTAAACCACCAACCTGCTCAGGGACTACAGGTGTCATTTAACATTCATGCTGGAACCTGCACCAGCATCTTTCCTACGATTTCTGACTTGGTTAATGTTGCGCACTGTCCCTGTACAAATAAACAGAATACCATACCATACTATACTGTACATCAATGAATCTTTTATGTTTCTGTAAGGAGATGCTATTGATACTTTGCAGCTGATATCATCAACATTCCCTGGGGGTTTGTTGCTAACTGTAGGCACTGCTCTTTCTGGGGCTTGTGAGAGTTTAATCTGAGCTTTATTTTAACACAATCTGATCATAGCTGGAACTAGAACTGAATTCCCTTTAATGAATAATAAAATAGTAGAAGGTTGTTTCTCTGTATCATGTCTGTCACGTCACAAAATCGCATCAGTCCAAAAAGTTTTATGAAAGTTTTTTATACCAAATTTCAAATGACCTCTTTAAAAATGTGCAGTCACCAAATAAGATGAATGTTTTTGCCCTTGTCCCATTTGGAACACAGCTCATATTATAAATGAAGGTCAGTGGAGTTTCAAGGGCAGAGTAAGCAAATAGCCAACACTGAGACGAATACTCTGGGCTTTATTAATACACATTTGGGAGATGAATTACTTGCAGCTGGCTCTGGGACAGTTCGGAGAGCCTGTATCCTTCCTGCAGTGGTCCATGCTCAGGTCACTTTGTTGTGTCAGGTCCTGGGGGTTTTCCAAAAGCACAAGTTTTCCCCCAAAGATGAAAGTGAACTTGAAAATCCCTTTGTATATCCAGGGAAAGAGTCGGTATGTTTATATTAACCCAAAGACATTAAAGGAGCTTTTTTGTGAACTAAGCAGAAACATAGGAAATAGACGGTTTCTATACAAGTTAGATGACAAGACAAAGTGTTTTTCAGACTTTAGTGAACTAAAACTACTTTAAAGGTCCTACATTATGCAAAATGTAACACTTTATTATTAATCTGTTTTATTGTATTAATCTCAAAATGCTCTATTCCAACATCTGATGTCATGAAGTGGTCATTTTTGAGTTAACAGCTCCCATTTACATTTAGTTCAGTGAAGATGGGCATTTCCAGGGCTGAAATCATCCAAATGATTTTAGTAAGGTTGTATTGGGTTTAAAATAATTGTGGAGCACTTCCTGTATTACAACAGGGCATCATAAGGTGGAACAAAGTGTTTTCTGTTTGAGAGAAGAAGTCAACATATGTTAAACATGTGTGAATGAAACAAAACACAACTCCGGATATGTTTGTGACTAGAAAACATTATAATGCCAAAAAATAGCATAATATGGGACTTTTAAATGACAAAAGATGACAGATTTTATTTAATAATACCTATAGTTTAAAACTGAGCTGAAGGACTAGTCAGAATTCAGTGGGAGAACTTGCAGTTTACATGTCACATAGCAGATTTTATAGTTCTTTCAATAACAAAACCCACATCTTAGCAGTTTTATCAACCCGTGCTGCATCTAAAATTATGACATCTGTATTTTGTGGAGCTCAAAATCACAACAACAGCAGTCGCCTCATAGGACCTAACTAAATTAAATACTGACTTAACTAGGAGAAGCCTATATAATTCCATTCTTGATCTATCCTGGAGGTTTTCTGAATGAGTGCTTTAGTCCTCTTTAGCCTGCGATTCCCACTTCTATTTCCTTTGTATAATTCATGCCTTGGTTGTCACGCACATGTAGCCAGCTGCCTTTGCTCCATTTGTCTCTGTATAACACCATTAATAAAAGAACACCATTAAGTGGAAGCATTTCACTTTGCATTATTGGTGTGAAATATTCTCAGTTATGTCTTCAGTTCTGCATATTTTAAATGGACCTACCTCCAAAGTCCTCTCCATTTCTCCTGCAGGATCCATCACTCTCTCTTCTCTCTCCTTTAAATAACAAATAGCAGTGGTGTCCTTGAGCTGCTGCTCCTCTTTCTGTTTGTACGAAAGTACAAAGAGAGAAAAGGAAAGTTCTGGGAAGAATTCAGAATGGTTCAAAGGGTCAAATTTGTGAAAATGTTGTTCCACTTTGGGCAAAATGATTCTCTGTATGGCTGAAACAGATTACAACAAATTTATCATAATGGGCCAAAAATTATACACAATTATCCAGCAGATTATTGTTAGCCCAGCTCTTATTCACTTTCAGATAAGTGACAATCTAGTTTCCCGCATTTGCTAAAAGAGTTTGGAGGTTCATTTCCTTCACACAGAGACAACAATTCCAGTACTGAAGACAGTCTTGAGCAAGTCATCTCATGAAATTGATTTTCAAAAACATTAAGGTTTCAATTTTGAATGGCTTAAAATCAAAGACAATGACGGTAGCATCTCGGGTTACAATCTTGAGAAGCTTTTATAGATCACATACTTGTCACATACTTGGATACAAGAGGTCCGCTTTCTCCAAAACTCGTGTGCCTTTTGTTTATTTCAAATGTATAATTTTTAAATAGCTTCAAATTACACATAAACTATATTACTCTCACTTGAGTACTTTCACTGACTACTTTTGTACCTGAGTCATGTCTTGGACCAATGGAGTAATATTATTTTGAAGTAGCAACACTCTTATGAATGAAATATGAATGAAATTTGACAAACAAACCCATTCTTTTTACATTTTAGTCTCAAATTATGGTAAGTAAACTTTGCAACTCACATGGACAAACTTCATCCATGCACATTTACAGTATCTCCGTCCGTCCGTCTTCTTCCTCTTTATTTACAGTATCTGTGTCATACTTTTATGCCTGTTCTGTGTTACCAAATCCTCTTATTGTGTTCAATCAGTGTGAGGAACTGATGATCTGGTTCAAACAATGATGTTAATCTGGGAGGTCAGAGGTCGTCCAGAGGGTAAAGAACTGGTCAATTATTCCAGTTGAAATTCAGGTTCACAGTCAGGACACAAGTATTGAACTGTTGTGGAGTTCATTCAAGTCCAAATCAAATGTCAGTGTCCATATTCTGCTCTGGGGTCAGTGCGGTCATAATGTCAAATATGAGTGTGGCCTTTTACAATGGGAATTAAAGCAGACTAGAGATATAGAAGATATTTGTAACTGATAACCTATTAACTTTGTTCCATTTTCTGAAATATTTTATAAATTAAAGGGCCCATATTACAGTATTTTATGATCTATGTTACAATGTTGTTTCCTGGTTAAAAACATAGCCAGAGTTGTGTTTTATTTTATTCACACCTGTTTAACACACAAAGCCTGCATATTAGACCACTGTACACCTTCACGAGAATCATTTGGATGATTTCACCCCTTGAAAACAGCTCCTTCATGACATCACAAGGTGGAACAGAGCATTTTTAGTTTTGGAGATGTAGACAGATTTATAATCCAGAAATGAACATGGGTGAAAACAAAAACAACTCTTTGTACTGTATGTTTTTGATGAGGAGACTTAGAGCACACAAGGGTCAATTTTGCATAATATAGATAATATAGGACCTTTAATGTTCAAAATAATACAGACTTTTTAGCACTAAAAACACCTAAAGATGATCAAATGTAAGAAAGTCAAGTTGAATGCAATACAGTGGAACTTCCAAGGCAAAGCGATATAACCTCTATGTAGAAATGCAGGTGACAGACACTTTTTACACCTCTGATACACATAGAACCTCTTCTATTGAATAAAATCCCACTATAGCCACTGTGGATAAGAGTAAAGCTCTTATCTTACCAATTGAAATCTACCAGTACGTAATTTAACACTCTGTCTGTAATCTTAACACTCTGAAATGATGAAACCATATGAACTTCAAAAACCTGTAACCTTAATGTCTCAGTTCAGCCTTATAGATGTAAAAGATGTGGAATTAATGCATGTAAGTTTCTCTTGAGTGGCTGATCTATTGTACTTTAATGATAATTGGCTCTTCAGGCATTTTGTACTGTTGCTATGGCCACAAGATAATTTCGTTCACTCTTAATGCTGAGAAAACAAGTAGCAATAGAAGTGGCTGGACATGCAGTTTCTTTAACTCAATAAAAACGTACATATCAGACAAAGCAAAGGAAACAAGCATGTGGCAAAGTTTCCACCAGGAATGTTACATAATGCATCTTTAAAGGGCCCATATTATGCTTTATCTCTATGTTATAATGTTGTTTCCTCATCACAAATATACCAGGAGTTGTGTTTTGTTTCGTTCACACATGGTTAACACACAAACCCTGCATATTAAGACTGAATTTTTCTCTTGAACTGAAAACACTCTGTTCTACTTTGTGATGTCATGAGTACAGGAAGTGCTCCACTGTGTTTCCAAACTCTTTATACTCTCACTGAAATCATTTGAATAATTTCAGCCCAGGAAAGACCCATCTCTACTGAATAAAAAGTAGCCCTTAACTTGAAAACTACCACTGCATGACATCACAAGCTGGAACAGAACATTTTGAGTTTTGGAGATGTAGACAAATTAATAATAAAGGATTACTCATGTGTAAACATGTGTGAATGAAGCAAAACACAACTCCGGGTCTGTTTTTGAGGTGGGTTAGCATTGTAACATGACTTTAAGCTCACAAGAATCAGTATCACGTAATATGATTGAAGATTTGATGTTAACTTTACATTATTTCTACACACTTGGGATTTTGTGAATGGAGCTTTGCATGATAAAATATGTCTAAAATGTTCTTCAGACAATGACACTTAATAGCACCTCTTACTGGACCAAACCTTCATGTTAAAATTCATCTATTGTCCCAGAGCAGCGAGTACCCCATACCTCTTATTAACTGTCCTATTCTTTAGAGTTTTTCCTCTTGCCCCATCAATCACTGGTATCGATCCCGCCTCCCCCCGGTGTGGTACCTGTCCATGTCTGAGGCTAAGTGGGACAGATCGCAGTGCTGTCGTGATATTTCAGCCTTTTCCTCTGACATTTGTGTCCCCTACGGATGGGACAAGGTGAAAGGGACAGACATCGCCTAAATTGAAAAAGTATCTCTTGAGGAATTACCCAGGATTAATATGTTCATGCAGCACTGGCATTTAGAGTTTAAACGAAGCCCCGGTTGATTCAAATGAGTTTTTCTGAGCTGTGTCAAACAAAGGAGACATAGTGTGAGAGTGGAGCAGTAAATCCTTTTAGGAGAGATTTGTCACTGTCCCACCGTCACACTTTAATCTCATGACAGGTTTAGGAACTGGGGCTTTGCGGACGCCATTTTGGATCAGAAGCACCCAAACATGTGTTACATCTGACAGGGATTAAACACGTTGTTATTCGGGAGAGATTCTGTAGCAATGAACCTTAATGCATCAAAGCATATTTAAAGGTGCACTGTGTAACTTTTCTGTAAGTACATCAATGTATCTTCATATTATTGCTTTGCCTGGAATGTCTTACTGTATGCCATTAAATTATCTTGCATTTATTTATGTATTTGTTTTTTTGTTGTTTTTTTGCTGAAATACACTTTCAAAATGATATATTTTTTGTGAAGGCGGCCACCTCTCCATAGATCTGACCTGGCTGTTTAATGCCATACTGTGTAACACTCCAGGCAAAGAACATCTGCACAGTGTCCCTTCAAGTTAATGCGAGATTGGGGTTTACCATAAAGATAATATGTTTAAAGTTTTAGTTTATAGTTTTAGTTTATTTGATCTGCAAAAAAATATTAAGAATGGGAATTATGGTGATCATGGGTTTTCTACTCACCAGTAGGAGAACTAGAATCATACCTCATCTTTTTTTTTTTTTTTTTTTTGCAGATCAACTAAACTAAAACTATAAACTAAAACTTTAACCCTAGAGAATTTTGCTATATATGCCAGAAACAGTTCTCTGTTACTGTAGCTGCATCCGCCCACAGATGTAACATGGGTCTATATTACATCAGGCATCCACCATATTTCAAGCAAACATAAAGTGCAAAATACTGTCACTAACTTCTCCGAGCGGTTGTTCTGATACATACATACAGTATCTCCCAACATTCACCCAAGCAACGAGGAATGTCTATAGACTGAAGTTCTGCGTTTCACAATTTTCTTAGATATTTCTGTATCCAAGTTCTTCAGAGAGAAAGAAATTTAGGACCACTGCACACAGGACTCACAGCATTTAACGACTAAAAAATCTTCTGAATGATAATGTCGCTTAACCTGATTTAAACCATGAAAGGAGATAAAGGTATTTAAATATATCTAACTTGTTTCTGTCTCTCTGGTACATAGTGGTCACGTGCACATTCTTTCTCATGATAAAACAGGTGAATCGCCAAAGCAAACCCGTTCCCATAACAACCAATCAGCTTTTTATTCAGCTTTATGGTTTTGCCTCCCATCCCTACAGGACCTGCACACCTCCGGGACATGGACACGAGTAGGTCAGATTGCATCTGACCGTTCTCACCCTGGTCACGGGCTTTTTGACCTGCTCCCCTCAGGCAGGAAGCTACGGCGCATTCGGACCAGAGCCTCTTGCCATAAAAACAGTTTCTTCCCCTCTGCTGTTGGACTCATGAACAAAAACACTCAGACTGCCCCCCGCTCTGATTCAGTCACATGACCTGGTGCTGTATTTTCTGCACCTGTCTGTCTGCACTGATCATTACCTGCACTGTTAAATTCTTGTAAATGTGTATATTTCTGTGTTACATTATAGTTTGTTTTCTACTTTATTTTATTCTATTTTATTTATTGCATGTTTAGTGTTTGTCTACATTTCGCTCTAAGTACCGCAGCAATTTCCTAATGTTGTGAACCTGTTCTCTCATACGGCAATAAAACCTTTCTGATTCTGACTCCAGGTTTACATTTTACTAATTATTTTTCATTTAGATGCAGATCGTGTGCAGTGGTTTGATGTACATGGTCAAAATTTACATAGCAGTTTTCCGCCCATCAAGAAATGACACACATTCAAACACCAGGGTATGTAAACACTAGGGGTAAAGTGATCAGATAATAATAAACAGCATGGGTTTCATATTTCTGAGAGTTTAGTGCTGAGATCAAGCCACCCAAAATGACTTCATGCTCCACTGTATCTGAAGCAATAAGATTTTCATGAGTTGTTTTTCGCATGATGCAGGAAACATGCTAAATTTTTGTGTAAAATTCCTATCTCAGTCAGTTAACCTTTTGTGATTGGTTCTCGTTGCTGTGCTGCTCTCACACAAAGCCTCTTCTGTCTAATTAACCAGTATCAGATTGAACAAACAGCACAAATGTAAATATCTTTATTAGAAAACGCGATATTTTCACCTCCGGCTCTGACTGCTCGCTCCACTCATAATTATTCCAATTTGAGTTTGAATGATTAAATATGCAAATGAATTTTATTTCTGATTGTCGCACATTTAGTACATCTCTTTCTCTGTAGGTTTTCACACAGGACTTCTAAAATGGTTGGTGAAAAATAGGCTTGTTAAATGGCAGCCAGAGCATTTAGTCCAACCAGAGCTTTAAAGATGAACTATGTAATTTTTCTGGAGGGGGGTATGTAACCTGTTTGACTCCATGGAAATGTATTGCATTGCTTAGAACAGGTGTCTCCAACTTTTTTCCTCTGGTGAGCTACATTTACAAAAGGAAAATCTCAGAGAGCTACTCATTTTAGTTTTAGTCGCAAGAAAAGCCTTAGTTGAGGTACAGTTCAATGCCTATAAAACATTTACACAGCTATTATCTATTTATTAGTGCACAAAGAGGCACCAAAATTATGTGACAATAACCCCTGGCTAAGAATGTTTTATCATATGGAATAAAGTGTCAATTATGGGTGCTTTTAATGCTTAAAAATAAATACCTTGAAATATGTATGTATTCTAGCTGTGAGTGAGTTAAGTTTCCACAGACCTGACTTGTAACTCATCTGTTTATCTCCATGTAGATAAGGTAAATATAAAAGGTGACAGATGTAAAAATAGGTTATGTATTCTGACAAGCTGCTTATATTGTTATATTATATTTTTGTGGTCACAAAAACTGTTGTCGCTGTGTCCTTAGGCAAGACACTTCACCCACATTGCCTGGTATGAACGTGGTGTGTGCGTCAGTGATGGTGTCTGTTGGAGGGGCCGATGGCGCAGATTGGATTGGCTGTGCTTCTGTCACTCTGTCCCAGGGCAGCTGTGGCTACAACAGTAGTTTATCACCACCGGGTCTGGAGTGAGTGAATAATTCTCTGTAAATAAAGCTGTGTAAAGCATCTTTGTGACATATGTCTGTGAAAAGCGCTATATAAATATACACTTAAATAAATAAACACTTAAATGTGTTATATGTGCTTATGTGTTACTTATATCTGACATCAAACTAATGCCATGAAATAGGGCAGTCGATTTTTGTTCTGATCTTGCTTTGAACATAAAGAAAGATTTGCCATTTGGTTGATTATAAGTATTCCTCTTGATGATTTAACGTTGCATTTTAATGACACTTAATGAAAAGGTTAAGAGTATTTCAAGTCAGACTAATTGTTCATTTCTTGCAGAAAGATCAGGTCAGACTTGTATTCTTTTTTATAGTTTTAGGTGAAGATAAAAGGTCCAGACTGAGATCAAAAACTCTTTGAAGAAATGTGCGTAGTACATGAGATAAAATGGTCTGACGTCGAGAGGTTTTGTACTGTCAAATGTTCAATAGAAATACTAGACACCTGCAGTTAGACTAAAGTTGTAAGGGTAAGAGAAACAAAGGATTTCAATAGGCAACATGAAATATGTGAAATAATGTGTTATAATGGACTATACCCAGGTCTGAAAAGGCTTGTGCTAAACTAAGCAGGGGTCCAGACCAGATCCAGATCCAGATATACTCAGTTTGGTCATAACATTCTTCTCTATGCTGCATGTTAAACTCAGACTCAGCCAATTAGGTTTGTTTACTTCAGGGACACAATACACTTGTTTTTCCTCATAAGCAGCCACAGACAGACCATACATGAATCCCTGAACGGCTAATGCACCTGTCAATCATGCCCATCTAAACTCAAAGAGATAAAACTAATGTCCAGATTACACTTCTTTGTAAAGTATCAGAGAACAGTTTAATCTTGGTTAGCCAGGCAAGAGTTAAAGAACCGGGTCTAAAACAGGACTTAAACCATGACTTAAGAGATTATAGATGAGGATAAACAGTTTAAAATGTTTAAAATGTCTAAATTCTCTGGATGTGCCCCTATCACATTAAGAAATAGACTATCCTTTTGACTCCAGTATTTGTGTAAACCACATGACGGCTCCAGCATCCTACACTATAAAACTACACCGCCATAGTGGCCTGCCCAATTCACTGACCTCATCTAACTCTAAAAACATAGGTGTGATTTCAGGGAGCAGTTTTCTCTCAGCAGGACAAGCGGTCACAGCCAGAAGAAGAGACCAATTTCCATTCATTAGTGCAGAGGAGCAGAGAGGAGCTTAAGTCTCATATAACGCATGGATCACAGGCTTGTATCTGTCAGGCCGCTCAGTGTGACAAACAAATCAGATGTGAAACCACTGCACAGGCAATATTCAGATTGCATCGTGGTGTTTGGACACTTTTATGTGCAATATTATGTGAGATAAACGGAAGAAAATGCACGGGTGGATATTATGTGAGGACAATGAAGAAATATTAGCTGGTATAATGGTAACTTTATTACAGCTCAGCACCATTTTGGCATCCAGAAATGTAGATCCATGCCAGTTCTGTTAGCGGGCAATTAAATGTTTACAACAGATTAAAGCGTTGTTATAATTCATAAGCAATTAATGTACCAAAGTGACACATTTGATTTTGTTTGTTATTTTTTTAAAAGCAATTATAACTGTCCTCAAGTAATTGTCTTTTATATTTTAGCATTTGATGGTACATGCTGACCCAAAATAAACAAATAAACTATATAATGTGATTTTCCCCCCTTTTTTTATACGTTTTATGTTAAATTAACCTATATACATGTAAATTATTTGCCTCAGATCTACATAAGATAAAAGATGTCAAAATAAATTGACCTAAATAGGGTTGATCAACATTATTTTATGGTGAAACTGAGGTAGCCATTTAATATCAAATCAATCACTGCACTTTGAACAGAAAAAATTCTTATTACAAACAATCATATGAAAAACAATGAACTATTTTGGAAGTCCCAAGACAGCGTACATAGACAATAGCGTCAGGCAGGGCATCTGATATAAAATATTAGATCAATATTCAAATAAATGCACAACACAGGGGTTAAGGGGATGTTGGAGTCTGCCCAAGAAACAAGAAAAATGATCTCAAAAAGTGTGAAAAATGACGCCCATTGCCAATTTCATGATTTTCAACAGATTTTCACCATTTACCTGTGTGAAAAAGACTTCAGAACATGTGCCTTTGATTGTGGTTCCCCTCTGCTCACAGCTCACTCACACATGTAATTACCAACCAATGGAGTTTTGTATGTGTCACTCACAGATATAGACTTGTGTTTCATGAGTAGTGTCCTGCTGCAGAACAAAGTGGAAAAGTCATGTCGTTTTTAGCAGCTTCCCACTGACACACCTCTGAGGAGAACTGCTTTAACCCAGAACAACCAAACTACAGTATCTCTACTATTACGCCGTGTGTAAAACTGTCTTCCAATTAGCCGGAACATGACTGCTGACGACTGATAACAAAAGTGCAGCTTGTATCGCCTAAAGAGAGATTTCACAGGATCTCTATATTTTTGCTATGGTCGGCCCACTGCTGTGTATGGGAAACTAACAAGCACGAGTTGGTTACACTGAAATGGTGGAGCTGAAAGTACTTCTACATGTGAGTGATGAACTTCTACAACAGCAGAAGTAGTAACAACATAAAAGAAAACCATATTACTACTACCTCTACTACTCCTACAACTACAAATAGCACTTCTACCTCTATAACTGCATTAATAAGAGAATTATTACCAAACAATACTGCCTATTCTTGTAGTATTGTTTTATTTATTTGCTATTTGTGGTGCACTGACTGCATTAACAGGACTATCAGAGATTAGTGCTCACTCTGTGGCAAATCGAAATGGTAATATGTTAATTTAGTGCAGGGAGAAGACCAGAAATTGGGTAGAGCGGAAGGAGAAATAAAACAAACACAGGAGATTGTCTTGAGTCCAATGATAATTTATCTTCCTTCAATTTCCTTCAAGAAAACCAAAAATACATAAGGCATCAAAGTTTAACAAATATTGCCACTCAGAAAGGTTTAAAGTGTTTCAAGTTAGCTCACATTCATTAGCACCACAGTCAGTTGGAATAAGGGGCTGGTTTCACAACAATTTCACAAGTTCAAGATTAAATTTTAGTTTATAATTAGGTTTTAAAAAAGTGTAGGAAACTAGACATTTGGTCAAGGTGTGTTGTTAAGAAACCAGCCCATCAAAAAACATAAAACCACAAAAACAATAGAGGAAGTTTTACTTTAAAGTACACTAGGTAACTTTTCTTTTTGTCTCCATGGAGATATTACTTTGTTGAAATGTATTTTAAGGCTTTGCATTAATGTGCAATGAAGTGACTTTTGATTGCCATTTTGATTTGTGTGTCAAACTCATATAATCGAGATGAAACAATAAAGCTTAACAAAGTTTACTTGGGGATATTTTTTGTATAAATAATAAAGTATTTATTTTATTTTTTCAATATAGAGATTGTAGAATAGTTGGATATATAGTTTATTATGAATACATTTATGTTATTCTATGCCTTATTTCATGTTTAATGTATATTTTATTCATTTTATGTTTTATACATTGCAAAACTGCTCTAAGGTACATATTTGCAGTATAAATTTATTTTCAATTTGAGCGTTTTGTGTAATTTTTTTTTTAAAGAATTGCTGAATAAATGCATTGTGTAAGTAAACTAATAATTTGAATAATGATTTCAATATTGACCAAAAATAATCGTAATAATCGTTTCCATAATCAAGCAACCCTAATTTTAACTATCTGGTATTTTTTTCAATTATATGCATCTGTATTGCTAAAAAATAGTGGTATAATCCGCTTGTGACCATCTAGATAAGTGTAAAAACATATTACAGACCCTCCACTAGAAAAGTTACATAATGCACAAAAGTTACAAAATTATGCACAATGTTTGCACAATTAGTCCAATGCAAAACTATAACAGAAACCCACAGGTTAGTGCTGTAGAAAAGTACACTTCAGATCGTCTTTAGTTTGTGCTTCAAGGTTTAAGACTTCGAAACATAAATAACAAAATAACATCACAACAAAACAAACATACAAATAGTGAAAGTGAAAGAAAACAGTTACACGTGTAGACATAGTGAAGCTACACAATGGCTGTAGACGCTTAAGTTAGATTTTTTTTTGTTTATTTGTTTGCTTACCCAAGAGATAGGTATGTGCTTTAGGTGAAAAGTTTTAACATAAATAAATGGAATGCTAATAGTATACTTCATGCAAAAACAAAGCTTGCAAAAGACATTGGTCAGACATTTATAAAAATGGAAAATAATTAGGATATAGAAAATGCAGTAATACAAGGCACAAGGTAAATGTTTTTTGCTCCAAGGATGTTAGAATTTGCATTTATGTTTTTAATAAGGGATTAACTCTTGATCTCTCCCTTATGCAACACATTTACGCTCTAAAGTTCTTATCTCTTGGATATTAAAAATGCCTTCTTTGTATTGATTGAAATAGTTGAATTTATTGACATTTCTTGGCTGTGTGGTGGGAGTTGTCTGGTACAGGGAAAACAGATGTGGGTGCAGTCAATATAGACACTACGGTAGAGAAGTCCCGGAAAGAAAGTCTTAAAATGCAGTAGTTCAGGTCAAATGTCCCAACTGTCACTAAAATACTGGTCCTCCTCCTCCTCCAGCCCATTTTCCATAAGGTCGTCATCCTCCAACTTATTTATTTCATCGTCTTCCTCCTCCTCATCCTGTTGGAGCTGAGTGAGCATCGATTGCAAAGTGGCTTTCACATTTTGGACCTCCTTCTCCAGGGACTGTGCGGTCAGAGTCAAGGAAATCAACAAGTGATTTACATGTAAATAACAGACAAGCCTGACAGACAAAACTCGAGTGAAAATTGACACTACTAGTAACAGTGAAGGACTGGCTAAAATCAAACCACAAAGGCCAATGAGAAGCTCAGTGTAAAGTTTGCTGCACCAAAACTTGAATTTCCCTCAGGATCTATAAAGTATCTCTCTCTCTCTCTTGAAAATTCAAATTATAATTCACTTTATAATTTATATACAAGTAAATAAAAGTTGTCTTGGTTTGGTCCTGATGTAGACGAGGTTTGGTCCTGTTTTGCTAGTTGATTATTGATTGGGCAATGGGCAAGTTTCAAGTTTAGGCAAAAAGAACATTTTAGTCTAACTGTTGGCACCAATTGGAAACCAAACGATGCAAGCATTGATTTTGAAAAGTGCCCCTTCTGCTCTTATATTCTGATGAGACCTTTAAAAATGCACATAAATATAAAGTGACTGAAATGGAGCTAATGATTACGGCGCCTGCAGACAAAAATCAGGGCGGATTTTGACACTTGTGGCCAGGCTCGGTTAATGGTAATGACATGGGACAGCCCAAAACCATGATGAAGTTATCAGCCTCCAAATTGAACCCCTCCAACAGATTACCAGCATGCACCATCACGTCATAGACAATTTAACCCCACGCGATTCAATATGCATGATTTCATCTCATCTTTGGCTGTTCAGGAGGCAAACAGAGCGCTTTAATAATTCATGAGGTCTTGGGGAAATAGGAGTGAGGGCGTATATGAGGGGGTTTGTTTAACCTGGTCCCGAAATGAAATGAATGGTGCAAGTGTCCAGTTTAAGTGGTGAATCAGAGGGACAGCACAGAGGAGCCATATGGGGCCCAGGGCTCATTTTACTTTGTGAACGGACACAGATTGTCCTCATCTATAATTAAGCGTCCGCTAAAGAGCTGCTCATGAATTCTGCACCACGTAAGACGGTTTAAAGACAGGAAAGTCCAAATATGAAGATGAAGTTAAAGTGAGGCTAAAATCTGACAGAAACTACAAAGTCATGCATCTGTATCCTGTATCTTCTTTTCACAAATCTGTTTTATTTTACATATATTCCCAGAGTCCACTCAATATTACAAATAAAATAACACAGTAGGCCTTTAAAATTAATTATTATAGCTTCAATGTAAGAATCATATGTTCTAGCATTTTAGCTGGGAGGAAAAGATCAATTAATTTTATACCTTGTTTTTGACATTGACTTGTCTGCCAGATTACATATCATGGTTAAATACTGCAATATATAATTTGTAGACAGGTAGATAAAATTGTTTTTATCATATGCATTTGATATGTTAATACTGAATAAATAAGTAAAAATAAATTGGTTATGCGACCTGAATATCCTGTTTTTATTTGTCACTATATTCACAGCTCTGTCCCTCCACATAAAAGCCAGAACAATGAAATCTCTGTCTGCCTCCTCGGCCCTCAGAGGAGTGACTTCAAAAAGCCGGGATGAGTGACAGGCGAGGACATCAGAGCAGAGAGAAGCAGAGGAGAGCGCAGTCTGTGTCCATCTATGACCACCAGGCCCCATCCAGATCCCATGGACAGGAAGACTAGACTGACCTCTGCCAACACAATGGGAGCTCAGCCTCTAACACATGTGAAAGGACACACTCAATGCACTGAAGGACATAGGAGGTGAATGAGAAAGTGAATACACCCACTTGTTTAGCTGGTGCCTGTGTGCGCTCTATCACTGTCAAGAAGGTGCCTTGTTATTAATGTTCATATCTTGATTTAGGGACAAAACAGCAAAAATATCACATAGAGCAGCTTAATACAAACATTTTAAGACCAAAATGCCGAGCCTGACAGCAGCGGTTACAGAGAGAGTCACGCTCACGTCTATTTGGAAAGCAATATAGAGGCTACAACAGGTTACAAACATCTTGTGTTAAAGTTTCCTACACTACAATAAAATGCACAGTAAATCAGGATGCCTATAGCAAAATCAGCACAAACTTTAGCACTTTATTCACTCTATAAATTATGTTCTTGTAGCCTCTTCTAATTTCCTGCTATTCTACTGTACTTTATATCTTAGTAAGTGACTTAATCTGTTGCTGATCTAGTACTTTTCTGTTGCAACACTGACATTTTCTCATTGCGGGACAAATAAAATTTCTCTTATCTTAATTTGAAGTGCACACCGTAATATAAACTTAGGAACAGGCACCAAAATGAATTATGTTGTTAGTACCTTCAGTAATGGTGACTGTGGTAGTAATGTTATGCTTGATCAGTGTATACATCTTATCATATAGGCAGTGTAAACAGAAACCGAAACCTGAAAAACAAGGTTAAGTGGGCAATTTTTCCTCATTGTAATGTTGAAACACAGCCACCTCTGTCTTGTCTTGGTTATGTGCACAGGGAAGAAATGGAGCGGTGGAAAAACACACCAATCTATTTCCAATCAGGTTTCTAATTAGCTCTGAAAATGATGTATTGTGACTGGTAATCAGCCCGGGCCCTTCCTTTGAGTCATTATCATGGATATTGTAATTTCACATGGAGCTGAATGAGAGCAGGAGCGGTGGGCAGGTCGGGACAGGGATGGACATTAAGATAGGACCAGAAAGACTCATTATAGTGACATTTCTCTATCTACCTCAGCAGTGTCTTTTGGCTCTAGACCAGGAGAGAATGGAAGAATCCTTTGTATTGTTATGTTAAAATGTCACTACACATTTCTACTCCTTACCTATATGGGCTGCAGTTAGCGCTCTTGATAATAATAATAAAAAAAAGAATCTTCACTACATCTGTTGATTTAGTTCTGGTGGAGCGTCTGCCATCTGTTTCTCTTTTTTAGGACGTTAATGCTTTGCCAGGAATGTTTCACAGTATGGCCTTAAATGTATGTGTCTCCATGGAGATGCAAGCCTGTTTACAGTATGAAAGCATGTTTTTCAAGGCTTTTTTAACCAATTAAAATCCATTCAATTAAGCAAATGCATTATAGGCAAAAGTGTGCCTTACTGTGAAATATTTTGGGCAAATCAGTAACAGAGTCAGATACATAAGATACATAGTGCAGGTTTAAATTTATGTTTTTTTGACGATTTCAAAACCCAGCATTAAAGTAAAATGCTTATAGGAGAGACATGACAGGAGACACTATGATGCCTGTAAAATAAAAAATTCCCAATTCAAATGTAGTCTTCCCTTCCTGAAGTCATGACAGGAGCAGACTCATTACGGTGACATCTCCCTCGACCCTGTCTTGGGCTGAATGAAAGGACCCCTCTCCTCTAATCACCTCCTCTGGACTTTTCACATTTCAGATCAGGACGGCCAGTCTGTACCAACTCGCTCATATCCCTGTTTATCTGTGGTTTACTCCTCTTTTCAAAGCACTGCTAAAGTCTGATAAGGCAGATTTTCCCTTAAAAGGTAGAATGAGTGGGGACGTATACCGTAAGCACAAAGGCATGTGGATATACGGGGCTGGCTGGGAAGTAGGTCCCATAGATAAACAGGCAGACACAGTATACAGGAGGGAAGTTATAGTGTTTGGAATAATTTTGTGTTTGGGGTATTGATATATACTAAGTGGAAGAAGATTTTACATTTTGTTTGTTATAAACTGCAATATTGACATAAAAACTACTTTATAACAGAACCAGGTCTTTTTCATAGTGATTTTGACTTTAGCAAGAATTGGATTTGCATCTACATGTTTTTATAGTTGAAAAATGGTTAAATGACCCTTTTGAAGCATAGATATTGGACCTGTAGTTGTTTATAATCACATACATAGTGCAGGGAAGGAGGCGGAGATAGGGGGTAGATGAAAACAGATTTTTTTTGCACTAAAGCCTCAAAGGACAATACAAGTTTACTCAAACATCCATCATTAAGTTATTGATGAGGGAACCTCTGTTGTAACACTATTAAAAGTTCCAAAAAGTAGATTTTACATATACCCCTTTAAAGGATATGAGTTAGGGCTTGGTCCCGGTTGTGGATGGCCATTTGCAGTTCCTCCTCCAGAGTCATGAGGTGGTCGCTGATGAGTTCACACTGCTCCGTCAGGTCTGCTCCACCCGCCTCACTGCACCCGTCCTGGAATCACAACAAATAGTCATCAGTAAAACAACTGTCTAACTATTCAAATGAATGAGTACTGAACAACATTACAAACATCATTTTATTTCATCGCTTTAATGTGGAATTTATTCTTCTCTGCCTTAGACCAAAATTGGGCTCTAAAAATACAGTCATTCTGACAGTGACAGCAGTGGACTTGGTGGTTGAGGGGCTAAGGTTTGATTGACTGATTAATTGATTTCAGTCACAGGTATATTCTGACATTATTCCACAGCCCGAAAAGCTGCAGGTTGAAGCTTGAGCTTATTATACCTACCCTTTATTCCTCATTGTATCACTTTGACATCAGTTCATTCATAAATACAGCACGAGGAAACAAACAAATCAGAACAATACAGCAAAGCACAAACTAAGCATCATAATTCATGTATCTGCCCAGAGTTAAACATTTAAACTTCTTTTTAAAATGGAAGAGAGTGGTGCACAATTTTATGTCTTCTGTACAGTTGTTCCAGAGGTCCACCCTTTAGCAGACATACAGAATATCATAATGTTTGTTCTGGTTTTCTTTTTGATAAAAGTGGCTGTACCTCTGAGCTCATATTGACTATTTTGGATTTTGACAAGAGATCGTTGTTTACTTTAAACATGATTTTCAAAGTGTAGAGGTCGACTAAATTGTAAAATTTCAGAGTTTGAAGGTTTAGAAATAATGCATTTGTTGGTTCATTATACACTGATAATGTGGTTGCTCTTATTGCCTTTTTTTGCAAGGTAAAGATTGGATTTGTATTAGTCTTATATGCATTGCCCCAAACTTCACTACAGTAGGTTATGTAAGGCATGATCACCGAGTTGTCTATAATAAAAAGGCTGTTTTTATTTAAGACATATCTATATTTATATATAATTGTGATTACTTTGGATCATTTATTTCTCATTTTATTTATGTGCGATTTCCAGTTTAAATTATGATCTATAGTTACTCTTAAAAAATGGTTTTCAGAGACTCTTTCTAGTGGTGTATTTTTGAGCAAAGTTTGTACATGATTTTGTACTTTTTTGTTTTTCAATTGTTTTTTTGTTTTTTTTCTGTGTTTAGTGACACTTTATTAATATCAAACCAGACTTTAATTTTATGCAGCTCCCCCTCCAGGTTTGACTCGCAGATGAGGTCTTTTTGTGTGGAGTTTGCACGTTCTCCTCTCAAACCAAAACATGCATAATAATCTCCGGCTAAGGTGGTCCTGACCAAGCCGAGCTCAAGATCTGGAGATGAGCCACTGACCCTCTGCCCTGACAGTTTGCCCCAGTGGCAATTAAATGGGTCAAATACAGAGGATACATTTCCCTAAGAGGACAAACTTTACTGTAACCTTTGAGATATATTATACACAAACAGTCCGCATATTTTAGTAGTGTGTGGATTTTGTGAGTAAGTTCCTCGTATTAGTAATGACAACAATAGCAGCAGTGGTGGTTTGTGACGTGACCTCATTATTTTGTTGTGAGGTCTTTCAGCCAAGTGCTCAGACAGATGTCTAGTCTAAATGAAGTCGGCCCAGTCTGAGTCTGACAGTTGATTGACAGCTGTAATGACCAATCACTGTCTAGAGACTGGATTATGACAGTGACATTGTACAACCGCAGTCGCAGTATTTAACCGCAAGAATGACAAGTCAAAAAGTCCTTTGAACAAGATACATTTTTCAAAACATTTTGAGACAAGCTTAAAAAGAGACAGCTGAGTCTGAATAGATGTCGATTATTGTAGTCTGAACTTGACATGGGCGCACAATGTCAAATAATTTTAGAAAAATCCTATTTGTCTAGAAACAGACAACTGCAGTAGTTCTGAGGGAGTAGCTCCGAATGGTTTAGAGTAAATTAGCAACATTGATATAGCCTTTACACTTTCAAAAGGTTGCAAAAGTTAGACGTTGTTCCACGAGATAAATTATCTCACAAATTATAATAAAAATAAGCTCAAGTAGCAGTAAAATAATGTACCAAGAAAGTGTGCAGTTAAATCTTTTCTATGAAATAGAGGTCAGAATGGAGACGGTTGAACAGCAGGGGGACCGTGTGTGCTTTTAGTGGGCTGATTCACCTGAAGAGGCAGCTCATATAAGAGTATGTTATATTGTGTTTTAGCTTTATACTTATACTGGGCATGTGGCACTGGTAGGAGCGGAGTGCACTGGGGCAGTACGGACGGCCATAATTAGAACAAGCCCCTTAGCAGACGCACTGTCCTAGTTTCAAGTTCATCCATACACACAGAAACAGACACACACACTAAACAATCAACCACACAAGTCTAATCTGACTCATAGCTTCAGGTAGAAAAGTCCCTACAGCACAAAGGTGTCAGAATGATCAGAGCAAAGTCATGTCTCGGTGTCCTGGAATAGCTCTGTTGTTGTTTTTTGGGGAATGATGTAACTGGACTGAGACGCAACATTAAGCCTAAGAGACACAGCAATACAAGCTATGAGTGTGAAATGAGTACTTAGAAAAAGACTTTAAGCACTGAATGATATAACCTGATAGATATGAGAAATTAGACTCCAAGACCAAGACACTGTGGGGATGTGACAAGGCTTATTACATCGTGTAGCACTTAAATTTGTACAGATCCTTTAAATCTAAATATATAAAACGTTCACTCTCATTCTCAATATCCTGCAATCAGCCAGAGTTGCCCTGAGGTAGACTGATGGAAGTGGCATTGTCAAAATCAATAACCCAGATACATCCGAGCAACAAATGCTGAACGCTGGATCAAAGAGGCCATCGAGATCCGCAAACAAGGTCCAAGAAGCATAAATTGTGAAGAGGGAACCTACACTTTATCATACACATGTGATGCAGTCCTGGAGAACGCATCAGCCTGTAGGGGGCGTAATCAGCCTACAATACATGTAAGAAAAGAGTAAAAGTAGAATAAATCTTGGCTTTTTTCAGAACAACTATGATTCTACATGGAAATTATGAAGAAACAACTATTATTCTGTGTTGAAAAGTGTAGCAAATATCCCTATCAAGGATTTTAGTTGTTTTAGCCTTAGTCTTAGTATTGAAACTGTATTAGACATTTTTGTATTGTGGCAAGAAGGCTGCTAATCTGCTCTACCAGCAAACATATCCACGCCATCAAACATAGGCAAGGTAAGTGATGCGCCTTGCCCAAGGACACAACAACACTTGGCACAAACTTATCTAATCAATAGTACAGAATACTTGAATACAACACAGCCACACTCATGCAGGGAGCACAGACGAAATGGGGCAATCAGAATAGAAAACTCATTTGAAACTTGTAGGGTGAACATTTCATCAATTATCTCTTTTTTGAAACACACATGACCTTTCTGAAAAATGAATTAAAACGCTAACAAACCGTCTACAAGGATCAATTAGCTGCACCTAAAAAAACACAATACAATATTTAGTGTTTGTCCTTGCGCTACAGCGAGGATATGCTAACCTTCAGATGAACACAACATCTGGTCGAAGTGTTTACATTTTGAGTGTCAGGGGTAGCAGCAGATAAGAGCCTTTGTACACTGGATTGATTCAATACTTCACAGGCTGCAGTCCATCTCTGTAAAGTCAATAGGACCACAGGCTACAAAGGAAACGCACAGTGGGCAGAAAGACAGTTTGTTAGCAACTAGACAGTAATGATGGTTGGAAGGAAAATAAAGTGATTTTTCCAATAAAAACATCTCCTTACAAGACAAGGTTTCATCCTGGTTTGAGTCCATTTTGGTCCTGATGTAGACTTGGTTTGATCCTGTTCTAGTCATGGTTTAGTTCCAGGTTTAATTTTGATGCCTTTGTGCATGTACAACAAGAGTGAACACAATTTTAATTTGATCCACTTACAGATCTGGCATAATGTTGTATTGCCTTATAGTTTTTTCCAGCTTTAGTTTCCAGGAAAACCAGATAATTATTCATTTTCTTCAGTAATGTCTTGTTATTTTTTAGAACTTATTTTGATCTAATCATGTTCAAGCTTACACCTATTGCAGGGGGACCTGAAGAGTAAATAGCTCACAAACGCTTTGGCACATTGTTAATATTCACATGCATTCATTTTTGTGTGTGTGTTTAGAGCTGTTTTCAGATGGCAAAGAAACTGCACAAGCACAGCCAATCAGAGAGCTGCTTTCGCCACTTCTGGATCAGATGGTCAGAACAAACAGGTCAACAGTCAGTGGCCAATGTGTAATACCAAAACGGAAAACATCATTAGGACAATCTGCATTTTCATTTAAAACAATCACAGAATGCAACAAACTTCCAACCGAGCTAAAATTATGCAAAGACTTAAACATTTTGCCAGGAATTTAAACAACAGTTTCTAAGAGTGCAGATGTGTCAGCATTAAAGTTAGATTAGACATGAGAAGGGGACAGGGGAGGTATCAGGAAACAAGTGATTTTTAACTAACTGATAAAATGTATCACCAACACTGTAAATATTATGAATTGCATTGTTTTATGCCTTATGTTCATTTCAACTATTTCATTTTCTTCTTTGTGACCCTTACTTGTTACAAACATTGTCTGTAATGTTGTTTGTCTCAGGGACTGCAGATGGAAATGAGCTCCGAGAGCTCAAGTCTGGTACAAAGCATCTTTTCATGTTTTTGTGATTAATGCTCCTGTACATTGTCAAAGAATCAAATAAACTAAACCATACTAAACTGGATTGACGAGAATTTTATTATTGGCAACAGACAGGTCTCATTTTCTCATATAGTGCTGCTTTAACAATATACTCACACAAAAATTATTCATTAACAAAGTAGTCCTGGTTTAGAACTGAATTAGAGCTATAGTCCTGGGTCTAGTTTAGTCCTGGTTTAAGTCTTGGTATCTGGCGTTTAAACATCACTCATCTAAGCCACATAGTTGTTTGATCATTTGACTGTGACTTGCCGTAGTGATTAAACCATAGCCTATAGCAGATAATTATTCATGAATTCAATGTAAGTACAAGTGTATGGGATGTGCTTATTTAAAGTATAATGAGTGAGAGGCAGCATGTAATTGCAGTGGGTCCCATAGGTGCTGTTAGGACCCGCTCGGCTCTGTGGGCAAAGCTAAGCAATAACATCACTGCATTATTATAGCAAAGGTCGTTAGCGCACTGCCTGATAATAAAGGAGCTAATTCAATTTTAAACTCTAAAAAGTTAACTAGCTTTTGATTAATTTGGCCAAGTGGTTCAAAGAAAGTTAGGTTGTGTCATGAGGAGTTTTCGGGGAACATTTTGAACATTGTAGAAGAGGATGTACGGCTATAAATTACTGAAAATGTAATAGGATTGTGCAATTACTCCAATTTAACTGAGACTGAAATTCAGTCATTTCACATCGGCAATGATCAGCTTGGGTCCTTTTAATTGAGAGGTTTACAGGCAATTCATCTGTCACTAAAAAAACATATGGTTTGGAGTAGGATTCAGAATATGGAGAATGAATTTTGACAATAAAATGCAATTGGCAACACAAAATAATAGCAGTTTCTTTAATAATATCACCATGTGGCCTTATAGTACTTCTGATATAGACCATTCTCAACTATAAAGGGAATCCAGCTTAGTTTTATATGATTTTATTTGGTCTGATAAGCACCCACATGAATACCTAGGTTGGAATATTAGTTTTAGTATTATTATCTGGGTATCAATTTATAATATAACTTTGTCTGTTTCAAGATAAAACAGAACACGGCTAATTTAGGCAACCCTCCCCTTCAGACAATCACACACAGTAAAAATATATGCGTATAAAATCAGATGTTTAGGGTAAAAGAGTGATACTTGGTGCTATTTAAGACATTATTGCAGTGGGGATGATGGATTTCTTGTCGATGCTCCTGCAGATCAGTACGGTTCTGCATTATCTCCCTGCTAACAACCAAAATTTGCAGATAAAATCACAAACCAACACTTCTGAATGATGTTTTCCTTTCACTGTATTATTCTTGATATATAGCAAGACTTAACCACAGCTCATGAGTGCTTTAGAAAAACAGCGGGTCTTACCACATTAATGTCTGTGAAATTATGCACCTGCTGTTTTTCCTAAGGTGAAGGGAACTTTTCTATTCAAAGTAACACTCCAACCGAGCGTTGCACAACTTTTAAAACAAGAATAAGTGGGGACAGTACAAGAGGTATTCAAAATGTTATTCAAAATGTTGATGTCAATTGAAGTGGGCTCTTGACAGTTTCACAATACAGGACACAAGAGTGGGAGTTCTTTGTGTAAACACATGAAAACAAATGTAAAAACTCCAACAAAACAAGTATTAAGTTATCTATTGTTCAGAACTAGGTCAGAGCACCACACATTGTACAACCAGTCATGCAGGGGGCCGCTATAAGGTGTTAATCAAAATTACCTGATTACCATATCTAATCAGAAACCCTTAACAACTTTTCATGGGACCAAATGAGAAAAGGAATGAACAACCTTGAAAGGATAAAAGTACAATTAGCGGAGATTAGGACAGAATAGAGTGAAGCCAGAACACACCAAATCAATCTCTATTGTGGCAGCAGGGCATCGGCTCCGCACAAGCTAAGTGGAAATCATTTACTTAAAGTCATTACAGAAAGGAGAAAGAGGTCAGATGTGCTGCAAAACAAAGACACTCGCGTCAAACCATCTCCATGTTGTAAGGACAGATTGGTGTGTACTGCAATGCATCATGGTCTACCGCTGCCACTAATCATTTCACTGGCATTCAGGTTGTGTGGGGTCCCAGCATTATGGTCTGTCTATGGTGTTATGAATAATTCTCCATATCATACAAGACACCTGGGACCTGCATTTTCTTCACTGGGCAAAGCAGTTTAACCTTCCCCACAAAATGTTTCTTTTTGCATAATTTAGGTGTTAAATATTCTCTATTGCTGCTATAAGATATTTCAGTTGAGTGATTATTGTGAGTAGAAACTTCTCAATTTTACAGTTACTCACAGTTATAGTAAACATAGTAAAACAACAGTGAAATTCAGTATTTTCTTCCATTTCCATTGTCTAATCCATTCCTCATATATATAAATATAAATACCTTACTGCAACTTTATTGACAGGCATTGTGTTTGGATTAGATTTGAGATTTATATTTTAAACATTTTCAGAAGATACTGAAATATGAACTTACAAACTTATACAAGAATCACGTTTCACAAAATGTTTGTACAGATCTTACCTACAGGGTTAGTCATTTTACAGTAATAATATATTTTGTAGTTTATAGAGGAAATTAAGGACCTTAAATAATTACTGCCTTTGTGATTTCCTAGTTGTGTCCATTCAAATTTAGACTGAGATAAAACATTGTGATAAAAACACTGTTTAATTTATGACAAAGCATGAAAATCTTCATGCAGGTGGCGAACACTTCACCAGAAAAGTTCCTCAGTTTCCATTGAGGGCACAGAAGGAAAAGTGAAAGGCAGTGGTTGTATTTGGATCTATTTGGCACATGTCCTTAGATATGAATATTTCAAGTTGACATGACAGTTTTAAAAGTGATCTTGAATATATTTATGAGCGGGAGATGTTAAACCTTGTTACACTGACACACCCTTTTATCAAATAACCGCTTTTTTTTTTTTAGAATTTTCACTTCTCTGCCACAGTAAATATCTCTATCTCCAAGTGTGGACCACGTTTACAGGCCTGTGTATTTTGATTCATTTAGAATTAGGCCTAGTGTATTGGTTTATGTTGAAATTGAGCTGGACAGTGGCAGTATGAAGTAATGCAAAAGACCAACTTTCTTCATAAGGAAACAGATGATTACATTGGCACAGATGAATTGTTTATGGCTGTGTGTGGGCTGTGTTTAAATCAAACTGTGATAGGTTTTGGTAATTATTTTGAATTGAAGTAGTTTACTTTTATGTGGGCCCTGACATCAATGCTTTCAGGTACAATGATTCTTTATCAAGATGGATTAAATGTTTTAAAAGTTCATTCTCTGCTTTCTCTGTCAAGACAAATTAAAGATACACAGTGTCATTTTTGGTGGAGGGTACATCACCTGTGATTTTTATGCTTTATTTGGAATATTCAACAGTAAGCATTAAACTTCTCTTTTCCCAAGTTTTTCCTTACTTAGTGAATTATTGCAAGATAAGATATGCTCAGTGTCATACTGTGGAACATTCCAGACAAAGCAGCAGCATCTTCATGGATGTGAAAGCTACATTGTGCAAAAAATGATAGGTGGAAAACACTTTTAATGTTTTTACCACATTATAGTATTGACTGGGCTATAAGCAACAATATTAATATTTCAAGTTTTCACAATTCTTAGCAAACGGCATACAACCTGCTGTTTATAGACAAGATAAGCCGACCACAGCAAATTACTGCTGAGTTTGTTATATGTACACAGTAGCAGTACAGGTATGTGAATATAGAGCAGGTGTAAGTTCCCAAAAGCACCAGCTCAGCAGAAGTCTCTGTGAAGCAAAATGCACTGGCCACAGAGCAGAGACATGAGTTACTCAAGTAAATTGGTATTGATCCAACAGTCGACCACGAGTCAGGGTCCATGTTTAAGTTCACGTCAGCTAATTGATCCCTTTGTGTCCTGCTCCAGCACAATGACAGTTAATTACTCTGATAAAATACAGTCAAAGCACGCTATTACATGCACTCACCTCTGGGGCATTGTCCTCCACGCAAAACAAAAACTCCTCCAGCTTCTGCAACAAAAGATGGAAATAAAACATCAGGTAAGTCTTCCACCTTCCTCATGAATTATTGAAACTGTAATTATGGGGTGTGTGTACTGTACGTGTGTGGCATCCTCTCCGTAATGAGACCAGGGGATAATTATTCAGCACCAAAACTGACAAAAAACACCATTAACTGTCTCATCTGGGCAGCAGCGGAGTTAGAATTCAAAAGCGCAACATTCCTAATAAGGAAAAGGGAGATAATGGCACGAAGGAAGGACTGTTTATGATGTGCGTGGGCTAGATTTGAATGTACTTTTATTTTGGTAATTATTTTAGATGAAAATATTTGTATCTGTCAGTTAGCACACAAAAGAGCAAGAGTTAGCAGTGGATTTGCTCAATTTAATGTTAAGGTACACTTTATTGTCGCTGTTGGGAATTTTTCCTTTGCAATTGACCTGTCCTTCAATGATGTTGGGGCATAGACTGTATATAAATGGACATAGCTAACCCACTAGCTGCCACGTTCCAAATAGGAAGTGAGCATGGAGGTGCTTCTGGCTCCCTCGGCTCCAATTCACTGTGAATATTGTCACCGCTCTTTCTGTAACTGCTGCAGCAAGCCTTGTCATTTTGGTGTTATGCCCCAAAATGTTTGTATTAATCCGCATGACCCAAGCGGTTTTATTTTGCTATTTTGTCCATAAATAAATCCCTATTCCTAATATGAAACTTGGCTCCAAATGCGCCCCTATAACTGCTGCTTCATTTGGCTGGAGCCAAACATTATGGGTAATGTCACACTCCCTCAGTCCACGTCTATATACAGTCTACGGGAGTGACAAAAACCTCTATCCAATTACCAAATCATACACCAAGACTAGTTAAAACCCCACTTTGCAAAAAAAAAATTTAAAAAGACAAGCTTCAGCAGTCATTGAGCTAAAAAGTAAATTTGCTGTGATGAACTATAATATAACGTATTTTTTGGGGACACCACAGAACCTCACAGCTATTCAAAATGAAATGAAATATTTGCATTTGGGAACATTTCTTCTCAAGGCTACATATTATCTATCACTGCCCACACTGCAAAGGTTTTCAGGCATATTATTACTGATAAAAATATTGCTTTGAGACAGATAAAACTACTTTAATTAAAAGGCTCTTGAGATGTATGTCCTTGGATATACACCAACAGGAAGTGCCACTCCAACCACATGTGAAGACTAATAATGCAGAGAAAGATGTATTAAGTGCTGCTGTAACATCCAATTTACATAGCTCTTATGTTCTATAGGTTACCAATGAAACAGGACAGAAATAGACCCTCAATAGATGTAACATAGAAGATTGTTAGTGGATCTGAATGGATGTGAAAAGAAGTAAACATCATAATATAGCCGAGGGTTTAAAGGTTTCATATAGTGTATCTGAGAGCTTATTCTACTTCCTATTGGTTTTCTTTTTTTACTCCTTAAGTATCACAGACTAGAAACTCCAAATGTAAAAATTTTAAGGATCCAGCAGTATCTCAAGCAGGACAAATGGAATAAAATGTTAAATTGGCGCTAAATAAGGACTATAATATTGGTTTGAGCAACAATAAACCAGGGCAAAACTTGGACTCAATTATGCTATATGTGTTAAAAAAGTAGAATTAAACTAGGACTAGTATTTTTAATTTCCCCATACATATTGATATTTGATATTTGTCTTGCTGTTGTGGCAGATAATCATGTTAAATAATTAAAATTCAATGCAGAGGTCCACAAATTCAAGTAACGTTGAAGTTGCATGTTTTCAGATATAATATACCGGTAGTTTGTTTATACTTTTTCAAGCATATCTTTAGCCTTTAACTTCATTGCTTTTCTATTTCCAATTAAAAAAATTTTTTTTTAAAATACCGGCTTAAACACCACCCTCCAATATTTCAAAAACTGATATTAGCACCAATTAAGTCCAAACCAGAGCTAAACATGAGTAAAGACCAGACTTAATATACAGAACAAAGAGATAAAACCAGGATTTCCTTGTAAATCTACAATAGCTATAGGAAATACAGACTAGAGGTAGGTATTTTGGTTATGGTAAATCTAAGGAATGTTGTGTCTACATTCTTCTCTTTGTGCGCTTCTGTCGCTGGAGACAAATTGTGGGCGTTCTCACCTTTCGGTTGGTGGAGGGTTGTTAGGAGGGGCCAGGCTTTGAGAAGAGAAAACAAGACACAAAGGACAAGAGAATAGATAAAACCATGCAGCTAGAGAGTCTGATGCAATGGTGAAGTAGAAATATGAACAAAATAAAAGAACAGACAATAAAACTTCAGACACAATACTATAAAGCAAAGTACTGTTGAAGAGGAACGAGTTACAATAGGTAATCAAGTCTAAGCACTTTTGAAATGTTTGTGCTTTGTGTATTGAAGCAGACGCTAAACCAATGAACGTATGACACAACATGTAGTCATCAGTATGGTCCATTTTACAAGCTGCAATTCAACTGGAAATAAAATGTCAAACTAAAGCAGGACAGAACTGTCTGATTGCAAAGTTTTTTCTTACTACAAAAAGTCTTGTTCTAACTTCATTAAACCAAGTGGCATGGGAGATATGTACATGATAATAGACATGTGATTTTTTGCAGCAGCCATGGCCATAAAATGTGGGATATACAGTATGGATAAAACAAGATTTGCTCAGACTGTTTCAGAAAATGATACTTTAAATAAAAAAGCCATTATAAACTATAAGACAGTTTTGTCAAATGACACAAAGTTCACATTAACAAACTCATCTACAATACAAAATGTGTTACAGTAGATTAGTCTCACGCATTTGTTAATCATAACAAAAGAAAAATGTTAAGACAGAATTGTTATCATCCTATTATGAAATCTGAACCCTGTGACATTAATGTGTCATTTTAGAGCAACTACCAAATGGAAATGTCTTTAGCAAACTAACATTGACAATAAAAAATGGCATTAATGACAGTAATAGTAATCACTGTGACAAATTAGCCCCACTAAAGCATATTGGTTGTATACTTATGGTAGTGTTGGAAAAGTTACCTAGTGCGCCTTTAAGTTTGACAACTCAACAATGTTACATGCCTCTGTCCTATGTTGAACACAGTCTTTTTGACAAATTAATTTAGACTTAAAATTAAAAGAAAAACCCCACCATAGACAGAGGATTTCCTTCGTGGAACTCAGCTCTAATTAGTGTTTCTTTCAACTATACTGTTTTTTTTAAAACAAACTGTCACTTGACTTGAGTAAAACTATGGCTGTGTCCGCACATCCACCCTAATCCCAATCCCCCATTCACTACAAGCCCTGCACTCTTTTGAAGATTATTTGACGGGACTATTTAGTGCATGCAAGATTTTAGGGGCTCCAGGAATATTTTAGATGCCACCTAGTTTTAAAAAGAGGCTGGGAACTCTCACTAAAAAGCTAAAAGGTTCTAAAAACATCAGCTTCCATCATGCTCGCCTAAATCCACAGCTCTTTCACTAGGGCAGGTCCATGTTTTCCTTCTTCTGTTGCTTCTCCCTCATCAGTGCAAAATGCCCTCTTTATAAAATGTCGGTCTCTCTGATTGATTAAAAAAGTGCCACAAAGTGTAGGTCAGGCAATCAGGTAATTAAAAACAGGAAGTAAAACTACAAGCACACACCATAGTATACGGTATAAATGGACATAGCTAACCCGCTAGCCGCCACGTTCCAAATAGGAAGTGAGCACAGGGGCACTTCTGGCTCTATCGACTCCAATTTACTATACATTAAAAAATTGTCACCCCTCTTTCTATAACTCCTACTTTTAGCCTTAAAATGTTCATATTAACCCACTTTACATGATCCTGAAGTTGTATTTTTTGCTATTTTGTCCATAAATCAGTTCCTTTTCCTATAGGCTCCAAATTTGCTCTTGTAACTGGTGAGTTTCATTTGACTGAAGCTGAACACTATGGGTGGCCTTACTCCACTTTACACAGTCTATGGTGCACATGCTAAGCAGCTTCAGAATAAAAGCACTTAAATAAAACACTCAATATATGAACAGTCACTGCAAAAGTGTTTGTGCATTTTTTCCTGTTACATATATGTAATATAAGTTATGACTAATTTCGAAGGAAAGGTGAGATTATTAATTATTGTGTTTTGTATGTGAGTAAAAAATAAATATACAAATGTGTAATGTAGTTTACTTATTAAAAAGTCACGTTATCAAATTGTTATGGACTAAATATTGCTGTCCACCCCAGGCTTGCTTGCCTATCCATAAAAGTCACCACATCCTACTGGTGTGTAAGCTAATAATAGTAAAATAGTGAGACAAAATAGGCCCACCACAGGGTATTTGTTCTCTACTTGTGGCTGTGTTGTCTTTGTTCCTCAGACTGGAGACTGGAGAGAGCGTAGGAGGAGGCTGAAGTGAGAAAGGGAGAGTGAGGCCTGAGGCGTGGGTCTGAGCTCAGTGTGGGGCAGACGGACACATGGACCGTCTGAACATTTTTACACACGTTTACACACGTTTACAGGCTATAGAAATGAATGAATACAACACACACTTTCTCACCAAATATGTTTGATTGACTATGCTGTCTGTACGATGGAACTGTTTGAGGAAGAGAGATTTCCATAGACTAAACAGGACCACAGAAGAATTTAGAACTAACCTAACAACTAAAACCCTGTGGAGAAAAGTACTCAACTCAACTATGATAAGGTTGCACACTCCAAATGCAACACTTTAAAATATACAATGAATCAAAACAAAGATTTACATCAAAAATAGTCAGGTAACCATGTTTTAGGAGTAAACAGCTACAAGTTTAATGTCATATTGTAGGGTTTTCCAGACAAAGCAATATAATTTCCATTTAGAAAAGCCAGTGGCCGAACCTCAACAAAAATGTTTCATGGTGCACCTACTCAGGACTAATAATAACTAAACAGGGATCAAACCAGGACTAAACCAAGACCAAACCAGGATTTCACCAGAACCAAACAGCATTCAGCAACAGCAACTGTCCTGTTTGGTTCTTCTTGGATCTTAGTTTAATCCTGTTGTATTTATTTGGCCCTGTTCTAGTCCTGGTTTAGCCGTGGTTTCATCCAGGTTTAGTCCCAGTTTTGATGGGTGAATGCAGACAAAATAGTATGAACCCAGAGTTTAATTGTTTCTATTCCAATCTATTAACCCTAGGCACTGAGTTACCTCTCACTGTGGGATAGACTGTACATCCTAATGTACACAACACACACAAATACATTCTCACTGAACACATTTAACTGTGTACAATGAAACAAAGACGCCGGCAGAGTTTTCCAAGCCGCTGCACCCCTCCCTCACACCCACATTTTTCTCCTCATTTAGAAATACCTCGAAGCGAATGCATCGATAATCTTCTGCTATAGCTGTAGACTTGTATATTCTGACCCTAGCCAAGTGTTTTAGCAGATAATGTGGTTTTTAGTCGAATAGAGAAAGATACAAGCTTCATTTGAGGTCAGATTGCAAAGAACACTGATTGCATTTGTCCTTAAATTGTAACTGCATAAATATGACCTGTGCAACACTGGGTGAACGCTATGCCAAATATGAACCCAAGAGTTAGCATTGTTGACTAAAGACTCAAAAAAACATTCATCTAAACCCATTTCATAGGTGTTTTAAATAATAATTAAACTGCATGTAGGTCATTTTTTCCTTAGACCCCAGTATGTAAATCAGATTGCTATGGCAAATTACCATCTGGTGAACGCATACCATTAATTAATCTTTCTCATTTTTTTTGCTCTTCTGGGGTCGCTATGGAAAAGCACCTACCTCCTATAGCGTATGTTTATTAATAGCAATGATTTGGCATACGTTTTGTGCCAGATGCCCACCCACAAGCCCCCCTTTGTTTGGGAATGGTGCAAAATGTTATTTGGGCTTGTAAAAATATATGATTGGATGAGACAGTTATCACATTATTCTGTTTATGACATCTCAATGAAAAAGGTTTAAAAGCAAAAAACATGCCATCAATCACAAAATAAACAAGCACCTTTAAGAGATTCTCCACAAAATTACCTTTATCATATTGTAAAAATGAAAGGCCTTGCCCTCATTTTTTTCCTATGTCTTTGAGCAAAATCTGTCTTGTCTCACTTGATATACATAATTGTCCAGTAATCAGGAAGTGCATGTTAGAATGCTAGTTGTTCAAACTCACTGTGGTATCATTTGAATGCTCAAAATGCATGAGATAAGAAATTAACTTTGGACAACTGCAAACAGTTTAAAATGGTATTGCTACAGCGCCTTTAACTTCAATAAGTGACCAAAAGTGATGTAAAAATTAAGCGATTTATCTACTACTGAGTCATGAATTCAGTATTTTTTCTGCTTACTAATACTTCAGACTTCAAACACTAAACAAATCTCTACAAAACCAATACTAACTTACATAACCCATGCTTTCACTCATCATTTCTGCATATGAGGATAAGATTACTCCATAGCATTCACACGTGCATCTTCCAGTCTACTCTTATAAACACAACTTATTTAAAGTACATTAAGCGGATTAGATTTGAGGTCAGATAGAGACACTTGTTCTCATTTGACCTTTTAAATGCATGAGCGAACATAACAAGCTTCCATCCATGTAGCAGCTTAGCACAGAGCAACCTCAGCGGAGCATCTTTCCTTGTTCGAGATGTAGGTCTACACACATTAAGCAGCCATACAAAGCGGAGGCATGTTAGATTGTTGGATCAATAATGCATAGTTTGTTGTTGGTGATACATTTATGCAGCTGCTACATTTCTGCGGTGAACTCTAAACCAGGACTAAAACAAGACTAATCTTTAACCTTGATTAAATCAGGCTTAAAGCAACAAGAACTAAACCGGGGCTAAACAGGATTAGACCAGGTCTAAACCTTGATTAAGCCAGGATTAAACCATGTCTCCACAAGAACAAGACTAGAACTTCTGGGCTTGCTATAGAAAAGTAAAAAGGACAAAAAGCCATATTAAAGTATAAAACAAGTACTATAAATATAACAAAATAATAAGTGTATGGGTACGTACTAACTTGGTTCTTGGACCTGTTTTGATCCCGTTTTATTTCTGGTTCAAGGTTCTGCACTTAATTTTGAGCCAAGAGTGAAGAACAGAAAGAATTAACTGTTCGGCCTGCCCCACTGCCTCTCACGCTGATGCTGAACCATGACCAAGACGAACTAATGAAATAGTCACAGGCTGTTGACTCACACCCAACAACATCTCAGACTGGAGAAAATGCTCCAATATAAAGGTAATATCAGTGTGTCTTATTGATTTCAACAGAAGTTGCTTTTACAATACTGTATGGAGTAAGAGGAGTTTTCCTGAACAGAAGAAATAAAAGTTAAGTACAGACTCTGAGTCCCAGTGAAGTCCAGGTTTTGTTCTTAATACCGTTCAGTCCCAATTTTGATGCGGTGTATGTGTGTGAATGCATCCTAAAATACCAGTACATCCAACCATGGGTTTCAGAATGATGAAAGATTAAGGCCATTCCCTTAGAGATTAACCATTTAAAACAAAATATTATATATCTTGAATGTGAATATGTCCTCAAAAGCTTAAATAGACTAAACCCAAACCAGAACTCATTCATATTATCTTATGCCTTCATCAGTAGCCCTAACCTAATATGTTATGTTAATACATTAGATCATTGTTTCTATAACTGTGGTATGTGTACCAGTGAGCTCCTTCAGGTGGTACTTGACAGTTCTTCAGTCTGTGGGTTTGTTTAATTCTGTTTAACTATTGTCCTTGTTTGGAGTATTTCTTGTTTAGAATTACCTTGGTGAACTCGGAGTTTTGTAGGTTGGCTTCGGGACACCAGCGCCCCCCTAAGGCAGTGAGCATGGCGCAGTCCTCCTCCTCTTCCTCATCCTCTTTGGTGCTGGGCGGGGTTGGGGTTGAAAGGTCAGAGGGCAGGGGGTTGTCAAATCCACTGATGCTCGGGGTTCGAAGCTGAAGTCCACGTAAAAACAGGTGACACGCCTCAAGATCGGCCTCCCAGATCCTCTCCAGACCAGGACAACCATAACTGTAACAAGACAATACAAAGGGCTCGGTTAGGTCCAATTAAAGAATTTAATAAACAGGATAAATATTTCAATTAAAAGTTAGTTTGCGCTAATAGAGAAGACACTGAACTTTGTGTTTTTGTTTCATGTGAATAACCCCAGCTAATTTATCTCGGCTCCTCATGGTTTTATAATGTGAACTCAGAGCATAACATAACCTAAACAAAACACTTGACATCATATTTTTTCTACATTTAAGACCAGGTATAAACACACACACAATTGATGGAAGTTAATTGGTCACAAGCCAAGTTGCATGAATGCACCTGAGTAGTACAGGGAAGAATATCCTGGGGAAAGATGAAAGTGAGTAAAAGCAGCTATACTATTTACAATCTGCTGTAATACAGCTAAGAGCAAAGGCCATAAAGGAAAAAGATGAGGGTTATTAGCTTTCTTTTTCAGATAAAAACAAATTAATACATAAAAGTCACTAAAATATTTAAATTGATCTCTAGTTTATCAAATTATGATCACAAATGATTGAGAAGCATGTTGTTTTACTTGGCACTGGTTTTATGGCAATAATGAAATATACCGTATTAATGAAAAAGAAAGATAATGATTAAAATATAATAATTAAATTTTTAACTTGATTAATTTTTCTCACAGTTGGAATAAACCCAATTTTTTCCCAGGACTAATTTGGGATTCTGTGTGAAATGAGCCAATGAAACCGAATCCCGCCACACGAGGTCTGCTAGTTCTCTTAATTAGTACTAGTAATTCTCGTCAATATGTTTGATGCCAGACACTGGTATTGGCTGACAGTTTTTATGTCTGGCACGTTTTAGGACAATAAAGACATCTAAAAACATAAAAACTAAATATTCTCGACAATTTGTGATTTTTGACCAAATCCAAAGAGCATTTACTCAAGCAAAAAATCCCTGGTTATTGTCCATTATTACATATTCTGAAAAACTGACTTTTTATTCCATTATTAGTCATATCCATTTTGGCACGAATCCAGGCAGAAAATGGGCGTAAAGGCAAAGCGTACCCCGCAGCCAATCCAACTGTGTTTCCATGGTAACGACAAAACAGGGAAAACTCGGGGCAAAGGTCAAGAGCTGTCTGATACTAGACTACAGACGAGACAGTACACTAGACACAAAATGCACTCCTCTTCTACCTAACAAAGCAATAACACGTGTTTAATAAGAAAGACACATCTGCACGGCTGCTCATCTCACCATTTCACTAAATAACTTGCACAAACACAACTGGGACTAAATTTAGAGCTAAATTTAGGACTAAACCTGGACTAGACAAGGACTAAACCAGGACTGGACCAGGAAAAACCAGGACAAGTATGAAAACATCTATGGTTTATTTTGTAGCTCAATAACTACAGGTGAATTGAAATCATATTATGATAGAAAGCAACATTTAGTAGACAATATAGTTTATTTATACATATAGATGTCCAGCAGTCACTTTACCCATTACAAATGTATTTATTACCGTAAGATACTGTAGCCACTTTAAAGATTTAACGATATTTATACTGTACAAACTGTAGCCACTGTATTCAGATAGCAATTTATTGTATATAGAATTTTATTTAATTTTATAATCCTTATCTTTATGGAGTTTGTCTATTTTTAAGTAATTCTGTACTTCTGTGCTGCTACTGTTTTCTTGCTGTTCTCTTAACTGTGCATTGCAACACTGAAATTTCCCCATTGTGGGACAAATAAAGGATATCTTATCTTATCTTATTTACTATGAAAAAGGTAATATAAGGAAATAGGTCTAGTTTGTAGTATTGTGTAGTTGTTCAAAGACAGAAAGGCCATCTTGAATATTATCTTAAATAAATGCTTGTTGTTGTATAATCTAATAGATGCATAAGCCATTCAAATACAGTAATGTGAGACTGCGCCTATAATGAAAGTTGTTTTACTGCTGTTATAGAAGAAACAGAAATCCTAATGCATGTTTCAATGGGGGCAGTGACAAGTTCAAACTGAGGACAGGCAGATAGTTTTGTTTATGCTCTCTTTGAATTACAATAAAACAGAATTATTTGGTGTTTGCTTGCAAACTTAGGCTAACAATGCGTCAATAAGAGAGAATACAAAGAGTGAGTTCCTATAACAGTCATAGCCCCGAGAGGCTAGGACTTTTTTGGGAGAGGGTCCACCACCTTCTTGTCTCTATAGAAAATTTTATCAGTGTTAATTACGATGCTTTGAATGTACAGAATGACATTAAACGTATCTTCATGGGCGCCCAGGTGATGACAGGCCAAGTTACAGGTCAGATCTGGGGATAGGCAAGACCATTCAGGATAATACTGCATGTGTCTCAAGGCATTTTCAAGAAATAAAAACAACTTTTACTGAACAAATGCATAATAGATTAGTTTAGTGCCATACAGTGGAACTTTTCAGGCAAAGAAATAGCATCTCCATGGAGACAGGTGGCTGACTGTTCACCAGAAATGTTACATAGTGCACTTTAATGCACATATACTGTTTTTAATTTAGACACATTAGAATAGGAGTGGTACAGAGTGACAAAATATAAAACGTGAATGAAACGAAACACAACTCCAAAAGCGTTAATACTCTAATATTCTAAAAATAGTTTGAAGATAGGCAACTTTGAAATATTGGGTACATTGTTTATAATAAAACACTATCTAAAAACATGTATTACAATTAATTAGTTATATTTCTGCATTATTTCACATTTGATTGGTACATTTACAGACAAAATTGAGCTAGTTTCAGTTGGGTTGATTATTAATAGTGAAAATACTCCAAATATATTGAGGTAAGCTATGAATATGGCCCACTCTTATTCAATGTATGTTTTTGATGAAGGTACATTATAACATGGTAAAAATCTCTGTTACTGCCAACTAGGCTCTAAAATGCTCTATATATTGAATTAAAAGTATTAAATAGCAGAAAACATGCCATTGGCTTTAAATGGGGCTAATTAAAAATGGATACACAAGCTACACAAGTGTAGAAGTGAATAAGAGAAAACAGCTCATTTAAGTAGGCCCTTAATCCCACAAACTCACATTCAACCCAATGACCTTTACAATATTCATGTTTTTCTCCTCTACCTCCAGCAGTGACCTTTAAAGCACAAATTATTTTCTACTCCTGCGCCATCCAGGAACATTTTACCAGCCAAGTTCAATGATTCTTCTATCTCCTATCTCCTTTATTGCATCTTTTTAAAGCTACAGATTGCATTTCTAGTTTCCATCATATTGGGGTGGGCGTTATGACAAAAATGAATGTCTGATGATTGTTTTTAGTTTTTAAAATGACAGGGTTACAGATTACAGATTCCTGATCTATGTCACAATGTTGTTTCCTCATTAAAATACAGTTGAGTTTTGTTTTGTTTCATTCACACATGTTTAACACACAAATCTGGCATATTTAGGCTGAGAAAACACTCTGTTCCACCTTGTGATTTATTATTAAACTCCATATACCTTCACTGGAATTAACCAACTCTAATAAACTAAAGGTAAAAGGAAAACTACTGATTCATGACATCACAAGGTTGAACTGAGCATTTTTAGTTTCAGAGTTACTCATGTGTAAATGAAACAAAACACAATTCTGCGTGTGTTTTTAAGATGGTAACAGCACCACTACTCCTAGCCCTTTAAATCCATATTTTAATCAGTTCTTTTTGCAGTTTTATTAAAGATAAACCAAGTAACTTTTCTGTCTCCAGTTGTTATTGCTTTGTGCTAAATGTTCCACAATAAATTATCAAACTGATATTCATTCTGATATTTATTTATTGCTTATATAATACCTTGACAAACTCCACCTGTACCTTAGTTTAGTAGTGTCACCTACACCATAGTGTCTCGATGGAGATGGGGAGAAACTTAATGCCATATTGTGAGACATTCCAGCAAAGTGCTGACACCTTATGCAGACAAACAGGTATCAAAAAAGTTGTATATTGTATTTCATTTGTTCATAAGGAAGGTAATATTTTAGTGGTTCCAAAATAAAGCTTTTATAATAAGCACTTCTGCATCAGAGATCAAAATCTATGTGTCTCCCGGTGGAGTCTTTCTGTCACCAACGCTAATTCACACATGTAATGAGAAAACACAATCTCTATACTCAAAGCGCAAATATACTTGTCACTTTATGTATTGCACATCGTCACCTATGAGTGCATCCCTGCTGTGTGCTTCGATTGAGAAACAATTCACTAAAACATAAACAAAACCAAGCCATATTGTTTAATCTGAATGCCGTCTTTTCTACTGGCTGTGATGAAGCCTGGTGGAAATTGAATGCACTTGTTCTCGCCCCATCTCCTGTGTCAAAAGGCTATACCCTGCCAACGCGCGCTCCTCCACTGCTCGCTAACCTCCATTTGGCACACAGACAATGCCCAAAATTGCCATGCCCAGCCCCCCTGCCCTCGCCAATTTGGTGCTTAAGTCTGCCGCTTTTCATTTTTTCATTTTTTTCTCCCCAGAATTGTGCACCCAGTGAGCCATAGCTTTTGTTATATTTTTTTTTCCTTTTGGAGTTAGAACATAAATCATACACCATAGGGATTCAGCGGTTTACAATTTTCCTCTAAAAATGTCAAAGGCGGACTCATCTATCACGAAGGCTTGCCATCATGACAGAAATAATTCATTACAAACGAGTAACCAGTGGAGTTGGGTGTCTATGGTGCCCACAGGGAATCGTACTACAAGTCTCTAACACGACTGTCCCGGTGCAGAGACCCGTGTGAGCGACTGGTCTCAGGGGTTAATTGGTAGCAGTGGTCTCATCATAACAGAAACAGAGAGTGTGGGCTGTTCTTTTCAAACTATCATAGGGGATTCAATATGATGTGATTTTCTGAACTGAGTCTAAGAAATTAAAGGAAAATAAAAAGGAAAGGCACACCAAGAAAAGAGTGCCAACAAGGAAACATGACAAAAGCTAGGGTATTATCACAAAAAGTTGGCACCAAAACTGGCTCCAAAAATAGATTTCTTTTCATAACAAGTTTCTATGCCACGTAAGAGCACTAAGGTACAGCAAACCATCTGCCATCGATAAGCAGCCATTTGTATAGTAGGAATACAAGGTAAAAGGTTTAAAGAGTAGTCATCTGTTTCTGAAAACAAAAAGTTTCGACTCCCATCAAGAAGTAATTTGCAATCTGTTGGTAATAGCCTGAGCAACTAGAGTTTATACTGCACTAAATAAATCCTCCTCTGTTCAAAACCGTGTCCAGATGACTATTTTCATAATCTTTTCTACCTTGGACCACTCCTGGACAAATGTGTGATTACACTGACTACAGATACAAGAAAATATGCATATTTCAGCACATTAAAGGGCCCATATTACACTTTTTTTTCTGATTTATGTTATAATGTTGTTTCTGCATCAAAAATATACTTCAAGTTGCATTTGTTCGCCACATTAACATACAACCTCTGCATATTTAGGCTGAATTCTTCACACTTTGTTCCACCTTGTGATGCCGTGTGGTAATACAGGAAGTGCTCCACTGTGTTTTTAAACTCCATACACTTTCACTAGAATAATTTCCTGGAATTTTCGATGTCCACTGTACAAAACGTAAAAAATAGCTGTTAACTTGAAAACTACCGCTGATATTACAAGGTGGAACAGAGCATTTTGAGCTGGGAATAAGTGAAGGATCTAACAATGCAGAATTTTAATTACTCAAACATGTAAATGAAACAAACTCCACAATGCAAAAAAGCTTGTCCAACATCTAAGATATAAACACTTAAATATATCAGAAAATGACTTAAAAGTAGTGAAATTATCTTAAAATAAACTACCTCTAGACTAGAATCAAGCAGTCTCAGAAAAAGAAGTAGATAATAAATCTGAAAACAAGATGAATAACCTGATATAAGTTTTAAAATCTTGGCGAGATCAGAGAAATTTGCAGTGCAGATATGTTTTTGATGAGGTAACAATGTTGTAACAAGGTTTAAAGCTCACAAGTCAATTTTGCGTAATACAGTATAATAGGACCTTTACATAGTATAACAAATGAGTGATTAATTGATGAGAATAATGTTTAAGGGTAATTCCCAGCAGCTCTGGGCCTTACTTGGGTGTACTCTGGACAGTGAGTCTGTTGTACGTCTATGGATCACCTGCTCCTTTCACAGTTCAGTAATAAGAGCCACAGTCCATCAGGCACACTCCTCCTCTGCACCCCGCCTCCTCCTCTCTCTAGGAACCATGACTGACAGGGCTGCTCTTTCTGCTCAAGGCGACCATCCACATGTGCACCAGTGATTATTATGAGCTCCATAGCTGCACTACGCTGGCACGGCACCACTAGACCTCCTAGAAGTGAGTACAAGCGCTCAAACTTTACACAGTCTCGTCACTCGACTTCAAAACGGGTCCACTCTGTTAGAATAGAGATTAGATTGGGCTCAAATCACACCATACCACTTGAATTGTTCATTTTGGATACATAAGACATACTATTTTATGTTGGGGATTGCCATCATAGTTGACCAGCATTACGCAGAAATAGCGTTCAGAGGAATTTCTCATGCATGGGACTCGACTCCAGTCAAATGAAGCTCTTGCGGTTATGGGTAAATTTGGAGCCAGGTCCATATTGAGAATAGGAAAGACAAAACAGCAAAATCGATACATCTGGATCATGTAGAGCGGGATAATATGAACATTTTAAGACCAAAATGACAAGGCTCACAGCAGCAGTTACACAGAGATGTATACAGTCGACATAGGGCTGCTTGTTGTCAATAGATTTAAGCCAATAACCAATATGTGTAACAGTCAGAACGTATTGGCCATGTTGCAATATGGTGTTTTATTTTATGGGTCTCAGTTAACTACTTGAAAAATGCATGTACACAAACCACAAACTAAAACGAGAGCTGCAGGTGAAAAAATAAGTATTTGGCGTCTGCCCCAGTTTCACTCGGTTGTATAAAAAAGCAGATTTAAAGCCATGCGCACATAAACGCAAGTGGATTTTAACAATGTGCCAACGGTTGGTGAGAGCTATAGGGACCAGTTATTATTAGATTTAAATACATGCTTCCTACGTCCATGGTTTGAAAATCGGGTAATGCTGCTTTACTGTGTGTTGGTGGGTTAGACCTTTTACAGTTACCATTCACTGCCATGTGGACATAGTGAACACTGCAAATTTTAAATAAAACTAAGATTTTTGAGAGAAATACAAAAGCTACCTTATGCTTTATTTATTGCATATCAAAAGCCATAAACAGGATTCACACATTTGGACAGAAAAGGAAAGGAAATGGGCTTGTTTCACCTGCATCTCATATGACACCCGCTGGGAGAGAAGGTGCTAATGACATGGTACAATGCAACACGGCGCCTGCATCCGAGGTGTGACTGAGGAGATTAACCGGACTGTCTGTGGAGTGGGTGGATCTCTGTCTGCATGGGGACATTTCACACTGAATATAAGACACCACAAATCTCCTTTACATGCTGCATTTAAACATTTGCATCCACTTATGCAAACTGGAAAAAACACAATCTTAAATAAAACAATAAGTTTTAAGTGCTTAAATCAAGTAGTAGTTATCTCCATTTAAGAACATTTTGCTCTCAAGCTGAGCTTTGCCAATGGAACAAGCATAAAATTGTTGTGCTTAAAGGATTTTGTCACTTAAAATGAGGTGAAAAATAATCTAAGACAAAATGTACTCAAATCAAAATAACTACTAGTTGATTCGATTCAACCACTTATTAACATATTACATTAGAAATAATTTTTGCCCTGTGAATAGTATGGCAAAATCATGATTTAAGCCACAATATAATTCTGAGAACGGCATGATGGCTGAGTGGCTAGCACTCATGCCTTATAGCAAGAAGGTTCTGGATTTGATCTGGATGGGTTTCCTCCGGGCACTCTGGTTTCCCCCATCCATCCAAAACATGGAGAACCCTTATGAACTGAAATCAAGGACCATGACGTCGCCCGGTGCCCGGCCAGGTTCAGTCCAAAAAGACAATGTGGGTCCACCTCCTGTGGGCTCACCCTCCTGTGGGCTCCCCACCCGCAGAGGGGTTCATAGGGGTCAGGTGCGGAGAGGACTGGACGGCAAACTGCTGCCCCTGTGACCCAGCCGGATAAAGCAAAAGTGGATGAGGTAAGGTAACTTCATTTATATATAACACTTTTCACAGACACATGTCACCAAAGACGCTTTACAGAGTATTAGTAACAGGGTATTATTCATTCACTCAAGACCCGGTGGTGGTAAACTACTGTTGTAGCCACAGCGGCCCTGGGGCAGACTGACAGAAGCGCGGCTGCCAAGCAAACCGGCACCATCAGTCCCTCCGATCACCATCGTCACTCAATCACTCACATCTACAGTACATGTTTTGGGTTGAATGGATAATTAAGAATAATAATAATCATGACAATATTAAATAACAATATTAAATACAAAAATGTACTTTCACTTACTTAGTTTAGTAACTTATATAGTTCATATCATATAACCTTTACTGTATCATTCAGGATACTTAATTATATTATTTATATTATAAAGGTGGTCAGATACCAGACAAATAGTGATGTATTATGTGAGAAACTAAAGATTTTCAAAGTTGATGGTATCAATAATTGTGAATAATTATAAACTGCAATGTTTCCTCTCACAATAATTATAACACAAAAATTTGATATTGTGACATCCATTTGTAGCTTTATTTCAGTATCCAGGAGTGACACAATTGCAAATTATTTCTTCAAATCTGGTTTCAAAATAATAACTGCTCCTCAAGTGCATGACAGATAGCACCATCTTGCAAGTTGATATGACTTAGGACAATTTGTTTTTCCCCAGATAATGACAGATGAATCATTTTCATTCAACAAGAAAATTATTTGGTTTGTTGATGATTGATTTTTTGGTTTGAAAGAAATATTATAAAAACATTTTAAGTGTGAATGCCTAGTACATGGATAGAAAATGAATAGGCGATTCAGTTTCTCTTTTTACAGTGTTATAGGATACAACTATTCTAATACTATTGCCCCCTTTTCATGATTTATATTTCCACTGGCGTGGCTGGGTGGTGATGTAGTTTGGCAGATAATGCGGTCCTCTATTTTGTATTTGAGTACCTGTTGGCCTGATAAAGCAGATTTATAGCTGTAATCTATGTTTTAGTCATTTAAATGGAAAAACACAATGTAAAATCTAAACATAATCATGCACAATTGTGTTAAAATATGTAATTGGAATCCTCATTGACACGTCCACACTGAATAATGGCTTTACCAACTGTGCTGCTGCTAATCTGAATGGTATTTTTGTTCTGGTGACATACTGACAGCATCTGTGCATCTCCAGCATCCTCTTCTCGTCTTTAACATGGAGGAGATAATTGGGTTTTTTTCAACGGTCTCCATGGCGCCAAATCTCCCTCTCTCCATCTCTTCCCTCTTCCTCTCTTTATCTTCCTCTCCCTCCCTTCTTTCTTTATCCCATCCCCCACTCCAACCTCCCGTCAACCCCATGGTCCATCAAAACAGCGATGTACTGTATAATAGATAGTAGACTCTTCATATTTATAATGCATCAAGCGTGTATCTAAGAGACTATTGCACAATTTCAGATCATATCACATCGTTTTATAAGCTGCTTTTCTTTAATACAGATGTGAGCAGCTAAAATTGTTGTTACTATGCAGTCGTGTAATGTGTTAGAATAAAACATGTTCTTTAGTTTAGTCAGTAATACAAATGACCAGGTTCAACATTTGGGAGAAATTACCTTTTGGATATTTCATGGCAACGTACAAAGTTATAAATAGGAAACACTGGCTCATGTTCTAGCATCTGAAACCAAGACAAGCTAGCAACCATGTAAACCATGCCAAATATGTGTCAGTGTACCAAATGGGAGGATGTGTGGATACTAAAGGTGGATACGTGATTTACTGTTGGTTATGGAGGCAATCAGTGATATACCTGACCTGACGTGAGGGAGGAAAATGAGCTTACCATGTCGGGGTACTGCAATAATAGCCGGGAAGGTGTCCTATAATGTGACTGAGTGGGAGTGCGCTTAGAGATGTCCGAGTCAGTGTCTCAATAAATTATAATAAATTACATTCAGCAACATAAGAGTGACATTAAACAGAAGATATTGGAGAGGAGTAGGCGGTGGGAAATGTATATGATGTTTATATAGAAAGTGCATGGGGAAAAAAAATATACAGATGCACAACTCCTATATGCCTGCTTTTAATATAACTTAAATTATAATGATAACATGTACAGTATGTGTGCATTAGAAGCTATTCAAAATGTATTTATTTGAAGAAAAAAGTGCATATAACATTATAGCAGCCTAGGTTACGATCTTAAGATGCACTGTGCATCTTGACTGGTGAATCTGCTTCTCTCCATGGGGATGCTATTGCTTTTGATTCATAACCCTTTTTTCTCAATAACAATGCAGGGTGACCTATAAAGTCTTATAAATCTAATACTGCTCTTTTGTTATATAACAGTAATGATTATAAAATACTTAGAAGAAGTAAATAACATGCCAATGCAATCTACTGGGCATCTTTTCTAGTAACTTCCGTGAATCTTCGGGGACCCAAATCTGGAGTTTCATCCCCAAGGTTGGGAATGACTGCACTATAGCAAATAAACCACCAGATTTTAACTTTATTTTCACTCACATAATCCTTTTCAGTGTTTCAAAGGCTGTTCTTCATTGTGCCCTCAGACAGGAAGTCAGACAATCCAAACACGCAAGACTCAGAGCAGCTGTGAGCCCCTCTGACAGAGCAGGTCCTGGGGCAGAGATCTCAGTAGACTCTGGACCCCGAAACCCCCGAAACCACCCAGACCTCCCCATACCCCTCAACGCCCCCTTCCTGACCTGACCAGAGCATCCACAGGCAGCAAACTCTGCCTCAGGGGTGACCCGAGTTCACACAGAGAGGAAAATATACTCCAGAATCAGAAACAAACAGACAGGGGTCAAACCGGAGCTCTCACAACAGACTTCAGACCGGCCATGTCAAACTGCTACAGGGCTACAAGAATGGGACGTACTGTATACACAGAAATGTAAAAGATGAGAAGCAAAATGTCTTCAGCTTAACTTGGCCCCAATGACTGAAAGGATTTTTTGTTTTTTTTTTCTTAATAGTGTTGAACTTGATTTAATACAGAAAAACCTCAACAGTTGATCCTGATTTTGATACCAGTATAATATGAGGACAATAAAAATAAACTTTTAACACAAGATAATTGTAGTATTTTCCATTAAAATGTGGTTTTATCTCAGTATATCAAGACTATTCTAAAATCATTCAGAGAAGGTCAAACTATTGATCAGATTTCAGTATCAGGTTTTGTACCTAGTTTTATATCCATTATTATCTGAATATTCGCTTTTGACAACCCTATTTCTTATTAACTTCTGCTTATATTAATAGTTTTATGTTTGTTCAAGGTAAGTGTGAATAACATACCTTCTGTAAAATAGACACGCTCTTATGAATCTGTGGTGAAGAGGCACTTTATGCTGAAAAACTACTGAGTACTAAGCAGAAACATATTGAGGTTTCGGTGAACATTCATCATTTTGTTTTTTATAAACATTGTGAAGTACTTTCGTAATGATTTGGCCTCTTTAAAAAGGACCTACAAATCCCTGAAACACTCAGCAACAAAATACAAAACAGTAAAAAAAACTAACATAGATCACAACTCAAATTGTAATATCTATTCCAGCATACAACTGTAGTCTAGTAAAGAAATTCTTGGTTGATTTAAGACATGTCCTGCTGATTGCTTAGATGACTAAAAAGGTGTGTGGCAAAAGCTGTGCATCTTTGACCCATATCTGACCCAAACTGCACTCACAAGACTACACCTGCATGGGGGTTTGAGCAAAAACAACTATTTATGCTGATGAAAGTACAAGGAAGCTAAGTATTCATATTATTAATCTGCCTTTATATGTTTAAATACTAGCTAACTCACTCTGTAACCACTCCTTTCTGCTGTTGTCCCATATAAATGCTTATAACCTAAATACATCATTAATAAAATACAAAATATTAAATACAATCATTAATCAACTACTACAATTTTGACTAAGGCACTGATCACTGATACTCTTATACTCTATATTATTATACTCCTGTAAATTTGTAAATTTTGTTATATTATATTATAGCTTTTTTTTTTTTTCCCTACTTTATTTTATTCTATTATTTGTTGCATGTCAGTGTTTGTCTACATCCTGCTCCAAGTACCGCAGCAATTTCCTAATGTTGTGAACCTGTTCACTCATATGGCAATAAAAAAACATTCTGATTCTGATTCTGATTCTAAAATGTTGAATCAACTAAATTACTAAAGAAATACAGCTCTACTGTTTTTACCTCCCCATGTTTATTCCATATTCCATACCGGCAGTGTGTACAAGCCAGTGTTAGTCAAATCTGATTTAAAACCCTCCCCTGCGATTTCTCTTCATGAACACTCAAGAACAATAACATAAAACGGTAATACCCCTCTCATATGTTGAACACAGAAACATCACCAGCTCCAGTCAGCCATCTGTAAAACACAAATGTCTTCGAAAACAGCTGCTCCTCTTGGTCCGTCTGCCGCTGAAAATCAACCAACCCAGAAGCTCCTGTCTCCATAAGGACGCATAAAAAGCCTGTGTCTGGTGTCAACAAAAACCCAATGCACTTCCCGCTACTGTAAAGTCCACCAGTTAGCAGTTCTCTTTGTGTAAGACAGTACAGCCGACTACCCGCACCTGTCCACTCTGATGTGGGAGCTCAGACAAGCAAAAAACCCAACAAAAATGACAAAAAAGACATATACAGGGATTTTTATTTGCAGGGTGTGAGCGGAAAAGAGCGGCTAAAACCAGGGAGGAAAACTGGGATTAACAAGGAAATAAAATTAAATAAAATTATTATTTTAAAAATAAAATTTAAAATGATTAAATTCACTAAAGAAGAAGAATAAGGTTGAAAGTAAAACCTGTAATCAGTTGAGATTAATTAAGAAAAGACTAAACCAGGACAAAGTGTTCATAAACCAGGACTAAACCAGGACTAAACCAGGACAAAGTGTTCATAAACCAGGACTAAACCAGGACTAAACCAGGACATAGTGTTCATAAACCAGGACTAAACCAGGACAAAGTGTTCATAAACCAGGACTAAACCAGGACTAAACCAAGAATAAACCAGGACAAAGTGTTCATAAACCAGGACTAAACCAGGACTAAACCAGGACAAAGTGTTCATAAACCAGGACTAAACCAGGACTAAACCAGGACAAAGTGTTCATAAACCAGGACTAAACCAGGACTAAACCAGGACAAAGTGTTCATAAACCAGGACTAAACCAGGACTAAACCAAGAATAAACCAGGACAAAGTGTTCGTAAACCAGGACTAAACCAGGACTAAACCAGGGCAAAGTGTTCATAAACCAGGACTAAACCAGGACTAAACCAAGACTAAACCAGGACAAAGTGTTCATAAACCAGGACTAAACCAGCATTAAACCAAAACTAAACCAGGACTAAAACAGGACTAACTAAGACTAAAGCAGGACTAAATCAGTACTAAAGCAGGACTAAACCAGGACTAAAACAGGACTAACTAGGACTAAAGCCGGATTAAAACAGTACCAAAGCAGGACTAAACCAGGGCTAAACCAGGATTAAACCAGGACTAAATCATGACAAAATAAGGACTAAACCAATACTAAAGCAGGACAAAATGGGACTAAACCAGGTGTAATTAGGACTAAACCAGTATTAAACCAGGGTTAAACCAGAACTAAACCAGGACTAACAGGACTAAAGCAGGGCTATACCAAAACTAACAGGACTAAACCTGGACTAAACCAAGGCTAATCCAAGACTAAACCAGGACTAACAGGAGTAAAGCAGGACTAAAGCAGGACTAAACCAGGACTAAACCAGTACTAAAGCAGGACTAAAGCAGGACTAAACCAAGACTAACAGGACTAAAGCAAGGCTAAACCAGGACTAAACCAGGACTAACAAGACTAAATCAGGACTAAAGCAGGTCTAAAGCAGGATTAAACCAGGTCTAAAGCAGGACTAAACCAGGACTAAACCAGGACTAAACCAGGACTAAACCAGGACTAACAGGAGTAAAGCAGGACTAAAGCAGGACTAACAGGACTAAAGCAGGACTAAAACAGGTATAAGACATGTAAGGTAGGACTGCAACATGATCCAGGACAAAATGAAAATATGTTACAAAATAAATTACAATTAAACCGGAGAAAATTACATTAATTACAATTAAAAGCCAAACAGGACCAGGACCAGAACTAATTCCTAACCACAGAACTAAAAATATCTCTGTCTTCACAATACCAGGACTAAACCAAAACACAATCGGGAATGGAAAATGAGGAAAAAGGAAAATTGTTCACCCATCATCTTATTGCTTTGTGCTGTAGACTTCTTTTCCACCTATGCCACTACCACCTGTCCAGAATTATTTGGGAACTCAACACACAAAACTCAAGCTAAGGTGACAAAAAGAGACTACTTTGGTACTACTGTCTGGAAGTGTTAGTGGAGGAGCCCAGACCTAAGTTGGTGTCTGGGTTTGAGAGAGATGAAATTGTGCAGGTGGGAGACAGTGGGAAGTGAGAAAGGGCGCAGGCAGACAGAGGTGTGCGAGGGGGAGGGGACCTACGATGAGACCAGGCCAGAGTTAGAGGACAATAAAGGTGAGTGCAAAACCTCAGAGGAGCTGTTCACATCATTTCTTTGTTCAGATGAGAATATGGAGTGTGTGGATGTGGAAAATGAATGGAAACATGACACCAGAATAGCGTGGTATTCAAGATTACTACAAAGTGACTAAATTAGGACTGCATGAAAGATAAATCAGGTGCACATGTACAGTAAACCAGGACTGAACCAGGTCTAAACCAGGACTATACTTGGTTTAAAGCTGGAGCACTTAATATTATTCATGTAAATCAGTGTTCTAGCACCTAGATTATAATGTAAAAGCAGCACGTTATGACAAAATAGATCGTGACACACTGTCTGCATCAAATTATCGGAAACCCGGAGGTAAGAAATGCACCAAGACTGATTGGGAAGGGGAAAAAAGTGTTCCAAAGACAAGCGTATGCACCAGAAATTCATACTTGTGAATATTAATGACATGCTAAGGTTTGAGAGAGCTAGGGACTAGTTAGACACAAAATAATTCAATTTTTTGCACCAGACTTATTGCTGTTCTTCTACCCAGGTTTTGGACTGGAACAGATGTCTACTTATGCCCAACCTTTTGTATTTAGTTGGCAGCATCACAACAGAAGTTTCTCTTGATCATGTTAATAAATGCGCTGTTCTTACACAAAACAGCGGAGACCTTTAAAAGTAGTTCTCAGATCAATCTTATGTCTAGACAAAAGACATATTGCTCTTACCTCTGCAGTCTGTCCTCCAGCAGCTCCATGTACTTGGTGGCATTGTCCTTCAATCGCATTTCTGTGCAGACAAAAAAGAAACTATGATTATTTGGAAAGCAAGCATCTGGAAAGTAAGTATTGTTGAGCTCAGACCAGGAAGAAATTGTAGTATTTTTTTTACCTTGATTATTGATCTTACTACACCTTATTTTTTTTAAATTAAATACTAATTAAATGAACCAAACTTATGAGTCAAAATTAAAAAAAAAATGTGTATTGCATTTCTCAGACAGAAGAGCCTTGCAAAAGTACATCTTATTTTCTATTGCACCATTACACAATAAGAAAGAAAACATAGGAAATAGGTGAATTTGAAAACAACTATGCTAATAACAACATTAAGACAGGATAGAGCAGGCTGAGTGTAGATAAGTGTTTTAACTTTCTTTGTATAAGTGGATTTGTCATCTATTGCAGGCACTTAACATTTTCCATTAAGAAACTACTACTATAAATTGACGCTAAACCTTTTTAACTATGGGTATCCTAGCAACACATCACAGCACTAATGTTATTAAGTCTGACAGGTCTTTAAGTGCATAAATTACTGACAATTGGGAGAGGAGTCACTGCTGGAGCTAGAACTGTACATTTAAATCATTAGAAAGTACAAGAACTACACCAGAAAAAATGATCTCTGCTCTGAGCCAAATATAGATCAGACACAGGATTTTTATGGATGAGATTATTAGGGCAGCACAATATCGCAAATTAATCGAAAATGCTATTTCAGTTTGCACATCTATCAAATCACAAATGCTGCAATTATTTAGATAATTGAATCCTAGTCTGCAATAATCTTGTGCTTGTAGTTTAGTTTAAACCAATAAAAATCATCTTCTAAAGCATGTGTTACATTTACATTCATGCTACATTATAATTGAGACTAAACCTGGAACTAAACCTGGACTAGATGGAGTTTAAACCAGGATCAGAACAGGACCAACCCAAGTCTACATTTTGATTAAACTGAGCCAAAACCAGGACTAAACGTGGATACAGTCAAGGTCAAAGCCGTTCTTACTATTTCTTCAGAAAATTTTATTATTGAATGTATAATTCATTTCTTCTCTGCCAACACGAGCCAGCCTGTGGGTACAGGAGGGATTTGATTGTGGCGCTGGTCCTTAAGTCCTGCCAGATTTGCCATGGGGCATACAGTTGGTCCATTAATACCAACTGGAGACAGACACTAGCTCTGAGTTAATCAAGACCAGGACTAAACCAGGTCTAAACCAGGGAAAAACAGGTCTATATTTGGATAAGTAAACCAGGACTAAACAAGTACTAAACCAGGTTTAAAACTAAAAATAACTAAATACAACCAGGACTATAACTAGACAATAGTTAAGATGATTTGATTATAACACAGTTAATCAAGACTAGACCAAGAATTCAGATTTAAACCAGGACTAAACTGGTACTAACCCAGGACTTAACCACCTACACCTATACTAAGCATACGCCAGAACCCAAATTGTAATTTCAGACACACAGAATAATAATCTTTGCTTTAAGGAGTCCAATAATGAGTCCTGCCTGAGGATACAAAAGGATTAGATTATAGCGATAGTCTTTACATTGTGCCAATTGTCCATGGGCCATGCTACAGTTGGCCTGATCACTTATGTTGCATCCGGAGCCCATTTTGCCAGAGGAGACAGGCCCAGGCTGTGAGCTCGTCTGGACCGCGGGGACGCCACTCTCAACTCTGTTAATGAGCCTCATGAATGAAACATGAGAATATGCCCCCCGCGCCGCCCCATCTTTGAACACAATGGGGCGCACTTATATCAAATTGCATCACCCATACCACGTGCATGTTCAAAGCTAACGTTCTCTATCCTCCTACCTCCAGTTCACACACACATAAATCATGCTAACATCTACATGCACCAACCAACATCTGTAGCACTGCTGCAGCGATGGGACTCAGCACTTTCCCACACATGGGACTCCACAGAGGTCAGAGGATGGAGCACAGAGGGCGTGTGGTAATTTATGGTGTTGGGAAAAAAACAAAAGAATGAACTATAATTACTGTTAACTCATACAATTGAATATGTTTAAATATTCTCAAGGAAAGTGAGAAAAACTCTTATCTATTTTACATCAGTCAGACAGTATGTGGTTTCATGTATGGCTTATTCAAATATGGTAAACATTTAGGACGCAACATTTATTACCTTATTTTATTCTGTATTATCTAGGGTGACACAAGTTTAGTCCAGGTTAAATATATAAATAAACCATTAAACAAGCCTCAGACAAGGAAAAAGGGCTAAACTATGTCTAATTGTCCAACTCAAGGCTTATCAAAGTGGACTAAGTCAGGACTAAACCAGAGCATAACTACAAATGTCTAAATAATTAAAAAACGTCCATTGCATCGTGCATATTGTACATGCTGTGGCAAAACACTTCACCAACCTTGTATATGAATATAAGTTTGATGTGTGAATCATTGGTATTGGTGCGAGGGGCAGATACCACAATGCAATGCAGTGTCCAGAAAAAAAAGCAATGAATCATTATCAAAAAATCCAAACTAAACTGGATTCAAACCAAACATATCAAGCTCGATACACAAGAAGGTTTAGCTTGCAACAGAAACTGTAAACAAGAGTAATTGTGGTATCTATCTCCTCCCTCTTGCAGGCAGATATAAGTCAGTATCCTCCAGCGTCTGACCAGAACTGAAGAAGCAGCTTGGATGAGCGGCGAAACATCTGCCAAAAACTCTCGTCCAGTTGACAAATTGAACTCTACCCTTTGCCAATAAGGTTTAAATTAGTTTTGTTTTATGTGTAAACCTGCACCTTTGTATATTAAGGCTTTACATTTATATAGTTATGCCTTATTTGACACAGTCTCTTGCTATTTTTGATACTTATTTTGAATGTATTATTGCTATTTATGTTTTTGCACTTAGTATATTGTAATGTGTGAGCTATTGTGTCCAAATAAGTTGTTTGTTTGTTGTTTGTCTAAGTCTGTATGTGCAATGCCAACCCCCCTTCTGCATAAAACTAGTATGACGATAGTTTCCACACGTGTCAGTGCCCGTGTACAGAGGAGCTAAAGGATTGCATGAATGTTTCCAAACATGAGAGTGGGTGACATCATGCGGTAGTGTCACCTCACTCACACCTGCTGTCTCCAGCCGGATACGAGCCACACTCACTAATGTTGGTCTTATTTCTATAGGAAGTACTAAGAGACTCATTCTTTGTATGTACTATTGATTGTACTAATATAATATCCACTTGGAGAGAGATCATGTCACAAAATAAATAGAAAATATATTATGCATGTTAAAACCGTGCGTTGCTATCCATATGTTTAGAGTGATCAAAATTAGCACCATTGCCTTAGCGATGAACATGTTCAAATGTACTCAAAATGGTGCCTTGGAAACTGAAGCCAATTAATAAAGGAAATCTCACGCAAGCATGCAATATTTAACTGTTTCAGTAGTTATTCAAAGTAGTAATACAAAAAGATTGTATGTTGCATTAGAACCTAAAGGCGCATTGTGTAACTTCTTGGTTTGGGGTCCGTCACCTGCTCGTTTCTATGGATATGTCAATACTCTGCCTGGAATGTTCCACAGTATGACATTAAACAGCTCTACTTTACATTAATTCTAATACAGGTGATTTTATAGCTGGAAAATAGCTAGAGAAACAGGCATGACTGTGAGCGGGGTTGCCTCTCCACAGATCTGACCTGTACCACAATGCCATGGAGAAAAGCATTTGATGGACCCTTCACCAGAAAAGATAGTTACACAAACCCTCAGTGGTCCAGGCAGGATCCATAGTAGAGAAATTGAGTTAGATTCTGTCAACTGGACATCAGTTTTGAAGAAGCAGCTGCAAAAAGATGAGCTGCAAAAAAACGTTTGTCCAGTTGACAGAATTGAATTTCTTGTTTGCTACTCTCCACCAGAGAAATTACACAGTGCACCCGTGCGACACATTGACAGTAATATTACAGATTTTCCACACAAAATGTCATTCCTGCATTTTAGTTTCATCCTAATAAAGACTTGGTTCTGTTTTTCTAGCCCTAGTCTAGTCCAGGTTTTGATCCAGGCTTATTCCCAGTTATAATGCAGTGTGTGTAATTGAGTAATTCAGGTAATGTGGCATCAAAATGTCAAACAGTCAGTGAGATTGAGGTTTCAGTACGTAGACCTATATTTTCTGTATTCCCCAATAGCTAACACAGTGGCACAGTAGTTAAAGATAGCTCACTCCACACTATTACAGCTGTCTCAAAGGAGGAAGAATCAAGGTGGCGTTTATTTATGGCGTTCGCATGTGTGTCACTAGGAGAGAGTAATCCTCCATGAGAACTTTTCTGTTTCAAAGTCCCCAAATCGGCTCAATCAAAGTGACTATAAGGCGAGCGAAGTTATCAGAGATCTCCCATGCTGATCCAAGAAGCAGACAGTTCACTTACTACACCTCTAATTGCTCTGTGAGATCCTATTCTATCTGACAGATCCTCCCCTGCCAAATCTCATTCATGTTAAGCGGCCTGCCAGGGAAGAGTCATTGAATAATACATAGGGGGCATTATGGCCTGGCAGTAGGTACATATGTGGGGTGACAAAGATGAGACAGATTTGGGGAAATATACAGTTGTAAAGGGGATAGATATGCAATTGAATCGTTTTGAAGTATTGACTAAAATATCAGAGATTCATTTGGCTGAAATGACAGAAGTGAAATTCATGCCAAATAATCAATGCTTGTGATAACAGGTCACTTAGGGCTGTGCATTGTGTTGACTCTGACGATACGATACATATCATGATATGTGTGTCATGATTCGATATATCGCGATATATCATGATACTAAAACAATGGATGATATATTGCAATTTACCAATAATTACTTATAATATTATTGTCAATTACACCTTCACGAGAACCAAAATTGTATGAAATATAATTTATTGCCTTTTTAAAATCATGAGAACAGTGAATGCAACTAACTTTATGTAATAGATTTTAGTGAAAAATATAATTTTAAAAATCGATTCAGATGCATTTTTGAATTGATTCAAGAAGTGCGCAATAAAGTATTGCGATATATCACTGAATTTATTTTTCCTTACACCCCTAAGGTTAATGTAAGATCTACTAAACTAAAATGAAACAGAAGTCAAACCAAGTGTGAGTGCATCGTGATTCTAGTAACTAATTGTACCACAACTCTGGATAACAAACACAAAAAGGTAACTAAATCAGATCTAAAACAGGGTTAAACCAGGACTAAACCAAGTCTAAACCAGGACTAAGCCAGCACTGGAACACCACAAAACCAACTCTACATCAAGACAAAATTAGCCTTAAACCAGAACAAAAGCAGAATACCTATGCGCTCCTTGAGTTTAAAAATCTTAGTAACCAGAAATTATGTCACAACTCTGTATAATCTGATCTGACCACTTCAAAACAAGGTTAATCAAGACTAACCTGAGTCTAAAACCAGGGCTAAACCTGCCAGGTATAGCTCTAAACTCAGGCTAATCTTCTTGTAGAAACCAGAGAAGATGCCATTTAACACGCTGTCGCCATGCCAACTGTGGGCAATATGAAGCGTGAGGCTCCGGGCGTGTCAGATGAAAATAATCTCTGTTTTATTCAAAGCGACAGGCAGCAACTCCCGGACCTCCTCCTGTGTGCAGCCCAGACACGGAGATGGTGATATTACTGTTTCCTGCGAGTCCACAGGGGGGCAACAGGAGCTGGCCAAGTGCATAAATGACCACTAAAAAGGCCATAAGGAGGAGAGTCGCACTATGGTGAGAACTCAGTGTAGCAAAAAAGAATAAAACACAATAGGATCTGCAGATGGTGAAAAGATGGGTATTTGTTAAATGTGATACCAGCGTGTTAGATCAGAGCCCAGGCTAATTAGTACATCACTTAACTTTAGCCTTGAAAAATAAAGAGGTAATATAAATGTGTAGTTTTTCAGCATTTTCAAAAACCTGTGAGACTAATGGGGCTGGTGTAAATTCAACCTGGAAGACCTAACTTCACTCCTCTCTACCTCACCACTCCTCAGCCTTCATCACCTCACGCCAAATACTACACCTCCTGCTGTCCACTCAGCTCCCAGCCTGCCCAATTTAAACCCCCATTGCAGGTGAACGGCTGTTTCGGTCTGTGCCTCATTCTCTCATAGTATTTCACTCTCCCCAATCTCACCTCTACCACCTCCAGTGTCCAGACCCCATGTGAAAACATCTCCTAAACATAATCTAAATGGGCACACCCTTTATCGCAATGCTCTGAGCGCCAAAGCAAAAACTATATGCAATAAAACTATTTCCATATTTTTCGGGCTATAAGTTGCACTTTTTTTCAGGGTTTGGGTGCGACTTATATATTACATTTTTCACACTGACAGCCCATAGACCAAATATATGAATCCTATATATGAATCAAAAATGAAAAAAACAAATCGTTATCTGCTTTTTCATTTTGGTTTTGAGAGAAAAATAATACAGAAAAGATCTGTTTTTTCTTATTTTTGGTTCTATATTGAAAAACAAACAAATGAATGACACATGGATGGTCTCACTATTGGGTTGTTTTTATTACTATAACTTATATAACTTGCCTTTCAAGATGAAATGTTGGTTCTTGGTCTCTGATTTTATCAAATAAATTTCCCCCAAAAAGTGCGACTTATACATGTTTTTTTCTTCTTCATTTTGCATTTTTTGGCTGGTGCGACTTATAGCTAAGAGCGACTTATAATCCGAAAAATATGGTAATACTTTCTCTTTGTGTCTGTCTGAGTCTCTCCAGATTGAAATGTTTCTCTTTATAATACGTTTTTTATGTAAATGGGTTAAAGCCTTAAAGGTACATTGGGTAACCTTTCTGGTGAAGGGTCTGACACTTGCTTGTCTCCATGGAGATAATTCTTAAAGCTCTACAGCATAGCTTTAATATTATATATCTCTGTGGACACACGCATAAGAAAGCATGTTTTTCAAGGTATATTTGAGCAATTACATGTGACAGACCTTTGTATGCAATTTTAGGTTTAAAATAGATTTTCATTCACTCAACATATCAAATTAATTTCAATTCACCAAACCACCTATATACATGTGAAAGGTGGAAGACGGGGCTATAACATTGTCCAAACAAAAATTTATATTGGAAATAGTTACCTATCCCCACACCCATTGCAATATCAGGAATGAGCTACTGCTGCCAGTATCTTCACACTTTGAATTTATTTGTAGACAAACTGTTGAGGTTTAAACCAGTTATTAAACATAAAATTTCTGTTAGACCGTTTCAACACTTTAAATATATATGCAGCCAGTCATGCAAAGATTTTGTAAATTCAAGCAGTTTCTCTCAGATGATTTCTTTTGTTGATCCTCGGTGCGTATCTTGACAATATGTTCTGCCGTGCCAGCTGCGTGTTCGGCTCTGCTCGGCGATCGCCCAGCCTCAAAGCATTATGGGTAATTGAGTGGAGATTGCAGTCCGTCTCTCTCCCTCCATTAGGCATACTGTCGGGCTGCTGTTAAGTTATACATAGAGGGTTTTTTTAGCATATGCTGACAGTGAGATTGTGCTACCTGCCGCTCCGACTAAAATGCATTAATCACGACCTTTATCCCATTTACAAAGACACACCATTCCTCACCTGCTTTATTATATGGGTTTTATCTTTTCAAAACTGCTGCCACTGCTGCTGTGTAAGCATGACAACGCGTCCAATTAGTTTGACAGTACAAACAATAGCACAGATGTTGCAGGGAGTTTTTTTTTATTATTGTAAGTCAATAAGGAACACATGATAATTCATTTCATTAGTGAGACTATAAACATAGTGAAAAATCCAATTACCTGACGAGCGGTAATTTCTACATGTTTGTTAATGATAATACACATTACCAGTCACAAGTCTGGACACATCATCTCATTCAGAGTTTTTTTTCTTCTTTATTTTTACTACTCTCTACATTTGACATACATACATATATACATACAGAGGGCATTAGAGTAAGATATATGGAATTATGTAATAATGAAAAACATCAAATTACTTTTTTTTTATATTATTCAACAAAGCAAAGAGTGGCTACTTTAAGGATTTGAGTCTAAAACATAAATTAAGTAGTAATAAGTTATTTAATGTTTTTTCTTTCTTTCCTTAATAATTTCTTATATCGTCATATAGTTGATGTCTTTGTAGAAAGTAGTAAAAATTAAGACAAAAATGTCAAATGAGATGCTGTTTCCAAACTTTTGACTGGTAGTGTACATTTTTTTTTAATTTAGAGTCCATTACATTAAAGATGTATCATGTAACTTGTCAGACAAAATCCCAAATTATTATAGCCACAATAACAAGCAGTAAGCAGAGCCCAGGCTACACAGTGCAGGTTTAAAGTGTGCATGGTGTTCTTATGTACATCTAACCACAGCAAACATGGCTGTGATTTAATTATAACTGCATAGAGCTCAACAGTAACATTAAAAGTATTAATCTTTGATATTATAGTAAAACAAATAAATGTAGCCTATAAGTTTAAACTAGCACATATAAATTACTGACTCATACTCGCCATAAAAGTTGGCTCATTTGGCTTAAGTTTTTTCCCATCCTGCTTCTATATGAATGTGACATGAGTTGGTGATGGTTATGGAGGCTATTGGCACAGAATCTCAGCCATGTCTCTGTCAGTGTGCCCCAGGGCAGCTGTGGCAATAGTAACACAAATGTATTTACTGATACAAATTCATTTTAATAGAGTTCAATGTTCAATGTTGACTGGCCATTATGAATTTGGCACCTAAAATCTGCCCTGGAATCTGAACTCTTGGTGTATTTTGTTTTGTGCTTTTGCCCTATCCTTATTTCAGCATCATGTTAACAAACAGAATAACAGGCTGAATAGCTATTAGCTGTGTTTCTCCCACAGGCATTGAGTTGTGTCCTGTTAGCACAGTGAGGGCCAACAAAGACAGACCCAAATGTGTGTTTAAAAAGCTCTTTAACAAGCTCTTAACATTTATTCTGCTACAATGCACCAGCATTATATTATTTACCACATTTTTCGTTTTATAATGGTCATCATAAAAACATTGCAAAATTTGTCATAGTAAAAGGGTCTGCTACAGGGTACAAAGAAATAAGGACATCATTACCTGTCATATCTCAGTGTGTATTGGTCCGTGTAAAAGTGGAGGTCTTCATTGTTTACTGTGAAAAATCTTTCTTGGTACTAGGTCAAGTAGAGTGAACGAAAGTAATAGTGGTATTAAAGGCGTTATACAAGCAGCATTTCTTGTAGGTCATCATGGTAGCAGTACTAGCACTATATAGCACTAACAGTAGTTGCTGTAGAAGTAGAAGAAATTCTATTACTTCTGTTGATTCAAAAATACTTTAAATTCAATACAGTTTCCGTTGATCTTTTTAGTGGATGGTCTTATACCTGCTTGTCTCCACAGAGATGTTATTGTTTTGCCTGGAATCTTCCAACACATTATTCAATTATAGTTGTTTCTGTTGCTAAAAATACCTTGAACAACATTCATTCTTAACTGTGACAGCCGCCTGATCTGACTTGTAACGCATTAGATAAGTTTAATATCATCTTGCACATTATAAACATTTCCAAGTCAGACCCTACACCAGAAAAAGTCACCTCTTTGGGCAAGTAAATGTATTATCACAGATTTTTAAAACAGACCCATCCACTTTTTAAATACCATCCACCATTAGCTGTAACACACACTACTGTAGCCGTACCTCAATCAATTGTCTTTGTTTTCCAACAATCCTTGGGGGTATACATTCACTATCATAGCACTGACAACAGACTGACATGCTGTGCTAAATCACAGGAATAGTGAATGATGCCAAAACTTCATGGAAAAAACCAGGAGGGGGCGCTCTCCTGGGTCCACTTAACCACTGCACGCCTCTCAATCACTGAACTCTCAATAGAAGAAGAACTGTCAAACATCCCATCACAGTCTCCACAAAAGCACCAGAGAAAAGAGGCAAAAACATGAATAAAACATACAAGTCCGCTGTTTCACTATGTTCACTATTGGCACTGCGTTAACAGGGAATTGCACTAGTTTAATGAGATGCATTGACAGGCATTTTGATGTGCACTCTGGCTTTGTGGCCTGGCCAGCTCCCAAAAATCCAGGCAATGGGACCGGAGATGGAAGCGGTCCATTAAAAGACAAAACTAAATGCACTCTGTTGTGCTATGTAAATTGAAGCCTGGGTGAATGCTGAAGTATATGGCAGAAGACTATTGAAGCAGCTTATGTGAACTGAACACAAAGTTACAGTTACACAAAGGAGTTTCCGCTAAAGTTGATTGGTTAGCCTGTTAACAGAAGAAAACTTGTGGGTTTTTAACTCTTAAAATTTAGGGCCTAAGACGCAGCTGTAGTCCCATTTTAATTTGGACCATTTTCCCCTAAATTAGAAAATTTCAGGATCAAGTTCTATTATGTTTTTACCTTTTCAAAATAGTGCTCTTGTGGTAGTTTGCACTCTCTAAAAATGCTAATTGAATTTACTCGAACAATTTTAAATATGCATGTAATAAAACCTTTCCAAAGCAACAAGGCTCTTATTGAAATTGCTTTTGAAAATAACGAAACCTATAATAGAAACAATATTGTCCCTTCCAGTCTGACCATACACTCCTTTTTATCATGGTTAAATTACCACTGAATGTATTTTTACCATACTAACCAATTGCGTACAAGTGTGTATTAGTGATAGATGACGATGAATAAAGTGCTGGCTGCTGGGGGTCATTCACTCATCTTATCTAGCTTTCAATTATTTATATTTTGTAAATTTAGTATCCTTGAGATCTCTCTTGGGGGCAAAATTATACTCCCAGCAGGGGACCAAAGCACTGGTTGTAATGGCTTTGGTATTCATCAGCACTCAAGCCACTGGCAATTAGGGGCCTAATGGTTCCTGGCCAAAAACTCCCCCCGCGAAATGCACCAGATTAAAGCACTCAACAAGCAATGTGTGGTTAATTCAATGTACAGTATTGTTATAAAAAGAAAAAAAACTATGAGGAATATAAAGATGCAGATAAAGATAATGGAGAAAACGCCATGTAAACGTTGTGAGGAATGGCTACAGTTCTTTACTTGTCTCTGTAAATGATTAGTCTGTAAACAGAAAATTATTATATATTTTTGTATATATATTACAGTATATGAAATAACAGCATAACAGCGATCGTTAATTTCCACCTCACTATGTGTCTGGCCTATTTCTCCCATTTTGATCATTATTCATGGGGTTTATTTTCTTCATGCTCATGTGTACTATGGAGGCTTGTTTAGATCAAAAAGTGTGCATTGGGATGAATCGAGACTGGTCAGCGTTCCCATCACAAATGAAACACACTGGAGTCTGCACCAAATCAAACTGATCTGTTTTTACACCAACCCAAACGAAATGGACTCACAGGTGTTTCGAACATGGTGCAGAATGGTGAAAGCCCCTTTGAACAAACATATCTGTACAAATCTGCAAGAAGATGAGCTGAAGCATTTTATAGGTTTCAGGTATTATGCAGTTTCTGTGTTAATAGCAGCACTGAACTATATGTATGTCACTGGATTCAGATGGAAAATTACTATAGGCTGTGAAAATGATAGGGCTTTGTAAAGACATAGGCGTTTGCTCTTCTGGTTTTTACATTGACACACTATAGCATCATAATCATACACTACAAAAGCCCCAAAACCCATAAAGATGTGAGACTTCACTTTGAAACAGACAGTAATTTGTAACCCCCTTGGGCTAAAGAAATGGTAATGTGGTGTTTGTGGTATATCAGTTTGCAGTGAGCGTGTGCCAGCCCATTATTACCAAATGGGATGACAATATAATGAGCCCCTAGTATGGTGTCAGCTTCACAAAGTACCGCCATATTGGACACGCCCACTGGACTACTCAAGCAAAAAGTCAGTTTTAACTTGGCAAATGTAACTGTATATCTTAATATCTTACCCAGTAGTTTTAGTTTTGGCAACTATTTCTTTGTGTACTGGTGGAAAATGGCTGAACACACATTGTATATAGTAAGATTTTTGAGAGGATTTTTTACACATGCAGGACTTGGGAAACTTAAACTTATAGTAGATGAAACCAGCAATAACACCATAAGATTTTGAGTTTGTATCTATTTAATCCACACAGATAGATATTGATGTTGCAATAAGTGCAAACATATCACAACCATGAAAGCCAGTACACTCAAAAAGAGCTGATTTCTACCTTACCTTGCTTTACCACTTAAAATATGTATTCAATGCATGCATTGTTATGCACCGTCTCTCTCAAATAAATAAATACAACATTTTAACAGATATACTGGAGGAATAACTTGATGGTATTTCTCTCTAAATCTCCACACATCTGTTGCTGAAAGAATACAGCTACCAAAATATCGCCACAAAGCATAATTAGGCTCTGTCTCAGTGTCTCATAAGTTTACACCGTACACATCGGAAAGAATAGAAACATCTGCTCGGCGTGTTGTCATTTAATGGGTTTACAACTGCCAGAATACTAAATAAATACATTTTAGCATTGTAACTATTTATAAATTCCTTCAAATTTGACATATTATTAAGTTTTGTCCTAATATAATCTGCGAAACCTCCGTTGTCCAGCTTTTGTTAACATATTACAACATAATACCAAGCATGTGTTTCTACAGATCCAAACAAAAGAAGTCTTAAATTATAGCCCACTTCTGGACAATAGTAAAACAAGTGCTTTACAACCTGTGCACCCAGCCCGTAACAAAAAGCCTATCTGTGGTAATGAAAGGCTGCCCTCTAGTGGCAATGGGGGTACTGTTTGAAATGAGACAAAAGAAGACACTAATGGGGAGCACATGGCTTAATGATCTGCTTCACTGAAGGTGTCTGATGCCAAAATGTGCAACTGGGTGTTACTTGTAGATCAGAGATACAGGTAGCAGAGCTGTGGCTTATTGCTGAGATTCTGCAATTAAATATTTTAATTTAATATCATGACCACAGAAAAGAAATATACTAATGCACTGTATTTATTTGGTTATTTTTTGTCTGTTATTGTTAGAGACCTTGCAAATAACGTGATCCTACTAATCTTGCAAGAAGTCTAAGCTTAAAATACTCACAATGCTGTTTTTTACATACAGAAATTCACTCTCTCTCACATCCATTCAATATATGGGTAATTTTGACTGAAAGAGGCACTCAAAGCATTGTATACCAAGCCCCCATTTAATCCAAGCTATTTCTCATTCACTGTGGGGGTTCATTAGACATTTTTTACTATGGAAAGGTGGGGTAAAACGGAGAACTTTTATTATTATTGCAAAATAAGTCCTACGTCACTGCACTTTGTATGGAAGTGGGGAGAAATAGCATGCATTTCACCATTCGGCTGTTTTTAAGCCATGAGATTTCCTATCACTCATTCACTTTTGTAGCTACAGAAGTTTTTTATCCCTGTATGGATGTGTATGGATGTATGTAAATGTGACCACTAGACAGTCTGTCAAGTGCAATTGGCAACTGCAATGCATCACCTGCAGACGAGTCTCTTGATAATGAGTATGTATTCAGGCTCAGAAGTGCCTAGCTGGGGTTTTATATCGTACATAGAATTAGCAACATTATACAGTGACTTTTTTTTAGGTCTAAATCTTCCATAATGTGTTTTTTTAGCTATACAGAAATAATAATAGGTTAAATCCTCCAGTTAAGGGAGTCTTAACCACGCCTAGCTCCAGATATGGAGATGGGTCAAATGCAGAGGACAAACTTCCCTATGGGGATAGTAAAGTGTATCTTAACCTTAACAAAAACCCTTACCTTTTTACTTAACCCTACCTTTTACTTATTTCAGAAGGTACTAGACTATAAAAGTGGGAGTGGTTCAATCAAAATACACTAAGGATCAACTTCATCAATAAGAAATAATTATACAGGAGTGAAGAATTACCCGGAACTTTTCTTAAAACCTACACATTCAAACTAATTTTGACATACACTACACAATTTCTGAAATAATTTGTATTTTATAATCATTATTGTTATTGAAAAGCGTCTTTACATTTTCACATCAATGTGTCAATTTACTTGTCAGTTGTGTGGAAGAGGCGACATCATGTTTGCAGACAGCGGTTGGAGGTAATTGGCTACTTCACACAAACTGAAGCTCATTTCTCCCTGAGCAGACTGCCCTCTCCCCGAGACGCTTCCCCCTCCTCCTGTTAACAAGTGCCAATCCTGCTGGCGACGCATTTGAAGGCTCTCCTCACTGACAGCGGATCATCTCCCTTTCATTCAGAGGGAAAAAAAACTAGTGTCCATTGATGTGCTGTCCCAGTGAGTGCAGGATTCAAAGCCTTTTTAACAGTCACACTTGGGAGTTACTGTTTTAGAGGTGCATTCAAGGGGAACCATGCTGCAGTGATACTCAAGAAACTGGTTTTAATTCATGTTTTTTCACTTTTTGAAGAATTTGGAAATAATTCATTCTTAAAGCTGCTTGTATATTTGTGAGAAATTGGCACTTTACTGAAAATATAGTTTATTCAAGTATGTGTAAATGAGTAAGTACTTAGATCTAGTTTGCAAAGTGGGTAACATATTGTAACCGAGCAACAGTAGCAGCGATAGAAGAAGAAATCATTAGTTCATGCATCATATGAGGAATGTTAAAGATCCTATATTACACAAAATTGTCTCTTGTGAGATTTGAGCCATGTTATAATGTCCCCTCCTCAAAAACATACCTGGAGTTGTGTTTTGTTTTATTCACACATGGTTCAGTAACTCTTTATCAGTCTGACTACATCTCCAAAGCAAAATGCTCTGTTCCACCTTGTGATGTCATTAAACAGTATATAGTTTTCAAGTTAACAGCTATCTTTTTATCTTTAGTTCAGCAGAGATGGGCAATTCTGGGGCTGAAATTATCCAAATGATTCTAGTGAAGGTGTATGGAGTTTAAAAACACAGTGGAGCACTTCCTGTATTACCGCATGACATCATAAGGTGGAACAGAGTATTTTCTGTTTGGGGGAAGAACTCTAATTATGCAGGATTTGTGTGTTAAACATGTATGAATGACACAAAACAAAATTCCAGAAATGTTTTTGATGAGGAAAGAACATATAATTATAACACAGATCACAAAATAGCCTCATATGGGACTTTTAACAGAGTAGTACTTACAAAGATACTGAAAAAAAATAGCAGAATCACTCTGATTCTATATCCAAACTAATATAGACTACATCAGTATAAAGTTTTGAAAATTGCATGATGAAATTCTAGTCTAAAAATGTTATTCTTTTATCATTATGGTATAAAAGTGCATTTTGACTACTTTTTTTCATTTTCATCTTCATCTTTTTTCCATCTAAATTGTGTATCGTCACAGCACACACTACTGCATACTTGATTTAATGTTTATTATTTCAGTCTCTTTCCTTCTCTCTCTCTACTTTGAAACTACAAGCACAAAGCCCCCTCTAATACAACCCTGTATCCATATTGATTTATCTGAATTGCAGCTGTTATTAAGTTGACACTTTATTGATCGATCTAAAATTAAATACAATTTCTAAAGCGGTACAGTGAATGCCGATCGTTGCGTCACTACTGTAGTCAATTCATTTCATAGACACATCGGGGGGCAGACAGTGGCCATAATGGTGCTTTGCCTCATTTTACCGGAGCTATAAAAATCTATGCACTAAATGGGAGTGGAATGTAACCTTGTAGTTGTTACCAAGAAAATGCATCTGTCAAGCCTCTATGATATATAATAGAACATAGATGAATTGGTGACTTGCTAACTGCTCATACATTTACTTGCAACAAAGAGCTGAAAGCAAAAAATATGGTCTTGTTGCTAAATACACACTATATATTTATCTCTGATCAGTATTAGGGTGAAAAAAGGTTCTAGCCAAATAGATTTAAGCATTTACTGTAGTAGTAGTTCTCACTTAATCACATAATTTGCTTAATTTTTAATTAAATACTCATAAATTATACTCTTATAATTATATTCTCTTTCTTTGTAAGTTTCAGATAGCCAACTTTTAGTCTTACTTTAGGCTCTTGAACCTCGTAAATTACCTCTGTATTAAAAATCCTACAAGCCGTTGGTTTCTTTTAAGTGTAAGATTCACGAGCAGTTTCAATAATGAACACACTTCATTCGTATTTTTGGGTCTCAGATAACATCACAACATTCTATAGGCCTGTAATATTTCACACAGATATGGGGTGGATAAAATTAATATTGTGAATATTGTGAATTAATATTGTGTTGTAATAGAAGAAGTTAATGGGTCTAGTCAATAATAAAGACATGATCAGGTTCAGTATTTATGGAAAAATACAACGTTATCAAGAGGAAAACTGGCTCTTTCTTCTGATCTGGGAGCATGACATCACCACATACTGAAAACCACCAATTCATGGGGTTTTTGTTATATACAACATTTGGAGGACTTTTGCCTATCCAAAAGATATATTTTGGTTTGAATTGTTATTGTTATGATCACAGTGTAAGATTTTCATCACTCTGAAAACCCATGGATATTTTATGTTTACATTTACTTTGGCCTGTATTTCTTTAGCCATAGAAATGTGTTTACACGAGTGCATCTCAGGAGCGTGACTCACCGTGCTGTGCCTGCCTGCTCTCCCTCTCCTGCCTCAGCTGCCCTCGCTGCTCCTTCAGTCTCCTCAGATCCTCACTGCTGCTGGAGCTCAGGGTCTGCAGTCTGCGGGTCAGCCCCTCCAGACGATCCCTCTCCTGGTTCACCGCCCTCATCTCCGCCTTCAACTCTTTGGCACTGCTGAAGTCATTACCTGAATCATAAGAATATATTAGAACATAGTACGCATGAGGTCTGCTTTAGCTCTTCTTGGATTTATCCTGGTTTAGTCCTTGTTTCCCTATTTAGCTTTTGGCACTGTTGAAGTCATAACCTGAATCATAAGAATACATTAGAACATAGTACGCATGAGGTCTGGTTTAACTCTTCTTGGATTAGTCCTTTTGCTTTTGGAAATATTGAAGTCATTACTTGAATCATAAGAAAACATTAGACCACAGTACACATTTGGTTTAGAGCTGGTTTTAACCTAATTTAGTCAGGCTTTACTCTCTATTTGGCTGTTGACATTGCCAACATCATTACCAGGATCACCACAAGAACACACATGAAGTCTGGTTTAGTCCTTCTGTAGTCCTGATTTAGACCAGTTTAGATCTAGTTTAAGCAAGGCAAGGCAAGTTTATTTGTATAACACAATTCGTACACAAAGTAATTCAAAGTGCTTTACAGAATAAGAAATACATTAAAATCACAATACAAACAAATCAAAACATAAATAACCATCATAAAATTTTAAAATAGAGATGGGACATTAAATAAGAGAGAATTAGAGAGAAGAGTAGAGTGTGGAATGGAAAATGTGCACAGCTAAACAGAACCGTTAACCGTTTAGCTCAGTGGCTCAGCTTAAAGATACACTATGTAACTTTTTCATTGGAGGGAAAGATGTTATTGATTTGTTAAAGTATTCACATTTTTTTCTCCATGGAGATAGCAGGTGATGCTACCAGACCAGGTTATAGATTATATCTGTGGAGAGACAACCCCATTCACAGAGAGAATGCATGTTTTTGCAAGTATTTTAAGCAATAAAAATATGTATAATTGAACACATGTTATGCAAGATGGAAAACAGCAAAAATAAACATCTCTACACCATCAAGCAGGTGACAGAAACCATGCCACAAAAGTTTCATAGTGCACCTTTAAGTCTTGATTTCCATTTAAGTCAATATTTTTTCATGACAATCTAATTAAGTGCCCGATAAGATTAACCTTGAATGACAGTGTTCACTCTTTGCTGTTCATTTAACACAATAATTAGTTTCCAAATACTGATGGACAGTCTTGGCTTAGGAGGAGGTTTGGTCCAGTATTTGATAAGATTTAACTAAAGTCTTGGACCACACAGCTCAGCGCGCTTTGGGTTTTCGGTTTAATTCCCATGTAATTCCTGGTTTAGTCCTGCTTTACATTTGTTTTATCCCTGGTCCAGTCCTGGTATGATCCCTGATTGTTGGGTTGGCACCTCTGAAGTCATTACCTGATCACCACAAGACCACATTCCAGCTCAGCACACATTAACGAGTGCTCAATCATTAGCACAGTAATTAAGACCGGCTAATGGTATTATCCAAATGAGGTGAATAAATGAGGGGATCTGGGTGTAATTGATAAACACAACATAAAATCCGAAATACGATGCCGTTTCACCTGGACTGTTCCCAAATGTTTTGACTATTCTGAAATGTTTCCCACTAATGTTAATTTTATGGACAAATCTTGAGTTCCCTCATAGTACAGCGCCCTCTATCTCATCCACAGAGCTAGTACAAAAAGAAAGTAGGTGGGGAAAGTAGGTGGGGAATCTAGTAAAAGTAACTGTTACTGTTCGTAATATCTGATTTATAATTTGAAGTTAAAGTAATTGGAAGGAAACACTAATAATTCCCAATAGTTTATTCCTTCCATACTCAAACTACTGTGTGGAAATATGGGGAAATCCTTATAAATCAAATATTAATAACATTCTTCTACTCCAAAAGAAGATTATCATGATTATTAACCAAGCAAATTACTATGCACCAACAAATCTTCTTTTTGTTAAGCTAAAAGTCCTTAAGTTTTTTGATCTTGTTGAGTACAGCCGTAGTGATGTACAAGGCCTATAATCATTGGCTTCCTTCTTGTATACAGGAGTTATTTGAGCAGAGAAAGAGTCAGGATAACCTTAGAAGAACAAGCATCTTTAAAAAATGAAGATTAGAACCAAGAAAAAGTGAATGTATTTCTGTTAGAGGGGTTAGTGTATGGAACAACCTGAGTCTAACACCCGAGGAGCCTTTAAAAAAGCATATAAAGCAATATGTTTTGAAAGTTATAGAGCTCTGGAATGAATGAATTATGCATTAAATTTTGTTTAATTTATATTTTGTCTCTTACATATACTGTAAGCCGCAAGTGAAAGTGTAAACGCAAACTTGCTGTTCATACGGTGCTTTTCTTTCTTGGAACTCATTGTTTAATAGGGTTTGGCATTATAAGTACTTTTACTTCAGTCTAAACCCTTTCAGTCAGGATCTATAGGGTTGTAGTCTCTGTTTTGTTTTGTTTTGTTTTGTTCTGTAGTGCTGCAAAATGACCAAATAAACTACTACAACTACTACTACTACAACATATGGTATTTTTAAAGGATAGATAGAAGGAATGCATTTGTCACTTGTAGACTTACGCACAATGAGAATGGTAATCTTAACTTTTACTTGAGAAAGTACTGTTGCAATGTAAACGTATATTACTCAAGTAGTAGTAAAAGTATGGTGCTTGAACTCTACAATGAGATGTACAATTGTATTTAAAAGTTATACAAGTAAATATAACAGTGGCCGAAGTGGTTCTGGGTAATATATGTGCAGTGTGTGTGATTGTAACAGTAATGACCTGAGATAGCAGCCAGTTTAGCTTCATGCAGCGCCAGGAGCTGAGTCTCAGTCTCACTGACTCTCCTCCTCAAACTGCTGCCCAACCTCTGGCTCATCACCACCTGAAAACAGAGAGAGGAGAGAAAGGAGTGAGAGAATAGAGGGGGGTGAAAGAGAGAGAGAAGGAGGAAAAATAAGGAGGGAGAAAAGAGGGAAGAGGAGGAGAGGACACAGGAGAGGAGACAGGGGAGAGAAAAGAGAGGAAAAGGAAGGTGGGAGAGACAGAGACAGAGAAAAGGGAAAGAGATGGAAACAGAAGAGAAACATGGAGAGGGTGAGAGAGGGTGGGCACATGAGGCAGAGGGAGGGAGAGAGGGAAAAAGAGTTTGTGGGAAAAGTCTGTGCATTTCATTCAACATTAATAATTTATCCTTCAATTTTTTTGTACCAAAAAGCACATTGAGATCCATGGACCCCATCAGAGTCGAAATGCTCCATAACCTTTATAGAAAGTCCCTGTGAAGGATGCCATAATAACGTCAGAAAAAATGGGGTAAGAAAAGCCTTAAATGTCATAGGGTTGATGGAGAAGAAGCACCGCACCCTTTTTCTGCAGACTTGATGTGTTCAGATAACTCCAAATATGTCCCCGCACTGCCCTTTAGAAAAAAATCACTTTGAGCCAAAGCATACATTTCCCATAATCCACCTCTTTCCACTGAGGAGTTCAGAGGGGGAATGTAATGCGTTTTCCTCTTAAATATGACATGGTTTAGTCCAACGTTTTGAAAAGGCCACAAGTAAGAAGGGGATTTCTGCTTTTAAAAAGGACTTTTTTCACTTCGTTTTTTCAATTCAGTTTTTTCAATTTCGTTTTATACATTGACTGTGGCAGAAATGAAAGTGCAAGTTTAATAAAAAAAAAAAAATCTAAAGTGAAATCATAAGTTGCTTAATCACAACTGGTTCATGCAACTGGGTCACGCAATTTGACATCCTACATAATGTCATATTGTGTTAACATTACAAAGCAAAGAAATAACATCTCTATGGAGACAAGCAGGGTAAACAGTGCACCTTTATGTGATGAAAGTAACCTAGCCTCATAGGTTTGGTGAAAAATGATAGTGACGCGTACTTGAAACAGCACAGAACGTTTTTACTTATATTTACAGCAGCTCCTGGTAGTGTGTTGTTAACAACATGTGCACTTACTTACTATGTTTTCAAATAACTTTTAGAGGACAAGCTGTTCTTCACTATCTTGCACAAACTTGAATAACTTAGGACATAGATGGCCTCCAGCTGTATACTTATACATATAGAGAGTGAGAGAAGAGGATCTAAGATGCAAGAAGCAACCCCAGGGACAGTTTCTATAAAGGCATGAAAAGCTATTCACATATGCAGTACAGCAGCTAATGTAGGAAGAATATAAAACGCCCAATAAAAGCCCAAAGAGGAGACAGGGAAAATCCAGCTTAATGTATAATAGTAAATAACACATTCATTATAATCACTGTCCAATAAGGAGGCAGTTATAGATGCTAATGGTTCATATGCATATTTAATGCAGACACACAGCTGGTACATGCTGCATTCTTAACAAATAGATTAAACCATCAGTTATTCACATATGTAACTATCCAAGCCAAAGGGGAAACTATGGCAGATATTACAATGACAAAGAGACTTACTTTTGCTGTAGCTTCTTTGATGGACAGATTGAGCGCTTGTTCTTGCTCTTGAAGCCTAAAAAGAGCAGAAATTTAAATTATGTTTTGATAAAATTGCTTAGCACATACAGTATGCTGCAATGCTATAAGCTATCCATCCACTCATTTTAACATTACTTTTGAGCACCACATATACCATAATAACCATATTCTACCATGTACAATACAGTCATTTTAGTTTTAGATTTGCTATGACAAGTTTAATTTTATGTTAAAAAATCAGTGTAGCAGGTAAGAATTGAGAGGTAATTTTATTTCCCAATTGTACTTGTACTCACTCAAATATGACTCAGTTTAACCCACAGTACTGCATATGACGTCTATCCACATCCACACATTAAAAACTCATTTATCAACCGTGTCTAGTTTGATCTAAGTACAAACAAAGGGTGAATGTCAGATCCAAATGAGGCAGATTACATTCAATTACCACCTGTCAACATCCAAACAGCACCAACCAATAAGACTATAGCAATCACATAAATTAATTATAATACTTATAAATGGAGACGCAAAATCTATTATTGTTATTATTATCACAGGAGCATAATTACAGTCACCTTGAAGCGCTCTTATCATATCAAATCCAAAATATCAGTCTAACCTGTTCAGTTATTTGTCATGTTCAGGACATAGGCCTCTCATGAGAACACATTATAAAAATATTGCTGAAGAAAATATAGACAAAAGCCAATGATACTGAAACTGAATTATGCCTTTGACATGACGCCCATAAAGGAGGATTATTTCAAGTTGAAATGAGCACAAACAACTTACAACTTGAGCTGCAATAATTAATTAACAGAATAAAACACTTTGAGCACAATAGTTAGTTTGTAAGTTGTGCACTCTATTTATTCTATCCTCTACCGCTCAAATGTTATTATCATAGTACTGAGAAATACGCAAAATATCATACATATTTGGATACATCTTGTACCTCAAAGCATTACAGAGGCTGACCAACTGGAGAAGTGGAGTGCAGGCTTCTTAATTCCAAGTACCTGTCGCTCTCTCTAATCTAATATTTTCAGGCAAGTCAGACCTGAATATGAGCGTGAAATGACAAGAGCTATCATCACCACAAACTGCACCACTAAGGTCAACATTTCAATCAGAATGAGCAGAAATCAGCGCTTTGGAGCAGAGTTTGTGTCAGCTATCAAATTATTCCTACAGCGTTTGGGGTCACGGCACCAAGGCGGAGATAAGTACAATTTACATGTCTTTTCTAACGAGTATGGGGACTCGCTCACATGCTATTAACTTCTGATGCAAAGAAATCATTAGCGTTGGAAAAAAGCATTAACATTCAGCTCGGGTTGGTGCAGGTGTGAGAGTGGAGGAGCAGGAGAGGGAGCAAAGGGGAGCGGGACGTCTCTAGAAATCAGAAAAAGCCAAATGGATCATTACAGCTTAATTACAACAGCAATAATGCGGCAGCTGCAGACGGGAGGGTGGTTTAAATTGGAGGTTTAGATTTCCTATATACACAGAGTTAAGAGTAATTCAATTGTCATATTTTTCTATTTTGATAGTCATAATACATTTTCAGTTTGTACAAATATTTTACTTTTTTTTTAAATCAGTAAAGGGTTATACATGATTTGATTTAACCCATTTAAATAATTCTTGGTAAATTGAGATTACTAATAGTGCTGTGTAAATGTGTGTGCCATAAGTTATAATGTTTATCGCCCAAATGGCTCTTTAGAAATAATTAGTTCAAGTCAATCAACAAGTGAATCATTCTTCAAAGACTTCTTATTACCATCTTAAATGGGGGATGCTGGTGAAAAAGTACTATGTTTAGATCCTTCCACTGAAATGTCTCATCAAATAAGAGCTCAGAAATAATTGACAGCTCATTAGCAGCCCCATTAGGCCACAGATAGTACTGCAGCAGGTAAAGAAACCTAAGTAGGATCCTCTTTGTCCAAATGGTACAAACCATCTGTTTATAGTTGTTTGTGACTCGCACATTCAACCTATTGCCATTCTTCCTGCGCAAAGCCTTTTTAAGATTTGTGTAATAATAATTTAGATTTTTGTTTATACCTACCTTTTTTTTAATAACTCATAGCATATTACATCTTATCCATGTTGCATTATCGTAGTAAATTGTTGTTTGATTTAAGATTTATTCATGGGTTTTAATTTCCTGTTCATTGGTGCCGTTTTGAGCACTTAAAGACATAATATTTCAGTTTGAATTGTTAACTACAGGAAAGTTGCTCATATACATTAAGAATTTTAAGAGTACTTTAAATGCTAACGTATCACTTCATTGTCCATTGTCAATAATGCTTCATAGTTACTCATGTTAGCATGTGTTGTGACTGACCTGAGTACAGAGGGCGGAGGAGACACAGAGATCAGACTGCGGTCCTCTGATGAGAGCAGGTCCTGTAGGGTCTGGTGGAGGTCCTGTAACTGTGGGGGGCTGTAGGTCTTTAGGACTGAGGTCTCCAGACCCTCAGACCCAGTCTCCTGGTCCTGGATCCGCTCCTCCAGACTCTGCCTCCTCTGTTCCAGTGCTGACAACCTCTGCTGCAGCTCAGCCATCTCCAGCTGTACAAGAATGGAAATGTTAGTGTTATGACTTATGTGTTAGGACTGTAGAACCTAGGAAAACTTTACTTTACAAACTTATTGATCCACATGAGAAATACTTGTACACAGTAGCTCACACATTATAATACAATAATAAAGGTACACTGAGCTCAGTACATACTTAAAGATGTGCTATGTAACTTTTCTAGTGTAAGGTCCACCAACTATTATTGTGAAGGGGCCTTAACTCTTCCCAGATCTGACCTTTAACTTAGTGGCATCACCTGCTTGTCCATAAAGTTAGAAAATGGAAAATTACAGACAAGGCAGGTTAGAATCGGACAAGAGAAAGCAGAATATACTGTAGGTCCATACTGTATAATTCCCATGTAAAAAGTGCATAGCCAGATGCATGTACTTATCATATGATATTTATTATATTTATTATATTTACCTCGACCAGACATTTTTCCTGGATTAGCCGATCTCTACAATGCACAGGATCCTGGGACACTTCGCTCTGTTCTGCTCCTTTTGACTCTGAATTCTCCCTGGAAACAAAACATTGGATGATTAAAAGTAAATAATTAAGATTTCATGATCATTTCTAAGACCGTTGTATGAATAAATAATTTGAATCCCTGCATTTCTTCAGTGCATTTTCACCCCTAGACAGTAATTTTAGTAGTTTTTTTTTTAATAAATTTTTTTGTAAGCGTATGTTTTTGGTAGTGAATGGCAAACAAATGAATATCACACTTTCAAGGTTTGCTAGGCTTGTTAATGAGATCTCAATACTCTGAATTTTCTGAAGTGATCCTAAAGTTTAATGCTCTTAAACCTGTTCATTAATTGAATATTCATTTTGAATGGGGTGCACTCAAGCCTTGAATACATGAATTCATCGAAATATCACACTGAGTAAGATAAAAATAAGGGAGGATTTAAGCAATTTTAACCGCATTTAATCTTCTATTGGAAAAGGTTTTGCTGTTCTGGAGACCTCACATGTTTTTATCCTGTTTCACTTTAGATGGTGACAGAGACAAACCACCAGGTCAACCATTGTTTTTAGTTTTCAGGACATGCCATGAACAGACTCCACTTGACTTTTTTCCTGTCAGACTGAGCAGACGGTTATTTTTAGGAGCTTTGACCAACCAACACCGACTACTCAAATAGAAACTAGAAAACAACATGACAATTTACAACCATCTGAATAAAACACACAATAAGAGCATCTAATTCAATATAATTCAATCAAATGTCCTCGACAAATCATAATGAAATCAGTGACAGTAGAGCATGTGCTGTTTCTCAAAATAAATTCAGCTTTTGTTGGATAAGGTCATGCTGTTCTACTTGGACCTGAATACACGCTCTAAATAATGAACATTGAACAGTGAATACAAGGACTAGGAGAGCATAGTGATAAATAAATGTGAAAATGTACATTGCTTTAAAGGTCCAATATTACACATATTTGGAGATGTGTTTTGTTTCATTCACACATGGTTGAGTGAAATTAGTCTGTCTGCATCCCTAAAGCTCAAAATGCTTTGTTCCACTTTTTGATGTCACACAGTGATAGTTTTCATGTTGACAGCTACCTTTTAGCTTTAGTTCAGTAAAGTTTGGAAATTCCAGTGCTTAAATAATCCAAATGATTGCAGTGAAGGTGTATGGAGTTTAAAAACACAATGGAGCACCTCCTGACATCACAAGGTGGAACAGTATTTTGGGTTTGAGAGAAGAACTCTAAATAAAACAGAAGAAGCCTAAATATGCAATGTTTATGTGTTAACCATGTGTGAATGTAACAAAACGCAACTCCTGGTCTGGTCATGATGACAAAACATTATAACATAGTTCAGGAAGTTGAATTATAGGCCCTTTAACTGTATCAGTAATATTCAGCTGTATTAAGGGTTTACATAACAATTTTGAGTGTAATTTGTGGTTTATGATCAATTTAATATATAAAGTGTATGTCTGGTTTCTGACTACAGACTTTTCCCTTTAAAAGTATTGTTTGGTGACGCATACAGCCAAAAATGTTGGTTATGGGTATTAAATGATATATATTATTAATTATTATATTCACTTCATAAGCAATTAAAATAAAGCGTTGAAATATTTAACAATTTTTTCTTTCATTATATCAAAATGGTAAATGATGGCGCAATTCTGACCTGTGTTGTGCAGGGCCGTGTGTCCTCTGGAGGGCGCTGTTCACCACCAAACTGAGCCGCTGGAGGAACTGAGAGACAGCGGGCTGACGGGACGGTAAACCCAGCCTCAGAGCGCCTCTCTCCCGGCACAACTCCTCCAACTTCTTCCCAAACCTCTCCGCTGCAAAAACAATACACTATAGTTATGATTGAATGCATTACATCCAGTGCAGAAAGCTTCATGATAGGCCCTCTGAAAGCACTGAGCTTTTCACATTTAGGATATGCTTTTCCATTGTAAAATAATAGTTCTAATCAAAAACAAGCAATTACAATGTGTTTTAAATGTGTTTAATAAAGTTTGACATTGCATCCCCACTATGCAGTGCGTAATCAAGTGAAGGCCCACATCAGTAACCTGTGTTTTTCACCAAGATACCAACTATAAGACAAGAAAGCTGTACAATTACCTACAGTATTATTGAACTACTGAACTATTTCCAGGAATTTAATCTCAGATGAGGAAAAAAACAGATTTTTTTCTCTGATAATCTAATTTTAATTATTATAATTACAAGCCTTACATGAGCTATGTTTTGTGCACTGTCAGTACAGTCATTGTCAGTACAGAGTAAAGAGACATTTAGGCTTAAGCTTATCATCAATAGGCAAATAGAAAGTAGTGTAAATTTGACCTGGTTTTGCACAGAGGCTGCAGATGTACTCCTGTATTTTGGTCACAAGGTCCAGGAAATAGGTCAGGGCACTTCACTATTTCCTCAACCCAAGGCAACTTCAAAACATTAATACACATAAATACTTAATAATGATGATATTTTTAATAGGCCTGACTTTGATGGACTGAAGTTGGCTTAAAAAAGTCAATTCAACAGATTCATGTGGAATTTGAATAATAAGTTTTGCTGTGTTGCTGTGTGCAAAAAAAACACATTTTCACAATCAAATTTTCCAATAAATCGGTGGCCTGGTTTCTTCACGTGCTTTATCAAATGTCTCAAACATGATCAAAAGCTAATGCAGTTACAATTAGAAAGAAAATTGGATCAAGTCAACTGGGAAACTTTAAATATTGTAAACAGTATTCACATTTGGATTTGAAAGAAGCACATTTGGGTGAACTGGTGAACTTAGACAGACCACAGAGGCTGCATGTGACTGAGTGATGGTCAGTCTGGGACAGTAACGAGACCAGTGACCTAGAAATGTTTGCTCAATAACCCAGAGGTTGGTGGCGAAATCTACCCAACAGACACATACTGCTGCTTTGTCATATGTAAAGTGAATGTGCACGTTTAGTTTTTTAGTTTTGGTGGTGGTGACAGAGGTATAAACTGGTAGCCTTTGTCAGTCAGTCTGTCCTAGGGCAGCTGTGACTTGCAGGTGTAGTAATAATGCAACAGTGGCTCAGATGGTGGCCAGAGCGGTCATTTTATAACTGGAACATCTGATTCCACATACACCAAGGGCAAGACACTTTGGCCAAATACATATGTGATGGATAGGCCTGTCACAATTACATATTTTGAAGTGCGACATGTTGCTGAAGAAAAGAAAACAATAATACTGAAACTATTTTATGCCACTGACACAACAAGACAAACCCAGCTGCCTTTTTTGTTAATGTGCAACACTGTTAAAAACAATGCAATAATCACTAGTTATTAGCTGTAAAGGTTACTTATTCTACCCTCTACAGCTCAAGTCTCATTATTCTACAAAAAGTCCTTCAAGAGTACAAAGAAAGTACACAATACAGATTGAGCACCCATGATTGCTCCATCAATTATTTATTTAAATAGTCTCTAGCAATTATTGTGACAGGCCTGTGTGAGGAGTAGATTGAAATAAGCCAGTTAGCCTTCTGGCAGCATGAGTACATTAGAGTTTACCACCATCAGCAAGTGTGCATGAGCAATATAAAGCAATGAGCGTCCTAATGCAACTGTATAACAAGCTACATAATGCAAGAAAACAGTGCTACCAAAATGCCTTAACTTGATCGTGCAGTACTTAGGAAGACATATATGAAATAATGCAAAGATAAAGATCATTTAGGTTCACCTGCATCAAAGTCGTCCTCCTGAATGGCTTTCTGCTGCAGCCTCTGGAGCTTCAACATCATGGACTCGATCTGAGATAGACACACAAATGAGCTAAACAATGACCACAGACAGTGCCCGGGCCCAGGGTGCAAAGAGCAGAGGTGAGAGCCACTCAGCAGTATATCCAAAAGTGTCAAATGTAGTTTAAAAGGCTGTTTTCATGTTAAAGCTCTGTATACAACAAATAAGCATTCAATTTACCATTTTATATTTTACAAGAGACACAAATTAATCTTAATATTTGTACTGGATGTAGAGATCCAAGTAACTATGTAGAGCCTTATATATCATGTGGTGGACTTAAGTTCTTGAAAACCACACAAACACAAACAGTTACTGTAACAGTGTTGCAAGAAACGTGTTGAGAAAAAAGACGCAAATTAACTGCAAGAGATTGAAGAATAATCAAACATGAAGCTACCAGGAACCCATTATCCTCCAGTGCTGTCATATTCTGTCTGAAGATGGACTCAAAATGAACTCCAAAACCTACTTCCAGTTTTTAAAAGACACTTTCTTCAAGCAGGAAAAAGTCTGCATCTTTCAAGAGGACCATGATTTTTATGCAGGACAATTCTCCATCACATACATAGAAGTACTTCACTGCATGGCTGCCAGTAAAGGCCTTAAAGATGAAAAAATAATGACATGGCCTCCTTCCTCACCTGACCTAAACCCTATTGAGAACTTGTGGGCCCTTCTTGAAATGGAGATTTACAGTAAAGGAAAACAGTCCATCTCTGATCAGTGTCTGGGAGGCTGTGGTTGCTGCTGCACAAAAAGATGATCGTGAACAGATCAACAAACTAACGTCATGAACGGAAGGCTTATGAACATTACTGAGAAGAAGGGCTCATAAGAAGCTATATTGGTCACTGATTTGTTTTTTTAATGTCAGAAATTTTTATTTGTAAATTTTATTTGTATTTATTTATTTATTTATTTAATATGGACATCACATATACATTGGACAAACCAAATGTATTGCTTAAGTGTGTTAGCACATGTGCTAATTTTCAACACCAGTCCATAGGGGCTTTTAGAAAAGATTGCAAGTTCAAGTTCAAGTTACAATTTAAAATGTGAAAAGACAAATTAATTTACTATACATTAAACATTTCATATATTAAGATTGTGTGAACAATTCTGTCCTGACTTCAATCACTGTTTTAATCCTCTGTTGAAGATGTTAATATCAGTCTGGAGTTTGAGGTCAGCAGGGAGAAAGTTCCACAGTCTGGGTCCTTTAGAGGAGTAAGTGGATGTTCTGAACATGGAAACTACACAGTCTCCACTGACTGAGGCTTGAGTGGATGGTCTAAGTGAGCCCTGGGCCTGACAGTGAGAGATGAAAATAGTGGTGACACATGGTTGTTCAAACATTTAAAAACTAATTTCAGTGTGCTAAAATTAACACAAAAAAAAGTTTTTTGTTAAATTTGAGTTGTTTACTATACTGACAGATGAAAATAAACAAGTGAGAAACGAAAATGTTCATTTTTCATTTAGTTACATAATAATTCTGCACATTAATAGTTGCCCAATAACTGTGCACACATAGATTTTTTCAGAAGAAAGCCAAAACTTCACTTTCACTTTCTGAAATATTCAGGTTTGTGGTTTATGAACATTTTGGTTTGACTCAGAGGACTGTAGTTATTCATTAACAAAATTAATCCTCATAAATACAAATTGCCTAATAACTATGTACACAGTGTATACTTTTGACAGCCCCATTATAGTTGCATATTTGATTTTACATCCAATATAACAAATGCAAAGAAACAAAGGCAGAAAGACCAGCTACACTTGACAACAAAAATGTATCTGTGGGGAAACTCCAGCACTATGGGAATTTGTCTGTTTTAAACCCACCTTGGTGTGTGTGCGGTTGTTCTGCAGACACTCTTGCAGCACCCCGTCATACTTCTTCACCAGACTCTCCCAGCCCTGCTCCGTGGAGACAGGAGTGCCACTCTCATATCCAGAAGTGACAGAGGAGGCAGAGGCTGTGTCCGAATCCACAGATAGGGACGACGTGATCTCTGTATCCACTGAACGAGCGTCACTATCGGGCAGATCTGACCCAGTAACCCCCCCTGTCCTGGTGCTCCACAGACCATCTCTCCAAAACTTATGGTCCTCCTTCTCCAGTGGCAGTGAATGGACATGATTTTGGTCTATTGACAAAGACGCAAGGTTTGAGCTGGTATCATTTAGTGGTTCAGGCGCAGTGTTAAAATCTTGGCTACAATTGAGTGACAGCTGAATAAAACTAAAACTTGAATTAAAAGAGCTCTCAAAAGATGGCGATTTTGGGATTGTCTTTTCAGGTTTCAAAACCGGTGACTTCATATTATTTAATGTGCCGTTGCAGTTCATAGTGGAATGTGTAGAAACAGTGGAGCTTAAAATATTTTTGTGCAAAACAGTACTTGAAAGTTGATTCGCTTGATTCACCAAGTTCTTGGTATTCGTTGCGTCATTAGCATTGCTTCCATGACGTCCGGATTTCCCATTCCTCAAAACACCACACCCTTCCTCCTCCTCTTCCTCCTCCTCTTCCTCATCGTTTGGTTGTCTCTCTCCTCTCATGTGTCCAGGTCTCTTATGCCTTTTCCGACAAGTGCTGGCAACTGACCCAGATGCCCTGCCAGTGCCACCTGTAGATAAAAAGATGAATCATTAAGTCAAGAACATTAAGCAACGAACAGGGGCAACGGGGGATAAGGTAATTGCATAAGAATGAAATGTTATCTTCTTATCAACACTGTATTGATTTGACTGGGGCTAAAGCTAACATGAATGAATGAAAAACAAATGGTGCAGCGGTTTGCAAACTTTCCCATGGGTTCTACAGCTGTTGGAAATACCAGAGCCACAATGTCATGTGGAGTCCAGGACACGCCCCAACAGAGGAGGGGGAGGGGCAAATGCAAAAAAACACATTGGTCTGAAAAACAGTATTAGTAGTGGTACGCTTACGGGTATGTTTTATTAGTCTATATCTACAAAATGCAAAGAAGCTCCAGTGTCTCTTTCAATGGTCTCTACCTATTCTCATACAAATCTTGACGCTTTTGACACCAGATGTCCCTCCAGCTTTATAACCACTACAATAAATCATTAATGCCTGTGTGTGGAACATGCCAGGCAAAGCAGAAACATCATGGAGACAAGAGAGTGACCATAGTGCACATTATATTCCCCTTATTACATCTATAATATGCCTCGCTGAACTGCTGTCTGATAATTAACCCAAACATCAACATTGTGAAAAATGATGATGTACAAAATAGTGACGAGTACAAAGGCTTTTCTGTGTTTGGGCCGTCCCACCTGCTGTAGCTTCAGGGCTTCAATACAAATACAGAACAGGGCTGAGGGCAGAGGAGGCTCAAATGTGAGGAATCAAGGGTCTCTTTGTGCACAGCTGCACCACACTACGCGCACACACACACACACACTCAGTGGGTCCGTTGTGACAGAGGCTTTTGTAATGCAACAGTGATGGCATTTATGAGTTCAATGTAAAAGTTTTGAGTAATAATAACTGTAGTAGCTACGCATGGTACTGTTGAATTCCTCAAATGTCCATAAATGTAGTACGATTTCAACAAGTGGGGGTAGCATTTGTTATTAGTAGCAGCAATTGCAGAATATATAAGCAATGGATCATGGTCTATGTAGTTTCATTTCATTTCATTCACTGTCACGTTATGATTTTAGGTCCAAGGAGTTTATCTTTTCCATTTAATTTCCTTAAACATGTGCAATAGAAATGCTGTGGCCTATTCAGTTCTTTGTGATTTCATAAAGTTAATCTCTAAGTTTAATTACTATTTAAATTAGTCAAGCCTCTAAATGTACCAGGAATGTGTTTTGAAAATCATCATCTGATTTATGATTTTTTTGATTTTTTTGCCTTGACTGTGATTATAACCATATGTTGTAGACAGGAATGCAGATGCCAAACAAACCATGACCCAAACAAAGCTACCGCCACCGCAGCCCATAACTCCACCCATTTGACCTCTGTGATGTCATCCTCGGACCATGTGACCAGACAGGAAGGCTGGCATCAAATAAAAGAGAACTGCCATTGTATTGTGTGGAGTTGCAGCCCATTAAGACCACAACATGTTTTTATTATGAGCACTTTCAGAGTCTAGAGCTGTAGCCTCCTGGGATGGGTTTTTGTATAAGACTGTGTGGTGCATGGTTGGTGTAAATTGAAAACAGGAGATTGTGCATTTGTCTATTCTGAGAAATTAGGCATTCAAACTCAGAAATTACACAAAGAAGAGTAAGAATATTCTTCTTAACTACAAAAGAGAAAAGCACCACAAATAATACATTGCAGCACAAATTACACCTGGTAGAACACACTATGCTGTATTATGCTGTATGTTGACAAGTTTAAAGGTTCTATAATACACAATATTGACTCTTATGAGCCTTTATGAGCCATGTTATAATGGTGTTACCTCATCAAAAACATAGTTGGTGTTGTGGTTTGTGCCATTCCACATGTTTGAGTAACACTTTATTATCTGTTTGCTTATCTCTAAAGCTCAAAATGCTTTTGGAAGTTCCAGGACTGAAATTATCTAAGTGATTCTAGTGAAAATATGTGTAGTTTTAAAACACAGTGGAGCACTTCCTGCATTATCACATCACAAGGAGTGTTTTATGTTTGAGAGAAGAACTCATCTTAAATATGAAGGGTTTGTGTGTTAAACATGTCTGAATGAAACAAAACACAACTCCAGGTATGTTTTTCATGAGGAAACATTATAATATACACCAGAATTGAGTAATATGGGCCCTTTAATGTAAAACCATCTCAGTTGCACATTTTTCAGTGGAAATTATAATGATCTTGTATATGTTATGTTGTTATAATGTAAGTGATGGTGAGCCAAAGATTAATTACACATTAAGATTTATTCCACATTAATAAACAATAAGTATGAGAAGTATAAATACTCAAGCCACTTCTAAAATGTCTTAACTATTTTACCATTTACAACCACGGCTTTGGTTGTACTTTGAATACATTTGAATTGCTGACTCTGCCTGCTGGACCTGTACTGCTGTCCACATTTGGCACACTTTTGCATCTTGACATTCATTCACACAGCCAGGCCTTTAGTTACTACTATTTGACTCCATCCAAGCTCCAAGTGTAGGAGAAAGGCCTTGAGTGAAAGCCTCCTCTGTCTATTGGGACTCAGCCTCTGTCTCGTGTTACACTTTCCTCCCATTAGTGCTTCTCTGTGCAGACGTGTCCAGTGATCTGCAACAACCTCAAGTAACACAATACCATGTATGGGTAACCAATACAGGCATCTGCCATCTGCTGTGTGGTCATGTCATAATACAGCACTTCTAAGAGTCAAAGAGGTGAAAGAGAAAGGCTGACACTTTATCTGCATCAGGCTCCGACTGAACTGGGAAACCCTCTGCAGTGAAAAGGGAAGGAAATGCCTCAAGCTCCATTGTATTTGCAAGTGTTGGTGTTAACGCATCAACATCACGGTCAAAGCACTCCATCGCTGTGCAGTTTCCCTCTTCCTGGATGGGTATGGGCTAAATAGATTGTCAGGAAACATGGAATAAATCAAGATATAGCAAATATTTTAAATATGCATTTTTCCTTATTTGGGGAAAATGCTGATATATTTTTCAAACTGTTTTTATAGGTGCATAATGTGAGGTCAACCACCTAATGGTCTAAATGGAGATGCTCTATTGTTTTGCCTGGAATGTTCTACAGTATGGCATTACCTTATCTATCTCCATGGATACAAGCAGGTGACATCACCAGGCCAAATTACATGTCAGAGCTGTGGAGAAGTGACCCTGTACACAGTAAGGATACATGTTTTTATCTTTTTTCACAATTAAAACACCAGGAATTATGCAAGATACATAAATTTAATACTAAGGAATATTCTGGCAAAGTGATAACATTTCTTCCCTTCACAAGAAATTTTGGTATTGCACCTTTAGACTTCATTAACAGAGTTTAAAAAAACAATGTGTAGAAGCTATTCTCAGTAGTCTGACTGCCATAGGGGAGTTGTTAGTCTGCACTGCTCATCACTTTGTCATTCTGTACATGGGAGGAGGAAATTCTAGTGAGCTGAAACTAATTACATATAAAAAATATAAAAACATGACAACAATACACTGTAGGGATGTAACAATAACGGAAATATTGTGATATTGTATCATCAAACATCTCAAAATAATATCATGGCCCATTAGAATATATCGAATCATAGCTCTCTTTGCTTAAATGAATAGTTATGATGCAGAAATAGCTAAAAAAAAAAAAAAAAACAGGGAACTACATAGACCATGATCCTTTTCTCTGTTTTAGTCTAGACTACATGAAGAAATAACTGTTCTAAGACTTGGATTAACACAAAATATTACAAAAAAATATTGAGATTTGGATATTGTTACATCCTTAATGACAATAAATATACCACATGACTGGTCAAAGCATTTTATAATGTCAGTTTTGTTATTATGTAGAATATCATAATATCGTGAGCCTCCCCACCGTATCGTGAGCTTTCCCACGATATTGTAATACATATTGTACCATGAGGTTCATACCGTGATAATATCGTATTGTGAGACTTTGATATCCTTACACCCCTAGTATATACTATTAATATAAAAAAAGAATTGTATAAGACATTGTCAGAGTGAATGTTGGATTGACAGGCTCTGTAGACAAGTAGCCATGATATTGCCAAAAAGAGTGGAGTCTCTGTTTTGTTTCTCTGATTCAAGATAATTAACAAATAGGTTCATTGGATTCTTGTTACCATTCAAATGCAGCAGAGTTCATTTCCACTGCATTTGAATACCTTCTCACTGAACTAGACAAAGGAGAGAGAATGCATAGCAATGAGGAGCTTTACAAGTCTGGGAAAATGTAGCGTCTTGCTCCAAAGAGGCCGGCTTATTTACCTTTGGAGATTAAAGAGGCCCAGGACAGAGCCCGTGGGTTAAACACTGGATCTTATTGGTGGGATGTGATTGGAGTGCTTAAGTCTGAGAGAGGAGGAATGTGGAGGATCTCATAAAAACAGTAACATTTAAGGAACAAGGTTTTTCTGCAGCGTCAGGCACAACACACAGAGCAGCAGTGAACAGATGTGGAGCCAGCAACTCGCTGCTCATGATCACAGCATGACAAAAGAGGAAGAGAAAGTCTCTTGCAAAACTACACAGTGACAAATGGATAAATACAGTGCACAGACAGGAAATGTCATTAAAACTTAAATATACTGAGTAGGTCCTGTTGTTGGAGAAGACATGCGTTTATGCATTTTTCTCTGATATTGAATACATTATAACATATGTTCATTATGTTATAATGTATTCAATATACATTATAACATAAAAAATATTGTTATAATGTATATTGAATACATTATAACAATATTTATAATGTATTCAATATACATGATAACAATATAATGTATATTGAATACATGTATAATGTATAATCAATACTGAAATATTGATCTAAAGCAAGAGGAAGTTTTCTGAGCACCTCTCGCATGTAGAATGGAAGGGGAAAGTATTATGACAGGGTTAGGAGCTTATAAAAGTTGATTTTACATAATAACTTCATCCAAAACTAACTCTATTATATTAAGAGCATACTGGTGTACTGTAAGGTATTCAAAAAAGCTTAGGTAATTCATTATTAACTATTATGTTTTGGCACTGTCCCTTTAAGCTAAAAGATCAATACTGTTCAGTGCAAATGACAGGAAATCCATTAAACAGTGACATCATCTTGAAAATGGAGCAACAGGGACTAAAAAAGCGGCTTCCTGTCTCTTCACACGGGGTCATAATCTGAAATGGATGCACACTGGAAATCTAGCTTTAATTATCATGTATTTTCCACACCACTTGTCCAGAATAAATGTGGACCATCTGATCCCGTAAGAAAAGAGGTCACTGTAGGTTTTCATGCTATATATTATCAAATGGCTCAAATTAAAAATGAATCATTTAAACATTATAAAGTATAGTGTTTTAATTATGCTGGCCAATTTATTTGTGCTTCCTTGTTTCCCTTTTGTTCACGTTTTTGACAGATTGTCCAACTGTGTATGGATGTAGACACTGATGGTTTGGCCCATTTGATCCACTTCATTTACATTGACCATTGCACTGTTGATAATGTGAGTTATTATTACTACTAGTGTTACTGGGCAAGTTTGGCAAAGACTTTCATGTCACAGTTATTAGTATTTGTAGGATGATTTCATTTTTTGTATATGGTTATTATTTTTTATGATGGGCAATTTCTTCTAGACCTATTCGCATGGGATAAAATAAACTTTTATTAGCAGGCTAAATGAGAAAATGTCCCCTCATAATGCATCAACTCTCTTGGAGCACTGCCCAGACTATTAAATACAAGACCATAGGTAATAAGAGCATAAGTCTATACTCTTTTTATTATGTAGATGATTAACTACATGATACCATCTCCAAACGCTACATTTTAGAAGGTTGGAGAGTTATAATGCTGTGTTAAAGTAGTTCAGAGCTGTTGGCATAATGTTCAGGCTTTGCCTACTGTTTCTTTAAAACAACAGAGGGACTGACAGCTTGGATGGTGAGCAGATGTGGAATAAAAAAAGACTTGTAGCATAGTTCTAGCTAATAAGAGCTATGCCATGTACAAAATACACTGAAACAACTTCCCCACCATTTACTTATTACTTAATTTAGCCTAAACAACATTATTATGAGTTTTGGGGACTGATCTTACCTTCTTTGACTTCGCAGCTGTGAAGGAGGGAGCTACTGTGGCACTCCAAGCCAATGAGTCCAGCGAACATCTTCCCACGAACAGCTGGGTTAGTCCAAAACGTCAAACGCAGAGATTTCTTACGTTGACCATCACATCAGATCCAAATCGTGGCAATTGTCTCATTTCTGACGTAAAATTGAGCCAGATTATCAGGTTTAACGCACTTTTAAGTTTAGCCGGCTTTGTCTCCAGTAAACATTTCCTGAGCCATCCAGTTGCGCGCGTTGGACCTTTCCTCCCCTTGGCCGCTGGCGAGCACTAAGTTGCGGGTAACTATCGGAACAAAAGACGCCAGACTGCACGCTTAACACGGCTGACTTCTTCCATGCTTGAAGAATTTAGCGCTGTAAATCTCTGGATCGATGTGTCCACGCGTAATCCGCTATTCACTGCGCCTCTGCGTCGTGCGTGCGTCGTACTGGAACAACGTGAGAAGCTCCTACGTGTTCAGGAATTTGATCCACGCTCCTTCAGACCGTCTCACAATAAACAGCACATAAACTAATAGTCTTTTAGCGCTAAAGTCTTCAAATACGTTGCAAAAGGTTCCTAAACAACATTATTTTTATCTTCTTTTGCAATATTTTAAGCGGATTCAAATCCCATGTCTAACTTTTTTGAATGTCCACACTGATGATGAAATAGCCTGTTTTTCTCCTCCCAGTTTGGGGGAACCAAAGCTAGAGCCCTCTGGAGGTCGACAGAAAGTAAAAGACACGGACTAAGGGCTACTGTCGGTCATCAGAAGAGTTTACTGGCCGAATAAATTAGATTAAAGTCGCTCACTTGACTGCGCACATTTGACAGGATACTTTAAGTTACTATTGTTTTAATGTAGGCACTGAGATAGAGAGATAGGCCTAAACCTACCATCAGTTAATTTATTTCCCATAAAACATAAGGCACACTGTATTTTTTAATGGTAGTGGGTTGGGTGGTGTAATTTTATATGTTGAAAATGGAAAATTATGCGTTTCCTTAGGTAAAAACCGATTATATGCGTTTGACTTCCAATATTATAATTATTATTTGTGTTTGTTTTGTTTATTATTTTCCACACAATTTACTTCTGGAAAAAGAATGTCCCACTAGATGTCAGACTTGTACACGTTTGTCATGCATATCCCACTTATTAGTGGCAGAGTAAAATATTTGCAAATAATTTTGGAAAATATATTAGAAGTTTGGAGGGAAGCGAGTCCAGAATGAGGATGCGGGAGAAATCTATTTACAAAGATATATTGTTAGCAGTTCTTTAGTCGATCAGTTCATTCTATTGTTAACCACTAGATGTCAGCATGCACCCAAAAAGCCTAGAAACTGTCTAGTCTGTTTCTTAAGGCGACCAGACGTCCCGATTTACCCCGGACAGTTACAGTTTTGAACGCTGTGTCTCCTGACCCAGCAGATTAATCCAAAACCAATTATTTGTCCCAGTTTTATACAAGAAATGTCCAAGATGTTTCTATTTTTGATCAATCTGATACCAACCAACAGCAAAGAGAGGCCTACATTGTCATTTTAGGTAAAATATAGAAAAGCTGCTTAAAAATAACTAAAACACAAAGAAAATGTGACAATACTGACTCACATTAGTAGCAAGTGCATAACAATTTTGCTTAATTACGCACTTTTTTCACAATTTTATTATTACCAACCACCACAAACCAGGGATGTCCCAGTTTTTTTATTTTGTAAATCTGGTCACCCTACGCTTTCTACTGTTATCAATAAGATAATGAAACCTGAAAACATAATCCTCATCCATTTTGACCTACATCCCATGCTCCAAATACATACATAAATAAATAACAGAGACTCATGACCAAATAAAATAGGCTAATAAAATGGCGTATGCAAAAGATCCACAATATTTTATTGGCATCTCAAACTAGATTAATTTATGTTATAAAACAATTAGGTTTTGAAAGGACAGTGGTAAAATAATTAGTCTACCGCAAGTTTTGTTATTTGTATTAAGCAACTGTGGCATTAAAGAAAACATCCTTATATGTCAGTGAGAAAATCCGGTTTCTCTTAAAAGTGGAAATGCCTCATTCCCAAATCATGATTAAATGTTCCTGTTCTCTGTCTTGACACGTATGACAGTTGTACACAGACTGGTGGTAAAGTGGATTTCTTATCATTTGTAATAGTTAATATTGTACTGTGTAACCTTTCTGGTAGAAGGCTCAGTGCTTGGAGATGTTTTTGCTTTCTCTGGAATGTTCCACAATATGGCATTAAACTTACCAGTGACACCATCAGGCCAAGTTCCAGGTTAGATCTGTAGAGAGGCGACCCCGCTCACAGTAAGAATGCTGTTTTTTTCCAGAAAATAAACACACCTGTGAATGAATGCATGTGAGATAAAAAGTTTGATGCCAAACAGTGGAGCAGACAAAGCAATAACTTCCCCACGGCGACAAGAAGGTGGCAGATCCCCCACCAGAAAGTTACACAGTGCAATCCACCAGTTTTGGTCCATTTTGAGTCATAATACAGTGAGTTATGCTTGAGTCAATGGTTCAGGAATGGTTCAGTCATAATTATGTCTTTGTTTAGTCTGGGTTTTACTTTATTTATATATTTATACCTTTAGTTGGTGGTTTTCCAAATGTATAATTTGATTTTGTTTGTGTGTTGTTGTTTTTTTACATCTCCTGCTATTATGTTGTTGTTTATATTTGCATCTGCAGTTTTCTTGGGATAGTGGTGGGACGTTCTGGGACACAGCAGAGAATGTGCACCCACAGTGTACAAAGGTCCCATGATTCCACCCTCCCACCACTGGCTTTACCTTAGATTATCTGAGTGTGATAGAATGCAAAGGGGGCGGGGCTAGACTGCAAAATAAAATAAACACACACACTTATCAAAGACGATGCTCGCATGAAGGCTTTGGCACAGGAACTTTATTCATGCAAAACAACCAAAGTCACAAAGATATTTATCAAAAAGGAAAACATGGTGCTTTACAGTAACACTGGTTTGAAATTCAACCCAAAACCTCACCAAAACATAAGAATGCCAAACAGCCTTCAAACCCTGTTTAAATGTGTACAGATCTTCAGCATACAGTCCTACATTATTATGACAGCTAGTATCATTGTTGTTAGAATTGAATTTGTATCAGCAGTTAAATGTATAGACTGCGCACATATTAAACCAGTTGCCGTTACTGTGTAAAACCCTATCATTTGTGAATTAAAACGATGAAGTATTTAATTCACAAATGATATTATCTTTTGTTGAACAAAAATCATGTGGTAGCATTAAATTGGTCTAAAAAACACAATTGTTGTGGGAGCTACACATAACTTTACTTTAAAACTAAAGGTGCAGCATGTAAATTTTCTGGTAAAGGGTCCACTATTACTTGTATCCATGAATAATATTCATGTACCATACTTATTTTTTATTTATTGTGCATTAAAAAAATACCTACATCGTGTACCTTTAACTACTGAAACAAATTGACTAGACTAGAGTTAAGGGTGTAGAATTCTATACAGTCAATTCAGGCCCCGTTAATAAAAGTAACAATAATAAAACTAAACTTTAGAGCCCCTGGGACTAAACCACTCCCTCCTCTGGGTCCATAATGGTGGTTCTGCTCGTGAACACATCCGCCAGCATGTGTTTGGGGATCTCAGACCCTCGGACCCGTAGGGTGTAGCAGGCATCTTCCACTTTGCCCAAACTCTGTCGTAATGTGTGCAGCTTCTTGGACACTTCGTAGGGCCCTGTGTTGCCTATGTAGGAGAAACCATCGTGGATCTGTCGGAGGAACTGGCTGAGCTGAAAGGGCGTGTCGATATCGCCGTTTCCCACACTGCTGATGCACAGACGCATTAGCTCCCCCGTGAGGTCGGCCACACCCAGGAGGTAATCTGAGGGTGTCACCTGGAAGGTCAGGACATGGGTGCCCACTGGGGCGGCTTCGACGTCAGCCTGGTGTGTCACGGCAAAAGTGTTAGAAGAAAGGGGGAAAAATGCAGCCCTATATATTAAGCATTATTTATTAGTTATTTTAACTTGAAATTTATAATTTAAACGCCTCTCCTAAAGGAAACAAATTCACTCACAATGGAAATACATTTCTAATTTCTTATATGACATTAACTGTGTTTTAAATAGCCTATTATTATTATTATTATTATTATTATTATTATTATTATTATTATTAGAAAAGATTATTTTATTTATTAGCACTAAAACTAAGCACCTTTGTTCCAATTTCAACTTTTAAAAACTTATTAATGTGTCATCTGAAATCTGCACATGTTTCAGATAAAAGTGTCCTATATGAATGTCACACTGTTGTTTTTATGATTTTATTATTAATCTTGTTTGTAACTGCACTGTTGTACATACTGTATACTGTAACACAGTGCTGCTCTATCTGCCCTTGTGTCTCTCCCCTGCCAGGTCATTATTGTAAATTAGAACATGTGTTATTTAATTTAAAATAGCTGTATAAATAAAAGCCTGCTTTCTGTGATGTGATTTTGTTACCTTAGGATCCTCTTTCTCTGTCCTCATGAACACCAGGCGGGCGTTGATCTCCTCGAGGCTGATGAGGCTGCGATGGCGGATGAAGTGCTGGAACGAAACAGCTTCAACATATTCCTGGATACCTGCAATAAAAATAGACAGTACAGGTTTATTACAGTATATTAGTATTGTTAGGCTCTTGAACCAGAATTTTGGCTGGCCCCGTCTGCATGCTACTTAATTTTCAGAAAACAATGAAAGGCACACACACCATTTCCTTAAATAAAGTGGGTGAAATGCGTGCAGCACGCACTATGTGTAAAGCACTCCATGGTATCAGCAGTGAGAGCAGATTTCAGATAAAGACAATGGTTCAAATAGGCCTTTCACAATAACTCATTTTGTGTGTGATATATTGCTGAAGAAAATAGAAACGATATTGGAACTACTTCATGCCCCTGACACAATAACTGTAAAACCAGACAACGCCAGTAAACCCTTTCCTAAATGTATATTGTTAAAAAACATGAGCTGCAATAGATAGCAGTATAAAACACTTAAATTGTAAGTTAGTAACTATAATGAGTTTTAAATACCCCTCCTCCTATAATTCATTGAAGTCAATATATTAATTATCGGCCAAAGTGAAAATCAGACATGTTTCCTACTGTGGCCGTTTGACAGGGCCGCACCGGTCTGTGTTTGGTGGGCTCAGATGACCCTGCTCTTGTTTTCTGGCCCAGTGTAAACAACAATCAAATAATCACAGGACGGAAGACTTTGTGTCTGAAATTTACTTTGGAGGCTTCAAAGCAGCTCCTATCTCCGAAAAGAAGTCTCAGTTTTAGAGAGAGAGCGACAGAGAGAGAAGAGTAAAGAGAGAGCGAAGGAGAAAAGCAGAGAGGAAAAAAGAAAGATAGCGAGATAGAGAGCTAGAGAATGTAAGAGATTATATGAAGAAAAAAGGAGAAAAGATGAAAAGAGAGAGACATTGAGAGAGTAGAAAGTCTGACAGAGGAAAAAATGGAGGGAGAATAAGGTCATCCTGAGTAAGGCTACATTCACAGATCAGTTTAGTCCTGATGTGAGCTTGGTTTGGTTTTAGTCTAGTCCTTGTTTAGTCTTGGTCTATTCTAGGTCCAGTCCAGGTTTAATTTCAGTTTTACTCCCATTGTTTTCTGATATGGCGTGTGGTATAAAAATGTGAACGGAGCCCAAGCAGCAGCAAAACAAAAACATTGAGACAATTTTTTTTTAGTTTTTCCAATTGCCTCTTCCAAAATTATACACAATTTAAAATTTTAAAATGGACAACTTTATTTCATGCACTTATGGAATCACAGTATTTATAGCCCTACATAAATTAAAAGTGTTCACTGACAATTATCTCATGTATTTTGGAGTTGAAGTGCACATTGTTTTATTATAAACATAAGCTTATGTACAGGACCTGGAGAGACGGTTTGAGCAGACAGGAAGGCGCATACACATTACCCAGCAGCCTTTGATGCAGGTGGAGTCCAGTTCCTTAGTTTACTGTCAGAAGCTCTGTGCATCATTTAGCAAACAGAACAACAATAGCGCTCTTACCTCAGCCCTTTGTTAAATCTATATATAATATACTTAACACTTACATAATAACATATGGTTTCTTATACTTCACTAAAGAATGCATTAAAACTCATCACCTCAACATTATATGACTGTACAATGAAAAACAGGCTAAAAACGAACCCCTTTGAGACATTTTTGATCCCGCTCAGGATAGTATTGAATGCAAGTATTAATAGGGTTTGGAAAAGCACGCAGTTTCCTATGAACTTTATTTGACTTTTAATCGCATGCTCTTTTATGAAATATGTTATATAGCAGTATTACCTCAAACATATATTGTTGAATTTAGTATTTCTGTTATGTCTACAACTTCAAAAAGACAAGACTAAAATAAAAATATATAAAAGATATAATGATAATTAATACAAGTCTTATATATGAATTATAATTACTATTATTAACTGTATAATAGGGATGGCCCAAATGGCACAATTTGCTATCTAGTTTTGACCATCTACCGTAGTTTAGACAATAGAATTGTCTATGGTACCAAGGCAGAAATTCACTGTTTAATTCATAATTTGGATTATTTGGGTGACAATATAAGTGACAATATAAGTAAATATGAAATTCATTTCAATTCAGCTATGCGCCAAAAAATTTAATCTATATGTAAAGTAGTAGTAGTAGTAGCAGTAGTAGCAGGAGTAGTAGCAGAATTTTCCGTTCGGTCATGAGTCAATAATTGTGAATAATCATTAAATCGTTAATCAATAAAAGGTTTCTTCTCACAAAAATCTTACTAAAATAGTAGATTATGAACACAAGGCCTATTGTTTTTACAGGCACATTTAGAATTCATTAGTTTTTTGTCACCTTTATCATAATCACTGTTGTTTTTGTACCTTGCTGATTTAATAAAGCACAAATGTGGTGCAAAGCTGTTAATATTTGACCAGTGCCTGGTTCAGTGGGTTGCAGGTGAACCCTCTGCGTCTGACGCACTTGTGTTCTCTATAGTGTTCTTGTTAACAGAGCTTATCACTGCGGGTCTGCTACTTTATCACTCTCAATTACCTCCTGATTCAGCCCTCAATATCTATCGGTGACATTGCTGGCATAAAGAACACAGGGCCATTTGCTGTGCATGCTTAGAGACATCTCTTCCTGGCGACATTATCTGGACAGTCCTCAATCTAATAAAGATGATAAAAATGAAACATTTAATTGGTGGGAACTGCCACTAGTCACGTCGCAAAGGATGCAGCACAAATTTCTAAAGTGGCCACAATCTAAAAATGACTTCCCCAGCACGCAGATAACAGCGTTTTCTTTGCTCGGGGTGATGTGTTTTTCCTCTAAATTCACAGACGTTTTGACTAAGCTAACAGAAACTGGTATTGATGCTAGTGGGAAAGCAGCTTTATCAAGAGGGTGTGACTATCGGAGTCTGGGACATATCAGAGCCGCCGTATCACACAATCTTCACAGAATTAAGATAAATGTAATATGGCTTTCATCAAATGTTCTGTACTCATAATATGTCCCTGTAAAGTTGTTGAGTTTGAAGAAAATATTTTATATATTTTTGAGAGCTACACAAGACATTTGGCCTGTATAGCCATGTGGTGTATAGGATAACTTAAAGGGAACAAAGGCCAACAATCATAGCCTTGAAAAAAGACAAAGCTTAGTAGGCACTTATTTAATGTTTTTTATAAACCAAAATAAATTGTATTTTTAATTGCCCATACTTATAAAGAAATAAAAAAAATGTGAATTTACATTTTGGACTTTTACAGTGAGTGAAAATCAGTTAAAATACCAAATTACTGTATAATCCTTAAATTACCAATAAGATCAAAACCGTTAAACTAATGGGGATTTTTAGATGCTATGTACACTCTATAGTGGAATAAAGTGTACAGAGCATCTGGCTGTTTCTTTTGTTTACTTTCTATTAGCCCTACATCTGCTTTTCAACCATCTGTCATAAGAGAATTTCAAAATATCCGACATCCGCACTGAGGGTATCTTATTCTCTTCCGATGGAAGTATTAGTGTCGCTATGGAAACCGCAATGTCAGCTTCAACCAGCCCACACAGAAATGACGCGACAATAATAAGTTACTCCACTTTTCCTGTCATGAAAATGTAAATGTGTTTGAGTGGCTTATGCAGGCTATTTTGGGAAGCTTGATTTGATCGACCTTTTGTATAAAACATGAGTCATATCCGAGTTAGTCACCACAGTGCAGCATGTTGAAGATCACAAACAGGGTGTGACTCAACAAATTTATGGGAAAAATATGCAGCTTTCTAAAACAAATTGTGGTTAGATTTGCAAGCTATTAGTTTAATTCAAGATTCATTCCCCAGACCGAGATCATTAACATTTGAGACAACACTGAAATATTAACTGCTAATGACGAATAAATCAGATTCACAATATTTCCCCATGAATTTCAAATGATGTTAGAGGTCTAAACTACAGGGTAAGAAGGTTTCATACATAATAAAAAACCCATAGAGACTTCATACTTATTATCTAAATAATTGTAGTTATGTTTTGCTAATGCTGACTTTTATAGATGCACTATTTACCTGGAATATCTCACAGCATGACATTAAACCTCTTTTCATTACCTCTTTTGTCTAGGTCAATGTTTTTATGTGCATTGTCCCTGTCAAATAAACTAATAAACTAAACTAAAATGGTCTTCAATGTATTTTGTTTACCTGTGTTTCTGATGCTAATAAAACATTGAAAGACATTCATTCTTGCTGTGGGTGGTATCGATTCTCCACAGATCTGACCTGTAACTTGGCCTGGTGGTCACCAGCTTATCTCCAAGGAGAGAGATATGGAGATATGTTTAATGTGATAATGTGGAACTTTCCTGGTAAAGTAATAACATCTTCATGGAGACACACAGGCGGCAGAAATATATAACCTAATTTTATTATATAATATTTCAGTTATATGCAGGAGACATGGTTGCTCCACCTTTTGTATAAATATGAATCATATCCTAATAGTCATACAATGGGGCATTTAAGTATACATTGAGGGCATGTGGCTCTTACCAGGTGTGAAGGCTCTGTGGAACTGGTAGATGTCCTCTCCCCGGAGCTCGTCGGCGATGAGGCCAATCTTCTGCCTCACCAAATCCAGTTTAACATCAGCTTCACTGAGAATTGCCTCAACATCAGAGACACTGACATAAACACATCATATTAGTGTCGTAACAGTGCTTTTAGTTATATGTTGCCCTACAGTTTAAAACTGAGATAAAGAACAGACTTATATTGCCGCACATTATTCTGAAAGTGGACTAAAGTAACCCTTATTCTTTGATGGAACAATTACAAAGCGCTTTGTCTTACATTTTTTTGTATGGAAAGCACTCTATAAATAAAGCTTGAATGAATGATTGACTGAATGCACAGTTTGTTCTAAACTATATTTGCAACATTTGAGTTTTATACATAGATCTGTTTGTGTTCTATATAATAAAAAAATGCATCCAATATAAAAAATTGCAAATATCCAAACAATATTTATGATATTATTGACAATTTGATATATTGCCCATCTCTACCTCCATCTCTCTCTTTGACTCTTTTTAAATTCAGGCTAAAAACAGTTCTGTTTAGCTGTGACTTTAATGTATTTCTTATTCTGTAAAGCACTTTGAATCATTTTATGTACGAATTGTGCTATACAAATAAACTTGCTTTGCCTTGCATTACCTTACCATCTGAGTTTTTGACATAATGAAGTTGAAAGTGAATGCAATTTTTTCTAATGCTAATGCTAATGCTAAGCTAATGCATGTATGTATTGAGAGTGCAAGTTGTTTAAAAAAGAAAGAGTCTGCTGAAGTTTGAAATGCATATTCTTGTAATTGTATTGTTTTATTTGAAATTGTAATTGATAATGTGAATCACTTTGCTCAACCATGTCTGTTTAAGTGCTATAATGAACAATTTGATAAGTGAAAATAAAGCATACCTGGTTACTCTGTGTAAAAGGAATATAGTCCTTTTGCTCTCAATGGTGATGTCTCGGCTGATCTTAACAAGCCGCTCATATTTGTCATGTTTGGTGTCGAGCTCCTGCTGGAAAACTAAGAATTGGACACCAAAGCATTGATTTCAGAACTTATTTGTATACAAGGTTAGATAAATACAGAGAAGTCGATTTTACCTTTAAAAGCAGCAATGATTGGTGAGGACAGGTCCACATCACCGACATCCTTTTTACTGGATGATCCTTCACCTGACAAAACATCCATTAAATGTCTTCATGCATCCTTTTCTATAAAATAAAATATCACTAAGATGTGTGCTGACTGATATGGAAATAAACAAAATACAGAAAATGCAAGAACTAACTAAAGAAAAAAAACATAAAAACTATAAAGGTGTAAACTGAACAATTATCGTAATAAAATAAAAAGTTTGAATAGCTTAATATAGGGCTCACCTTCTCGTTTATTCATCCCTGAAAGTTGAGTTAAAGAGGCTACTGAGGAGGAAATCTGAAAACTACACGATCTGATGCTAAAAACATGAGACTCTCGTGGTCAAGCTTTGGAATCACGGAGGAATCGCGAAAAAAAAATGCTTATCTGCTACTTACTCTTATAAAACTTAACATTTCCTACCGCGGTGATTAAATAAAGCTTGTATGATAAGCTAAGTGGCAGATGGTTCAATTTTTCAATGTTGTGGTACATTAACAGGCAATCACACGGACGCCTACTGGGGACCTTTGCGCGCGGATACGTGCGTAATCTTGCGCAAAGCATTTTGGGACATGTAGTACAAACAAAAGACGCAATAAATTTGACATCCTATTTTAATTAAGATTTAATTATGTCAATCTTAACATTCAGGTATTAATATACATAGGGGCTGTTTACGCTGTGGAAACAATAATTAGGATTTTAACAAAAATCATAATCGTAATCTTTGACTACAAATACAATAAAGCAGCATCGTTTCGCCACTATTTCTGCTTTTTTTTCAATCTAAGCATACATTAGCCAACAGTCACTGCAAAATGAGTTTACAAGGAGTCATTTGTGGCTATTAAATTACGTTTTTGTGCAGCCTTTCTCGCTCGGATTACTGGCGCGCGTCCAGACCCCCTCCTCTCGGGACTCCTGCAGACTGCGTACGTGCCACACAACTGGTGCCAGCTCGCGCTGTTCACTGCCTCTGCGCTGCACACTCAACCTCTGTTCATCATAAAATGTTTATTTTTACTTTGATAGGTCACTGATTTTGCTTTATGTTGCACTAGATATTTGCGCAGATCTTGGGTTTAATGTCAACGCTGTTTGAATGGATTATAATGAATATGAATAGGCCGACATGTCCTTCAAAGATTATAGTAAATTATGCTTCTGTTGTGAGTTAGGAATTCCACAAATGCGAGTCAGTCAGGAATTAGGGCAAACCGTGGTGGCTAGGGTAACGTTCAGGTATTTCAATTAAACTTGGAAAACTGATTATAAAAACCAAATACTATATTTAAAAAAATGTAGGATACACAGTACAAATCATAGGCATGGTACTAGCAAATTACATTATCATTAGTGGGCCTATTCCTAGTAGTTGGTTGGTATAGATTTTGTGTATTTGGTTTTAAATGGGCATGACTGTAATCAAAACAGATTCTGAATCCCAATAATAAGAGAAACAAAAAGAATAGAATACCATTTGTTCTGAAAGCAAAGTTTGAAAACACTGGGAATCTTATTTTGACTGCTGCAGCTGAAGTGCACATAATTCTGAATGCACTTTATCTGACGAGCTTTTCTTAGAGCCACAATAATTATAGAAAATTGCTGTTATTCACTCTACAGGACCTAAAGACTTTCTTGAGGCTCAGGAGTTACACTGATGTTGCAAACAATAAACATGCACACAAGTTATGTTTTAGTTTGCATTTTCTAGTTAGTAAAATGACATTTTAGTTTTGTTATGTACTCAAAACACAGGTACATTCCAATATTGCTATTAGGATGCCAGTGCTATTGGCTTATCTGTTGCCAAAGCCCTGCTAGAGTTTATTAGCCCATGTTTGTTTGTTCTTTAATCCAACTGATTAAACTCACTCAAACCTGGGCACAGGTTTCTGTTACAGTAGTCCTGTTTGATCATCAACTAAAGACCTTTAACAAATTGTATCATCTTTGTTTGAAGTGATTTAAAAGAAAAGTACACTGTGTTTTTATGGTAGTCCATCATCTTGTCTCCATGGACATGATTTACCTGGAAGGTTCCATGGTATGACAATAAACTTCTATATCTCCATGGACAGAAGCAGGTGATGCCATCAGACACGTCTAGAGTGAGCAGATTTTCAAAATTCAGAACTGGGACACATCTGGGTTGGGATGGTTGGTATGAATAAAATTGTGAAAACAGCATGTAACATTGTGCATTCTAATGTCAGTCATAATCTGAGAGATTTCTGTCACTGCATTTTTTTTGCTGTATTGTCATTTGCAAATTTGTGTATTTTGGCAGAACAAATGACAATTTATGCTCCTTTTTACTGTTGGCGAGGATCTGATTAGTCAAAAATTGTGATAGTCTTGTTTTAGCCCTGGTTTAGACCTGATGTAGTTCTGGTTTAGTTTTACTCAGTCTTAGTCTTAAACTGGGACTGTCCCGGGTAAATAGGGACGTCTGGTCACCCTAAGTCACAGGTCACATCGGTAAAGAAGCAACCCCCTCACAGTGAGAATCCAATGAGTTTTTGTTGTTTGTTTTTGCATTTAAAACATTGGCAATGAAATAAACACTAAATGTACTAAATCCGACAATGTAATGCCATACAGTGGAGCATTCTGCAAAGCAACGACATCTACACAATATAGTCAAGCAGGTGGCAGACCCTCCATCTACAGTGTTCTTCTTTAACTGTATAAGATTATAGAGCCTGCTATGCAATACGTCACATGGGCTTGGCCTTTAGCAGTGCCTTAAATGTGCACTCTGCCTTCCTGACAGTCATCATTTGTCCGGATGTCCTTAAAAGCAGCACAGTGGGCGTGTTTTGTTCGTGTTGTCACCTCGGGGCGGGCCGCTGGTTGGACACAGACAAGCCGCTCACTTCAGTGCTACAGGCGCCATGCTTTACGCGCAGTGCCACAGCTAGCAACAAAAATGCTTCAGAAAGACCTTGGCCCAGCCCAAAATGTTCGCTCTACGCCGCTGGTCGGGGAGTTACGCCTCTGATACACCATGTGAAGAGGGAGAGAGCTTCTTAAAATGGCCTTGTTTCGAGTCTGACTTTCGCGTTTCGCTCGCTGCAGCGTGACAGACACTTGGTCGTTTCCAAAGTTGTCGGCTATTGCGCGGCGGAATTACAGACACCCGCAGCCAACATGGATCGGCAGCAACTGAGCGATCTGGAGCGAGACAAACAGGAATGTGAACTTTGTGGGAAAATGGAGAACCTGCTTAAATGTGGAAGGTGTCGGAACTCCTTCTATTGCAGCAAGGAGCACCAAAAACAACACTGGAAGGAACACAAGCTCAAATGCAAGGAGGCGGACAAGGCGCAGCAGAAGCAAGCCGAGCAGGGGGTGCGACAGGCGGCTGAGGAGAAGACACGGGACGGGAATGGACAGAACAAGAAATCCCCAGAGCCAGAGCAGGGGGACAGGGACAAGGAAGCCGCATCTTTACCCACGAACCCCGAGGCAGATGCAGGGGAGGACAAATCTAACAGCACAGGCACGCCTAATGGTCAGACTAGCTCATCTCTAAAGAAACTCGCCTTGGAGTATGTTGTCCCGTGCATGGACAAACACGGCATGTACGTAGTGGACAACTTTTTAGGACCAGATACTGGACAGGGTATTTTGGATAATGTTAAAGCATTGCATGACACTGGCAAGTTCACTGACGGTCAGCTGGTTAGTCAAAAAAGCGACTCCACTAAAGACATTCGTGGGGATAAAATCACGTGGATTGAAGGGAAGGAACCGGGATGCGAGAAGATCCGCTTTCTCATGAGCCGCATGGACGACCTGATCAGGCACTGTAATGGCAAACTGGGAAACTACAAGATAAACGGAAGGACGAAAGTAAGTGATGAAGATGATTAAAATATATAGACCCTTTTAAATCAATCAGAATGAGAAACAATCCTGAATGCAGGGAGATGGAGGCAAAAGATCTGAAGTCTTATCATCTAAAATCAGCAATAACATACCTTTTACAGTGTATAAATGCCGGTTAGTTTGCTTTTCTATTGCAAAAGACGTGAAAAATTATTTATAAATATTTGCCTTATATTTGATCTTGAAAGAAAAGTATAATTTCATGGTAAAGTGTGATCTGCACACAAAATGAAAAGACTATTGTGGGGGTCAGTATTTCTCTAGGTAAATCTAAATATTAGGGTTTCACAATCTTCTATTGAATAAACAAATAATGTAAAATGCAATTGAAAATATTTTTAAAAGGGCTGTGCTATTTAATTTGGCAAACCCCACTGTGGTTAATCCCAAATTCTCCATTGAAAATGAAGTGTGTTGCCACTTCACTTTTGCCTCCTGTTGCCTCCATTCCTGAATTTAGAAAGTATTTGTTTACACATTTTAAGGGTCTATAGAGCAACGTTCCCATATGCTAAAGTGAGACAAAATCACCACTATGCTCAATACATTGTGGGGCACCTCTCCCACAAGGTTCCCTCATATCCTAAACAGGTTTTTGACCAAGGTCACATTCCCACCTAGAAATACCAGCTACTTCAGTCTTATCTTCTCCATTCAATATTGTCCTGCAGCTCTCCCTTTGCGTTGACTAATTACATGACACTTGAAGGGTCAAAGGTGAACATGTCCTGTGTGAGTAAGGTTCAACAGACAGGTAATGCCTTGATCTAGTTAAATTAATGCATTTATTTACACTGGCCAACAGATATATACCTCATCATTACCATATATACCTTATTTCAATTTAGACATGCCATTGCCTTTGACAGTTTACATAGCTGTTATTATTTTCATGCATTAATTAGAAATTTTAGTAGGGAAGATTTAAAAACAATGCGGGTTTTCAAAAATGTATGGCTGACATGAAGCCCAATAGATCAAATAAGATGTAACTGACTATTAATTTCACAGTAGAGAAATGTAGTTGTCATGGGAGGTTTTTTTTATAACACATTACTTTAGGTTGATTTGGAAATTTTGTGGAAGGTGTGCCAAACATGCTGTAATCTGTTTCACATTAGTTCATGCAATATTCTTATAATATGTGTAATACATTGTGACACCACTTGCATAAATCTTGTTCTTATCCCACAAAATACAATTTCTCTTAAAACTGTATTTCATGATGTAGATACTTCCCAATACTATGGCCCATGACCAGTTTGCCATACTTTATAGTTAATGTAGTTTGTGATTTGTCAAAAGAGGCTATAGAAACTGCACTAAATGGTTAACAGAGGATATTGATGTTGTCAAACACTGCTATAGGGAACTCAGACGTTCTGATACTCAGAAGTGATACTCATTTTTTTGAGGGATTTATTTTGTATATTTATTTTCTTTTTGGCCCACCCATTATTTGGACAATAATAAGTCTTGTTTGATCCTCACCTATGATCATGAGCTTTGGGTAATGACCGAAAGAACGAGAGTGCGGATACAGGCTGTCGAAATGAGTTTCATCCGCAGGGTGGCTGGGTGCTCCCTTAGAGATGGGGTGGAGAGCTCAGTCACATGGGAGGAACTCGGAGTAGAGCTGCTGCTCCTCCACGTCAAGAGGAGCCAGCAGAGGTGGCAGAGAGACTATGGGTGCAGTCACACTAGGACTTTAGCACGGATAGTCCCTAAAGCACGGTACCTTTGTCCAGTGTGTGCGCAGGGAAACCGTGCCCAGCACGGTTGGGACTTTGGCCAGGTTGGAGAGGTGCGCCAAAGCACGGTACAGTTGCTTGTGTACACGCACATACATAACTATACTATATGAGCCCTGAGTGTGCACTGATGTTATACATACGAGGAAAACGGTGAATAAAGTCCACTTTAAAACACACAGTGTCTCCGTGCTTACCTTCAATAAGGACTGTGGACAATGACAAAAGTTAAGCTGCATCATCTCTGGCTGTCCTCACTCCCCACACTGCTGTTTTTATATCCATAAACTCACAGGGGAGTGTGAATTGCAGCAGGGCTCATCTCTGTCTCACTAATTAATAGACCGGCCCGGTTTGCCTGTGCAGCTGTGAGTGCGGCCACAACCCCAATCGTGCTCGAGCACGGCACGGTCCTAAAGTCCTAGTATGAGTGCGCCCTATGTTTCTTGGCTGGCCTGGGAACACCTCAGGATCCTCCCGGAAGAGCTGGAGGAAATGTGTGTGGAGAGGGAAGTCTGGGCCTCCCTGCTCAGACTACTGCCCCCACGACCCGGCCCGGATAAAGCGGAAGAAAATTGATGGATGGTTTGATCCTCCTTTGACCCAGTTTTAGCTCTGGATGAGTCCTGATTTTGGTCTTGTGGTAAATTACTGGTTTGATTATATCAGTGTAGGATGAACTGAGAAAGAGGCATTCTCATTGTATTGAGTATTGGTTTCAGTTTGTGGCTGAGGCTATTGCTATAATCTACTCTGAATGGCTCCCTCTGGACACTGTAATACTGATTTGTTCTTGCTTCTGATATACATTAATTTCTTCCTCTGAAATCAAAGTTATAAGACCAGTTTGTAACAAGCCTAAACCCTAAATTTCTGTCAGTTTCATGGTCTTTTGGGTTTAAAAATGCAGACATGCGACCCTCAGATTGGTTTAATCTCGACAGGAATATATGAAATAAGTACCTGTTACAGATTAGTTTATTTAGCATATTTTTGTATGCTGTTAATAGGTTAAACGCATATTACTACAAGTATTAATTTCATGTTGAGTTAAGTGATATTGACAAACATACTATGGCAATCCACCTCCCTGCATTATATTGTTGTCAGATATTGTTGTCAAATACATGCATTACTAATGAGCCTGGTTTCTATTGTAGCAGCAGCTTCATATTTTATTGGCAGCGTGAGCTCTGGCCAACAGATCTAGTTAAATCAAAAAGGTCTTGACGTTAATGGGGGTGTTGAATGTGGGTTTAAGATCGCATAAACTTGCATAAGTAGCCAATTATGACATTAAATAAACCTCTAATTACCTATGTATTTCTAACTGTCCTTTATGTAATAGACTTCCCTGTTCCACTGTCTTTCACTCATCTTTTACATTCATTTGGCACAGACAAAGTTTATTTCAGTCCTTTTATTCAGTACAATGTCACCTTTTTACATTACCTATGTTTTATGACAAGACGGAAAAGGTATACATTATTTTATATTTATTGTTTAGCTTTTGCACTAGGTTGGTAGATTCATTTTTCAGTTGCTGCGACTCATTGTGGACGTGAGGGGAAACCATGGGCTGCTGTTTTGCAGTAACCTCACTCATTCTTGGAGGAGGTTTCCATGTAGGGCAAAAGTCAGTTTATTTTAAGGCACTGCGTTTTTGTTATTGGTCACTCGTTTGTGTAATTTGTGTCCAATGAATACAGCAGCTGACTATAGTTGTACTTTTTTCCGGGTGCAGCTTGCGTGTGACCTGTAACTTCTAACTGGATCTGGTGCTTGCCTTGACCTGACCTCATGTTTGGAGTCGGACTTAGGAGGGGAGGGGCTAGTAGCACTCCCAGCATCCCCTGCATACTCAGTTGAAATACTGCCAAATTAATTGAATTTTTTGGCTTGTTGTAGTATGAAACACATTAATACTTGGTATTATAATTAGGTGTAGAAACTTACCCAACCCTCTACAGCTGAAATCTAATTGTAGTACAAGGGGAAAAAATATATAGTGTAAAGAAAGAGGTACACATGATAAATATTGAGCCCTAAAACATATTTCTGTTCTTGTTCTTGCTATAAGATATTGAACAATAAGTCAATATAGTAATTATTGCGACAGACCTAGTATTCCCCCAGAAGTTGTGTATTTGGTAACTACAAACAAAATAATGTATATGATTATGATTAAAAATCATCATTTAAAATCTACGTACTTAAAAGCTCTGCCTTTGACTCATCTTTTGTGATACCGAGTTCTGTGATTGCTCAATTTGAGACTTTTTTGTTTTATTTACCAAATGTTAAATTATTTGAATATTATTTCCCAAACCCAACAGTAATTATTTTCCAAGCAGTATTAAACATTTGTTTTCATACCGGGTTGTCCCCTGAAAACAGCATATGCCTAAACAAGTCTGACAAAAATCCTTGGCCAAACCCAGAGTACCTTTTTGTGAATGGACAGTAGTGTGGCTCACCCTTCTACTGAAGTACTTCTTAAAATGATTTAACATGCTTAGCAGTTGTGATACTATATTTAGCCTGGTGCATGGTGCACGTTTAAGCGAAGAGAATGCAGCTGCCCGCTGTGCTGACTGCTAAACTAAACCTATTCTGGAGAACTCACCTACTGCCCTCCATGTGCTTGGCAAAACACCAGGCTGGATGATGACCAGGCCCAACCAGCGTGACTTGCACAAATACTGGACTTCCGCAGAGTATCAATAGCTCAAAGGCTTCGGAAACAATGCTAGTCCAGTCCGCATTGGGGGAGATAGAGGAAAACCATTTTGCCCAAATTGTTATTTAATGCCATTGTCTCTATTTCCCTTTTTTACTTGATAACATTGTTTGTTTCTATTGTGTCATGGCTTTGAACATTACACGAAGGTGTGGATACATGTCTCATACTTATTTTGCTGTTCAGTTTATAGACCCCCATTTATTTGTAATTTAATTATATAATAATTATTGTGTATATTATAGAAGCACAGAGAACAACCACTACTATCAGCATATAGTTTTCAAATAAAAAGCATGGCAACACTTTAGTACTTATATGTATCTATAATGACTCAAAGTTATTAATTCATCCCTCTACAGCTCAAATCTTATCACAGAACACAAAATAAAGTTTCCCACTAGTACAAAGAAAAAGTATAATGGTTAATATTGACCAACAAAAATGATTGTGCTTATCATGTACTGCAGGGCTCTAGAGTGCGACCAATTTGGTTGCAAATGCAACCTAATTTTTCAAATGTGCGACAAAAAAAAAATTGAGGTTGCACTGGAGGTTGCAAACTTGCGCACCTTCAATGAGGAGTGTGCAGGACCAACACCTGCCCCACCACTCAGTAGATACCACATGCAGCTGGACTTCCTTCTCCGCCAAAGCGATAGCTTTGTCTTGATTTTGTCCCGGACTTGGAGCACATTTGGACTTGGTCTTGTCACAGACTCAAGGTCTGACGCTCATTGAGTGCGAACATATTTCATTACGCCCGCTGCTGTCGGCAATAAACTTGTACCGGTGTGTGGGATCGCGTGGGGCTTCTCTCTGCAGCCTGTGCACTGGAGCTCGCAGACACTGCACGGCACGTCACCACACGCACCCTCAGTGCACGGCTTGTCCGCCACAGCGTGCACCCTCACGTACCAGCGTGTATCACAGGGCAGTTTAAACATCCTACCTGTACATCTGCCTCACGTCAGTGTGCCGCTCTTTGCCTTTTCACGCTCTCTACCCTCCCCGCGTACAGTGCACAGAGGCTCCCTCCTCAATGCGCGGTTATTACAAGAGCGGTTATTACAAGACAAAATGTGAAGCAAATACGAATCTAAATTTATGCCACAGTTTCTGCACAGAGTAGGCCTACAGCACAGAGTTGTCCTACAGTGACACGTGGGCTGAAGTTTGCCTAATAAAATGCCAAATAAATCGGTTTGTCACGATGTGCGTTTGGTTTGGTAAATGGACAGAGGCTGCTCAAAGCCACTTTAAAACCAGTAAGAGAATGTAACTCCATTTAGGAATCTGAGCATATAGGAATGTCCCAAAATAACTGTAAAATACCACGCTGCCCTCGCTCTTGTATGCACCTAACTTTTGTGCTGGTGCACCAAAGAAAAAAAGTTAGGCCTAACAGTGCAACCAGTGCAGAAAGTTAGTCTAGAGTCCTGTAGTGAATGATAAGTTAATAATAGTAATTATCATGACAAGCCTTGCTGTGTATATTTTTAGATCATATATATATTGTCACTGAATATAGTGTCACAGATAAACAATGTTGTTTAGAGACACAGATTCTGTTTCTAAACTTGATCTTTGAACCCTGACCTTCCCGTGACAGGTCCCAGCTGTATATCATATTATTTCTCATGTCAGCAGGAGCCATTAATAAGGTGGCATAGTAAACATTCATATCTCTGGTATACATAAGTCCTATTGCAAATACTATGTTGTCCTATGTGTAACTTGTACTTGGCAAAGTACTTGGTAAAGTACTTGGCAGGAAATGCGTTGCCTGTTATAGAAGTCAAACATATGAGCATAGTGACGGGGGAATTTTAAGTGTCAAGCCCTCTGAGAGGGCATGTATAATGTATAATGTTAAACAAATGGGTATATGCAACTTGGAGAAACAATAGAGTCCAAGATTTAACAGATGCAACCTTAGGGTTTGGGTGAGGTGCAAAGTTAGAGCTCTTAGTACAGTGTACCATTTCTGTAATTGTGTGAATTTCAAGTGGTGAACAAGATGTTCTGTCATTATCAACCTAGGGATATGAGCAAGTTTAAATTATTACATTTATGTTTTACTCGCAGCCTGAAGATGTACAGTAATGTGATTTTTCTAGTTTAGTATCTAAAATGAATGATAAAAAAATGCATTATGAAATTTAATTCAACTTACTACAGACAAAACTGCATTTTGATTTAGCAGTTTTTAATGTAATGCAATTCAGGTGATTTGTCATGTGAATAGCCATCTGTAAGCCAACTACTTCAAATCACTTAAAATTACACTAAAACTATCGTAAACTACTTTATAATGAACTGTTGTAGTTCATTTATCAGTTAACATTATTTGTATTGACAGTTGTATCTGTGGCTGTCCCAGTGGGCCTGTCTGCTGGGGCAATGAGGAAGTTGACCATTGACCTAAATCCTATAACTCTATAGAATAAGCAGACTAGAGGAAGTCATGTGACTCTGAGACAGAGCAGGAGAGCTGGTCATTGGACAGTATGCCATATGCAGCTCCAGCCTATTCCTTCATTACCCACAATCCCACTTTTCAGGCCTGTACCTCGCATGCATAAAACTATAATAAAATCTGGGACGTGAACCCAAGATGGCGGCAAATGGTTTTCAGTAGCCTGTGCTTTTTGGCACATGGGCCCAAAAATAATTTTCTCTTCTGCATTTACTTCCTTAGTATGGGCGAGCTCTATAACATGCACGGCGTGGTGCATTTGACCAGTCAGAGCGAGAGCTGCTAGAGCGGAGCTAGTGCTGGCTCAGAGTGGAGCTAGACTAAGTCTTACAAAGATAACTTTTAAGTGCTTTGAGGAAAGTTGTCGCTGCCCTGTCAGCCGAACACGGGTAGTTTGAATTTCCCAAAATGCGCTCTATGAGAGAATTCTTTCTGGGTCCAACCTCCCAAGAGCTCCAGTACCAATGGAGCGGCCATAGTCGATCTCGAGCTCGGACAGAGGGGAATGCCTGAGGCAGTTTTTATTAGAAATCGCGTGCTCGCATGCCACGCTTCTTTCTGCATATTGTTCTGCCATCAAACACTTAACAACACGGGTAGTTGTTTACTCCTCTGGAAATAACTTGTCAGAAGTTGGTCTTAAATCATTTAGTAGTTATGAAATGGTCTTGAGATTGAGACTGTCAATTACTCTGCCCTCTCTCACAGTCCACTTGTGGTAATGGCCCCATAAACCTGAATTATGTATAGCAATACTGTATTGTAGAGTATATCTGATTCTACTTTAAACCATTAAGTAATTTATGTTTTAGCTTTTGCTGGTAGTTGTCACAGATGTCACTTTTGTCTCCATAGGGACAAGTATGTTTTTCAGGGTATTTTTGAGCAATAGAGAGATCTGTTTAATGCCATATAGTGGAACAGTGCACACTGCTGATGTGCTGAGTGCATGCTACTTGCTGTCAGCATCTCTGGAAGTTGTGAAACAGTCTTGAACGCATTGCGGTGAATAATTGGGGAGCTTGGACAAAAAGTAAGGAATAACCTTAGACCGCTGCAACCGGATTAAAATGAGTCGTTTCTCATGTTCTTTTGGCAGTAAAAATCAAATACAGTTCCTTTTACAGTATACAATCTAATACAAAGGCCATATCTGTACTGCATGCACTTTCATATCGACCCATGCACCCTAACTATGCTGCTGTAGCTGTTATGAAACTACTGGCACAGAGGTTTCAGATGCTCATCCTTTAAACTCTGATCTCATTTACTGTCTCTCTGGGTGGAGGCGCTGAGTCAGATCTAGAAACTACTGCGTCTAAACAGACTGCTTTGTAGAGGGGATCTTGATTCATACTAGTCTAAGGGCTGTGTAATTAATCAAATTTGATTCAAACACAGATTTATTTATTTTGTTAATGATCTTCCTATGTCATTTTAATCCAGAGGTCTACAGGCAAGTGTGGTTTAGAGTAGAGTTCACTTTCCGTCATATCATCCAGCCCAACCCTATCTATTTATTAATTTACTTCAGTTTCATTTGTTAAAATTAGAATGTATTTTTTTTATCATTAGAGACCAGTATGTTTACCGCACCTTACTTCTAGCACATAGGTTGGAGGCTGTGCAGCATGGTCTCCTTGACTTCCTCTCACAGACCAAGGGCATGCATTTGTAAACATTGCCCTGATTAAATGTGATTTAATGAATAATTTAACGCCATTGTCAGAGAGTGTTCCTCATGGAAGGCCCATTACTGTTGGGGTTATTGCTTTATATTTTACAAGCCCCCTTTTGCTTGAAACAGCATTTTACTCACAAATTGCTGAGTGCTTTAACCTCCATTTTCAGTAAGTTAGTTTTCTTATAGCTCTGCACAAAAGCTTCACATCTTACTCATCTTTTTTTCCAACCACAGACGTAAGCAATCTTCTAACGCCCATCTAATCCCATTTTCTTTGTTGATGCTATTCGTAACTAGTGGCTGCTCATATTTCCTCTACAGTATGCAGCATATTTAGGGTTACATATGCCCCCCTATTGTTCACTTACACTGTAAAGAAGAAAAGAAATATGTGGGTCATTGGTTGAAAGAGGGATTTCCTCTGTAGGCCCCGCACTGTCCCACTGATAGAGCAGGACTGTCCCGGACCAGAGAGGACACCGGGCGCTGGTTCCCACACTCCCAGCTCTTCACTTTGAGGCACTTTGTCCTCACGAGTGGATGTCTTCACTCAAGTACAGGGACTCCTTATTGGTGTTGAATTCAGACTAGACTTTATCAGATTAAACAAAGAACAAATATATTATGGAGATGGGAAATATAACAAATGATCGTGATTTCATTGGAACCTTTAAATTTTACCACAAATTATATATCTTGAGTTCACACTTCATTTCATTACCTAAAGTTTATATGGTATTTGAAGATGTATCATAAGTACACTATCTTTTAACAGATGAATTAGTTTCAGTTTCATAACATCTTCTAATCTACTTGCTGCTACTTGATGCTTAACTTTTATCTTTTTCGGGATTCAAGGCCCAATCATGAAGAATCTTAATCTTACCTTTTCATGCAAGACATGGTCACTAATATAGTATTCTTAGAAATTTTGTTATACCACAACTAAAAAGAATTTTTTCAAGACTTTGAAGTTGAATTTAATGTTTAGGATATCTAAGGCATAACTGTAAATTGATTAAACCTTGATCCACATGCTGACACAAACATGATTTAATGTAGTAGGTCCTTTGTCTAAGTGAGCATTTAAATATTGACCTAGTGTTGTTGTCACAATTTTCAAAACAGTGGGTAGTCGAGACATTTCTTACCGTCAGCAGTAACTAACAACAAGGAGTATTAAGGTTGTGTTTGAATGATGTAGAGATGGGCTCATAGATTTGTCAGTTTACAGTAAACGCTCAGCTCATGTCACTTTTATCAGATATGCTCCCCTCTCTTGTCAGGCTTGAGCTAGTGTGAGCTTGGTTTATTTGAGCCTGACTTGCACATGTCTGAGAGGTCTTGTGTCTTGTGAAAAATAAACAGCGGTGCATGCCTGACGTGACAGAGATAACACTGTTTTCAACACAACATCTGCAGCATGTGAATGTTTTCCCAGATCAAACAGTAAAAATAAGTCAGTGTAAGACTGGTACTATATTATCAATGGAAAAAGTGGACTCACCAGTCTTAAAGAACTTAAAGAACCCGGAATATTGATAACTTCTTTCCCTCACTTGTTTCTGTGGCAAGACTTTTTCAGATGTTACTATTTTAGCAGTGGAAGAATGGGTTTCTTTGCCAGAGTCTTGAAGTACTTATGTTTATTGTGGTATACAACTGCAACAATCATATTTTGGTCATGTTTTGAATGGCTTTCAGGATGAACTTTCTGAAAATAAAGAACGGGCTTTTAATATTTGCCATTTACAAAAATAAAATGCGTCTGTCTCTTCTCCAAACCATATGCGTTTATGAATATTGAGTTTCACAGTCAAACTTATTTTGCCTCACTTGCTTCTGTGGCAGGATTTAAATTTATCGGTTACTGTTTTTGCATGTCAGTAATTTTGTATTTTCTTCTTATCTTTCTAAATGAGTAATAGTTGTATTTTAAAATGGTTACTTATTGGCAGCTCTGTAACTTCATTTGTATTTAGTAACTTAAACAGTTCCCGTATCAGATTTTTTGTATGAGTAGTAATTCTTTTTGCTCTGTGCTTATTATTTGCCCAGTTGGGTACTGAATTATTCTGAGAAAAACATTTCTGTCATGCACTGATTAGATGTGCAATATATGTTTTAAGGGTTCTGTTCAGAGTTCACATTTTGAACATGACAAAGATCTTTAATATTTAAGAGAAGAGTGAAATATAAACCACTAATATAATAATCACACGCATTTCAGAACATGTTTGTTGAGACCTAAACTGCAGGTGAAGCATGTTTTTATATAAAGGATATTTTGTTATTTGCAGAGGAAATTGGCTAATTGCTACTATTTAAATTGCAATTTTGATTCAGTTGCGCTAAATCTTGCAGCCCTTGTTCATTATTCTCACCTTTACTGCATTAGTTATGACTTGATTGTTACTATACACAATGGACTGAAAAATGTCACTACATCCCCCTTTCTATAAACACTAATTCCAGAGAACTGTCACATTCCCGGTGACTTCCCCGTAGATCATAGCATTGTTGTAAATAGTGCTCACTCACTCTCTTTTTTTTTGGGCCAAACTGAAAACTTCCTGGCTCTGACCTCCCCGTGACTCGATAATAACTGGATCCTTCTTCACTGTAAATGGCCACGTTGGAGGAATGCAGTCGAACGCACAACACTGCAGAAGGGTCAGGAATGAGGAAGAACTACTGACCGTGAAAAGCCAGCTCAGATAAGGATAAAGGTCAAGGGTCAAGACAACTAAAGCAAGTGGAAAAATCAGTGTGTCAAATTTTCTTTGTAATATAGTTTTTACTGGTCTTGGTGGAAACGTTTATGAAATTTGTAATTTGACAACTCAAAATGCAATTCGATTACAATGATTTGTGCAGTAGTATTTCGCTTAATGTATGCAGCACATATAAAGTGTGATTGTAGCGTGTGTAGGTTCATTTTTAATAATGAATTTTCAGCCTCATTTTTTTCAGCCTCATTTATAGCTTTTATCATCACCCTTTACAGAGCCCTTTGGCAAAGCCCTTCAAAAAATATACTGGCATCACAGAAACTGTCTAAAAGTATATTGTTGTTTTCACTGTATGCTTATGTAAACTATTCATGTTTTTGTTTTTGGAAGCTTTATATTTTACTATTCACTGCTAGTGTAAAATTATACAGTTGACACTTGAGCAGTACGTTCAATAGTTTCTGCCTAAAACAACATTGTAACTAACCTGGTCTGTGTGGTAACATCCCAAATCCAGTCATTCTGTGCACCGCTGTAGCTTGTTGATGTAGCCATTTCAGCCATCTACCTTTCTCATAGATTAACCACATTCAAATTGAAATCCTGCTGATGTTTTTGCAGCTATGTTCTCATTATTTCCACAAAGGTTTTATCTAGATGTCCGTGTCTACTGCTCAGCCTTATCATAAATGAAATGTTGCACAGAATCTAGTTTTAAACTTGAGATTTTTGGGGGGAAATTGAATAATATTGTATACTTTATATTGATAATGCTTACAGTGATTGATTAAATTGGGCATAGGCTGAATTGTTATATTAGACATCCAAAAAAACATTGATGGAAATTTTTTATTTGAAGTCAAAATTAGCAAATTGGCTGCAGTGATTTAAGAAGAAAAATGTTTGCTCTGTGAAGCAGCCTCTTCCTATGTATAAAACTGGCTAACCTTTACCTTTGCAAACATGTTCCTAATTGCTTCATGCAATAATTCATATTTCATACTACTCAAATGTTAACACTCCCACACATGGTTTGATCTTGGTTTTGAAAGATGACTTGCAAATGAAATAAACAACACAATACGTTTCCAAACAAAACACAATTATAGTGTTATAATATTTCTTCTCAGTCTCGTCGCCACCGCCCTTACACTTCTGTAGTATGGTTAGACTCTGTTTTAGCCTGTCATGGTCTCAGCGGCAGTTGGAGGGAGGGAGGGTGGAGGGATGGAGGGATGGAGGGAGGAAGGAGGGGGGACAGAGAATCAGACCTTCCCTCACGCTCTGCACGTAGCACAACCATTAAAACACTGCTCCCTCTGGAGGAAGGCCAGGAGTCAAAGTTTACCGCAGTTCACGCTTCTCTCAGATCGTTCTCCGAGCTGCCCCACCCCTTGCTCTCTCCCCCTTTCGCGCTCTTTCCACAGGCTTCTCTTGCTCTTCTCTCTCCCTCTTTCTCTCTCCTGCTACCTCTTTATACTCTCTTTCCCCCTATCTATCTTTAGCCTCTACCCAACTTTCTTTCTCTCTTCCCCTCCCTGAACCCCCCTCACCATCTCGCTTCTCTTACCCCTATCCTCCCCCTTTCTCTCTCCCTCCACTCTCTCCTCCTCTACTCCCTTTCTCTTTTTTCTTACCCCTCTGCTATTTCCTCTCTTTCTCTTCCTCTCTCTCTTATGCCCCTCTAAATACACTACAGGAAGCTCTTTGTCAGCTTGCATGCCGCTCACCCTATTTACTCCTGGCTTTACAGTTTGCTTTATTTTTTTACTCTCTTTTCCTTGGCCACGCCCCTTTGTTGAACTGTGCGTCATAGTTTAGCGCTACTTCCCACCTAGAGCCCTCCCCCGCCCCTCAGTCATATATTGGTTGTTTTCAGCTTTGAAGGCCCTGATACTGTGCATTCCAGTGGTAACCTGCATCGCCAACACAATGTGGACTGACGCAAGCAGCCACGGTCAGATAGAGCAAAATAGCACGGGGACGTCATATTTAATGTACATGAAGTTGCACAAATAAAAAAGGAGACACGCAAACTGAATGGAATAACAAAAATGGCACGCAAGATGGAAATGGCACGCATTGTCAAGATTTTAATGTGCAATATCACGGTTGAAATGATTTGGTATACAATTGTGCTTTTTTTCGAGTTGTGATTTTTTTTTTTTTTTTGTGAAGTGACAAGCATTTGGAAAAGCCCCAATTAAGACCAATATAGTATTAACTATTATTAAAGTATGTCTCAAGCTGTGGTAATATAACACTGGTGGTAGGTGAGCTCCTTCATGTAGTACTTGGACCGCTCTTCAGTTTGTGGATTTTTATCCACTTTTCTTGTTTAGACCTACAGCGGAAATGATTAATCCAAATTTAGAGCTGGTTTAGCCCTAGATTAGCCCTGGACTTTCCAGTGATATACATGATTTAGATCTAGTGATACTCGCAAAGCAAAAAATCTTATCCCTGATTCCCCCGAGGAAGACTGTTGTGTTTTGCACCTATGCCTTTTGCGCTTTTGCACTATTTACCATTTATTATTTATTTACTACACATAGAATAGTGAAAAACATAATTTTGATTCTTTTTGTCTGAAGAATTGACAACAAACTTTGAACTTTGTGTTTGTGTTTGAGAGCTGCTCTAAGTGCTCACAATACAAATCAATACCTGCTTGTGTTATTATGGCCCAAATGTTTCCAGATAAGCTGTTTGTTTTGAATATACACATGTGCAACATTTTCCAAGTATTTAGCGGCTTTGATAATATTGAGTATGTTTAAAGCACACTTTTGAAAGGCCTGTCATGATAATTACTATATCAACTTATCGCTTAATTTATGGTAGATGAAAAATATTTGTTTTTCAGGCTTTTCATGTAACTTTTCTTTGCACAGTGGGTATTTTTTCTTAAATTTATGCAGTATTATTAGGCCTATATGATGACATTTCAGTTGTAGATGGTCCCATAGTTATTACACATAACAAATAGATACTAGAACTATTTTAGTGTTTGTTCTATGTATATATTGTTGGCCAAAATGTTTCATATGATTCACTTAGAAAAGGGCAATTATCCTGCTTCAAGGTTATTGTGAAACTGGTATAAATTAATTTCAGTATTATGGATTATTCTAATACTTTTCTATCAATGTATCAAACTTATAAATTTGTTATGACATGCCCACATTTTAGTCTTGTGTAATCAAATGGAGTGATGAATCTTTGACCAAATGAAAATCCTTAAACACTACATTATATGCATTTCCTGCAGCTGTGACTGAAAATATATTTACATTTTTTAGATTTCATGTGTACAGATATGAAATACATGCTGGTCTTACTTGGGATGCAATCATTTGTGTAAAGGTTGGTTTATATAAATACTGTCTTCACACTGTAGCGTCTTTGTTTGCAATATCACAGCTCAAATGTATGAGGGCATGAACACATTTATGCAGGCACTTGAGCTTCTTCTATGGGCCTGAAGTCGAACACAAGCATTAGCAAGTTTTGGGTGATAAAGTTGCGACACTTTCTTTGTAGAAGTGTCGGTGACTCCTCCAGGCGTCGCGCTTGTCCCCACTTGTACCTCCCGTCCTCCGGGGGGATCAGCGAGCTGTTTACTCAGTGGTTTACAGGAGCACATAGGGGTTCAGTGCCAACACCCAAAGGATCATGGGGGTCTTAATGGGACAAGAGAGGATGATGGGAAGTGGTCGTGCACCGTGATAAGTCTAGTTTCTTTGTAGTGTAAAGCTTATAATGGGGCAGCTGTGGTGTAAGCATTTCTTTTGCTGATGGTGCAGGTGAGAGGAAGACAATACAATGTGGATGTGCCAAAATGCAGCGCCGACAGCCAGAAACATACTCTGGACTAGAAAAAAACGTTTAGTTCACCATTTTAAGCCCTATCTTCAATTTATTATAGCAACAACATTACTTTATTTCACAACAAAGCCTAGAACCTGCCTTTATCTTTTGGCTTTTTGAACAGAACCTTATATGATTACCCATTTTGAGCTGGTTATAAGATGTCTCCAAAGTGGGTTTTGGACTGAGCAGTGAATTTTGGCTCTCTATGGCTGGACTGCGTCATAAATGAGGTCTATACTATGCACTGGTTTGCACATTACATCACAATAAAGGATATATTTTAGTTCAGTTATTTAAACATGTACTGTACAGTGCAATATTCTAATAACTTCGTAAAACAACTTAAAAAACTTTTTAAAAATGTCCATTAGCAGACTAGTATTGACAGCCTCATGTTTAAACTGACAATATTTTAGTTTTTAGGTTAAACTCTAGGTGTTTTGTAATGTTAACCCCAAACCAATATGATAAATTACATGTTATATCAATGTAATATGTATTGCAATAAGCATTTTTGTGTTTGTTTGTTTGCCAGCTTCGTGTATCCATGTGTGAAGCAAAACCAAAGAAGCAAGAACCTAAGTTTGTTAAAATTCAATACATATAGAAATTAATTTAAAATGCCCTTGCTAAGTTAATTTTAATTTCATCAGATTGTGAATACTGTCTATTCTATGCGTGCAGTGCTAAATTAAGTGTCTAGGAGTGTAATTAATCGTCTTAAATGCTTCTTTTTCCAGGCGATGGTTGCGTGTTACCCCGGAAACGGCACAGGATATGTTCGTCATGTGGACAATCCAAACGGTGACGGGCGCTGCGTAACCTGCATATACTACCTAAACAAAGGCTGGGACATCAAGGTACGTACAGTCACAAGTCTGTTAATTAGCATTATATAAGAAATATTTTAGTTTCATGTCAAAATATTTCAGTTTAGTAGTTACTTTACAACTGTCTACAACATATACATTTTCATTTTTCTTTTTTTAATGTGGAATGATACATTTTCTTTTTCACAATAAGATTTTTTTTGTGGTGTGGAGTGTTCACAAATCAGCATATTGCCTTTTCAAATGTCCCATCTCCAGAGCTCAAAATGCTCTGTTCCACCTAGTGAGGATGAAGCGGTAGTTTCTAAGTTAAGTCATTTTCTACCTTAAATTCAACAGAGATGGGCAATTCCAGGCGTGAAATCATCCTTATGATTTGACTGTATGGAGTTTAAAAACACAGTGGAGCATTTCTTGTATTAGCACATGACATCAATCGGTGTTTTCTGTTTGAGGGAAGAACTCAGCCTAAATATGAAGGGTTTGTGTGTTTAAAACTAAAACATTTAACTTGTTTGCTCTGGAAACCCAGACTGAATACATTTGGAATATGTACAAAAAAAAGTACTTGCATATTGAACCTTTGATGCAGAATATATGTAAATGTTGATCTTTTGAAAATGGGACCACATTTGTCCTTAAAAGCCAAGTTATGGTCTCTCATTTCCACAGCATCAAAGCTCCTGTGTCAGAATACCACTCTGCCTTCCCCCCCATAATCCCATTAAAAAGTCAGGATCCTGCTAATCCTGCCACGCCCGTGTACTGTCATTCAACTATAACGGTCATACTTCTGCAAGAAAAGACATAAATTGTCATCTAGATTTCATAGATTAGGCAATAGACTCAATATTTCTGAGCAATATCATGGTTCCACCCTCGTGTTTGAGAGGCAAATCTTTTAAAGCTTAAAAAAGAACAATGGACAAAGAAGCTGTTTTAACCAGACAATGCATAAAATTTTCCAATGACTTTTTCCCCCCCACCCTTTCCTTTTTGTAATTGTGATGTTTCTGCACAAACTTTCATTGCTAGCTCAACAGACATTTATTGGATTGTCTTTTAGTTTGGGCTTTAATACATATGAAGCAAAATGTATACATTTATTTAGAAAAGAAAAAAACTTAAATACTTCTTTTCCTTTGTTGAAAACATTTTAGATGGATAGTTTTAGTTTTGGTTTGAGCATATTTTAGTTTGTAGTTATTTCACTTTTTTTCTTTGCTACATAATTGCATAAATCTTATTTATTATATTTGATGTCTTCTGTAGGTATATCAAATGTAGAAAGTAGTAAACATATAGAAAAAAAAGCATTGAATGAGAGAGTCCTTTTGACTGGTACTGCAGATTAAAATTAAACTTTACAAACATGACAAGTGGTATCACACAGATTGGTCAGAAATGATCACTGCGCTCATTTTTGTTGTCATATGTTAGGAGGCGCTAGCTCCTATTGAGGTCAATGTGAAAGAAAAACTAATTTTGGCCACATGCCATTGAAACACGCAACATCTCTGGTTCATCTTCCAGATTATATACTTGCATAGTATTTTCTAGCAACAAAAAAAGCCTGTTATTGAAGATGGATTACCATATTTTTTGGACTATAAATCGCTCCAGAGTATAAGTTGCACCAGCCAAAAATGTGTAATGAAGAAGAAAATAACATATATAAGTCTTTTGGGTGAAATTTATTTTATAAGATCAGAGATCAAGAAAGGCAAGTTATAGATGTTATAGTAATAAAAACAACCGTCGTTCATTTGTTTTTCAAGATAGAACCAAATATAAAAAAATGAAAAACAACTCTTTTCTTTATTATTTGTCTCTAAAACCGAAATGAAAAAAAAAATGGATGATTTGTTTTTTCATTTTTGATTCATATATATACAATTCATATCTTTGTTTTATGGACTGTCAGTGTGAAAAATCTAATATATAAGTCGCTCCTGAGTATAAGTCACAGGGCCACCCAAACCCTGAAAAAAAGTGACTTATAGTCCGAAAAATAGGTAGTTTAATGCTACTGTGTAGCAGAAACCAGCAGGTGACAGAAAAGTTTCATAGTGCATCTTTAAATTATAATATACATGCATTTGAAACATTAATCATTCAGTTTGAGTCTTATAGGTCTAATTTAATTCACCCTATATAGTCCTATAGTTTTGCAGCCAATATTTATTCATAAGTGAAACCTGAATTAGCTTTTTATATAACACACCTTAGCAGCCATAATTTGCCCTGTATAGATTTGCCCTTATCAAACCACACCTCATTCATAGCCACAAGCTGTTGTACGAACGCCACACTACTCTGTGTCCTACTTTCACTCACACACTTTTATCCACGTGTTAGCTAAGTTTTCCTCTGCATTATTTAGCCTGTAGTGCCCTCCCACCCCCCGGTTTTGAACACAGCAGTCTGCCGAGCATCAAACTGTCTTCTCTGTGCCCTCGACCTCTCCGATCTATCACACGGCATCTGTAGCGACCGTAGAGCGCAGTTGCACCGTCGCTCTGTCGCTGCGGCTTCTCGTTGGTTTGATTAGCCGACCGATGATTCCAGAATGTGGTTATAGAATGCGGTTGCCTGGAAACGGGGGCAGCATTGGGGGAAAAACAGCAAGAGAATATTCAGGTTGATTGAGTTAGAGCCAGTTGCAGTATAGTAAATTTGAGTTGGACTAAATGGAATTTTTTTTTTTTTGCTTATTTCATTCATTAAATATAAATACATTAATAGTGCCATAACATTAAACATACAAAAAAGGAAAGAAAAGGACCAGAAAGATTCAAGATTTTTTTATTTGTCATATAGGTTCAACACAAGGTCAACAGGGCAATGAAATGCTTGGGATGAGAAGAATGTTGACTCACTAATATTCAAGAAGTACTAATAGCGTGTAATAAATAGTCTTGTTAAAAAAGTGTAAAAGAAGAGTAATCTTATGAATATTTTGGGTTGGCCTATCACAAACTGTTATTATTCAATATATGATAGATGGAGAGAGTCAGTATTTATCATGGGTACTTTATCATTGTACTAATGGAGCTTTTTGGTATAATTCTGTACCATGATCAGATTTGAGCTGTTTAGAGCCTCTTGCAGTATGGTAAATTCGAGTTGGACTAAATGGGATTTTTTTTTTTATATTTGCTTATTTCATTCATAAAATATAAAGAAATTAACAGTGTCATAACATTAAACATTCCAAAAAAAAGAATAAAAAGGAGCAGAAAGAAGAGTAATCAGTATTACTCAGTATTTATCATGGGTACTTTATCATTGTACTAGTGCAGTTGTTCTTGACCTTGTTGGAGGTACTGAACCCCACTAGTTTCATATGCACATTCACTGAACACTTCTTAATTGGAAAAATAAAATATGTTTTTTCAAATTCAAAACATAGGTATATATATTTTATTGGTGCACACGTGTGAATCCATATTGCACATATTCATCTGACCACTTTCTGTTTTTGCTCGACATAGTATGAAGGGAAAATATTAAGAAAGAAATTACACGACACCATCACAACAGTCACAAGACTTTTGCGCGCACAAAATTTCCTGCAGCCAATAACGGCCAAACGGGGCGTGTCACATGAATCATATGAGTTGGATATGGGTCTTGACCCTGAACCCCTGAGATTGACTCACTGAGCCCCTGGGGTTCGATCGAACTCAGGTTAAGAACCACTGTACTAGTGGAACTTTTTGTTATTATTCTGTACTATGCTAAGATTTGAGCTGTAAAGAAGTACATAACTTCTATGGCTCATTATAGATACAAACTACTGTAACTACCAAATTGCTGTTTATTTATTGCTATTTTTAAAAATATTGTGCATTAGTTTTGTTTGGGCTAATCCTGCTTTAGGGTTTTTGTGTCAGTGGCATAAAAGTGTTTCAGTATTATAATTTATTGTCTTTTTTGCCAGCAATATACTGCATATCGTGCTTCAAATTTTCTTATATATTCTTATAGCTTGTGACTAGAAGCCTTATGTATATAACATCAGTTACCTATTTGGTTGCAATGTTTTTTTTTATACTGTCTCTGACAAATAAACTAATAAATAAATAAAATTATAAGTAAGTGTTTGTTTATATAGTGCTTTTCACAGACATATGTCACAAAAACACCTTTACAGAGCATTATTTACAGAGCATTATTCATTCACTCCATAACATTATCATTGCAGGCCTTTTTGAAAGTAAGAAACATCTAAAAATGTGTATAAAGTTTTGAATAAAAGGTGAAATTTTGAGGTTTGTGGAGTCTTTGAGTTATGAATGAGCAGCGACACCTTTTTGACTTGGCGTTGGCTGTGAGTTTGTGCTCATGAGATGAAAATGTATGTAAGTATGACAGTGATGTGTGCATGGCAGGACTCCCTTGAAAAAGAGAGTAGTAATCTCAATGGGACTTTCCTGGGTAAATAAAGGTAAAAAAAAAAATGAAAGTCAGAAAAGCCAACGCCAGAATCAGATCACCTTCAAACGTGTGACATTTTCCAAGGTTAGTGAGAATAGACGAGGAAAAAAGAAGACTCAATGTGTATTTTTTTGCACTTCCTTTTTATTTTTTTAAGTGTCACAAATCTAAAGGGTTATGACCTGCCACGACATACTGTAACTCTTATTCTTTGTTAAATATGTGTGTTCTTTTAAGGTTCACTTTGTAACTTTTTCAGAGAGGAATAGTTCATCACCTGCTTGTCTCCTTATAGATGTTATTACTTTGCCTGGAGGTTTCCACAATATGGCATTAAACTACTCTGTCTAGCATCTGTTCAATTAGAAGTGTTAATTGCTAAAAGGATAAAAAATACCTTATTGAGAGGTTCCACTATAGAGATCACTTTAATGCCATACATGCTCGGTAAAGCAATAATAAGTGCTTTGGGTTGCATTTTTTGTAGGAAAAGCGCTCTATAAATAAAGTTTGATTGATTGAATATCTCCAAGCAGATGGCAGACTCACCACCAGAAAAATGTATGAATCAATTTAAATGTTCTCATTTATCTTGTTTATGTTCTGAGGAGGGAGACGAGGCACGTACAGGTCCGTGACAATTTTAGTGTGGAGTTATAGTCATTTGCGTGTGACATTTCATCTGCCCCGGTCTGCTCTTGCCTGCTCCTGTCTGCTCCTGCCTGGCACGGGCCCTGTTGACATGACGGATCTCTCAATGTAACTGTGTCCTATTCAACTTGATCCGAGCGTTATAAGTCAGTCCGATTGGCTGTGACAGGTGCCTAACTTGTCACGTAATTGTCAAAACGTAAGGCTAAAAGTTGATTTGCAGTTAGGATCAGTCCGATAAAATCTAGATTAAATTGAAACCGTCCATCCATCTTCTTTCTCTTATCTGGGGCCGGGTCGCAGTCTAAGCAGGGGCTCCCAAGCTTCCCTCTTAAACTATGCTATAACTAAAAATGCTATACTTTTTTTTTTTTTTTTTTTTAATTTGAGATCCTATTTTTGTGGAGAAATATAAAATAAATCATAAAAATGCAGTAGTAGGGATGGTCTGATATGAATTCTCTTCAGCTGATATTTGTCTTGCTGTTGTTGCTTGTTGTGTCTATATTATAAAATCCGCAGCAGTAAGGCCCACAAATTGAAGTAAAGTAGTTAGTAGTAGGCGGCACGGTGGCTGAGTGGCAACACTCAGGCCTCACAGCAAGAAGGTTGCGGGTTCGATCCCCGGGTCGCTCGGGCCTTTCTGTGTGGAGTTTGCATGTTCTTCCCGTGTCTGGATGGGTTTCCTCCGGGTACTCCGGTTTCCCCCATCAACCCAAAACATGCCCGGACCCCTATGAACTAACATCAAGGACCATAATGTCCACCCTCCTGTGGGCTCACCACCTGCAGAGGGGTTCATGGGGGGGGTCAGGTGCTATGAGTATTGGGCAGCACGCTGCCCCCGCGACCCAGCCGGATTAAGCGGGAGAAGATGGATGGATGGATGGATGGATGGATAGTTAAATTCACAAAACAAAAAAATAATAATAATGCATCAGTTTTATATATAGCGCTTTTCAGGACACTCAAAGACGCTTTACAGAGCATTATTCATTCACTCCAGACCCGGTGGTGGTAAACTACTATTGTAGCCACAGCTGCCCTGGGACAGACTGACAGAAGCGAGGCTGCCAATCTGCACCATCGGCCCCTCCGACCACCTCCAACACTCACGCACACACCACTTTCATACTAGGCAATGTGGGTGATGTGCCTTGCCTAAGGACACTACGACAGTTTTTGCCACTGGTGCCCCACTGTGGCACCTGGAATTCCCAGTGGTCTCCCATCCAAGTACTAACCAGGCCCAGCCCTGCTTAGCTTCTGAGATCTGACGGGATCAGGCTTTGACGAGCTGGTATGGCCACAATATTTTACCAGGTTTTATATAACACTATGGTATAAGCATAAATTAGAAAAGCCACATGCAATCTGTAAATTAAAACTTGGACTTTGTTTTGATGTGTAATTTATCTCACACATTGCATAAATTGTGTTTAGGAATTGTGGCATGATATTTTTACTAATTGCTGTGAAAGATTAGGATCAATTGTGATGTGAGCCATAACCCCTATACATAGTACTTTTCCTTTTGAGTTGGGTTTTATAGAAAGCGATAAGAACACATCTGTTACAGTATTGACTGTCGGCCATCTGCTGAGTCATCGTGCTCTTCTTTCTTTTCACAAACTGTGCCAACGGAAATGTGTGGGCATCAATTTTTGTGACTTTTATTCATCTATAATGTCTGATATGATCACTAAACCCGATAATGAAGTTGAACCTACAGCGACACTTTATCTCAAAACCACTGTTACCAAAACAACATTTTATTTAACTGATGTAACAGTCTCCACAATCTCAGTACAATATTTTCACAATGTACATCTCACGGTAGGAAATGTATTGTGGAGGCTAACCAAATTGTGAATATGCTGCTTCTTCCTTTTAAAATGCTCTGACAAGCAGGGCTCGACGCTAACTTTTTTTTTTCGGGAGCACATGTGCCCCTCAGTTAAAAAATTTAGGAGCACAGGAAAAAAATGGGGGCACAAGTAGGTTTTCGTGTGAACGATTATTACAGTGAAGAACTTACGCACACCAACACTGAATAAATTTAATTAAAAATAAAAAGAATTATGACTGTACTTTTCCTGCATGATCGCAATGTTTTTATAAATATATCTTCATTTTATCTGATTAATATTTAGACTTAAAATAAGCCAAACAAACTGTACTGCACTGAAACACTCTGTGGCAGTTCTCCTTATTGTGGCTGCAGAAGCACTCGCACTGGTGCGATTGTTTTGATTTCCTTGTTCGCACGCCGAAATATTTACTCTCAAATGCGAGTGAAATGGGCGCACTATAGAGCCCTGACTAATAAGAACTATTATAATTAGAATAAAGCTTGTAAAATTCAAAAAATCCATGCATTAGTTTAGTTTTTTAAGTGTCTCTACACCAGGGGTCTCCAACCTTTGTCCATTGGTCTGACACAGAGCTCCTAGTTTTAATGGACACAAGAAACTGAGCAGCCTGTAAAAAGTTTATTTGTTTCAGTTAGTGATGAGTCGGTTCTTCCTTTTACCCTCTTTCTCTCACTTTTTTTTTTACGACGCACATGATTGGTCAATATGTGTTTGCGTTTTGTGTTGTGTTTGCGCTGAGCAGAGGGAGGAGGGCGGCATTTAGTCCGACAGAAATGGACCACATCAGCGCACAAGTTTTTTTTTTTCAGCACTTATACTATATGCAAATGAACCGTGCAGCTTTAAGTTTTGTTTCTGTAAAACATGAACAAATGTGAGCAAAGCTGCATTAAACACATTATTACTCACTGTATATGTTGAGCCGAGTACCAGAAAAGTAGAGTATGTAGAGTAGTGGTAGAGAGGACCATTTATTTTTTACATTTTATGTGGAATGAATCAGTTCAATTTGTGCATAATTTTATATTGTTGATCATAAATTAATGAAAGCAACAAAATAACCTGAAGAGCCGCTTGGGAGCCAAATGAGCCGGCTCTTTTTAGTGAGCCGAGCCAAAAGATCTAAAAAGAGTCGGAATTCCCATCACTAGTTTCAATCACCTACCAGACCAGAGGGTTTTTCCATCAATGTGGTGCTTAAGTGATTCAGCCTCGTTTGGACGAGCGTCAGCTTCAACTTAAGGCTGAAGTCGTTCCACTAACACAGTTTAGCCTCATCGGCGTTAACTTCAACCGCGCTTATCCAATCTGCATCAGGCGTGTGCACGGGGGGAAAAAACGAACATTCACCTGTCCATTTTAATCTTTTACTTTCTTTTATCATGTATTGTATTATTTTTTGTACATTCACTTTACATTATTACGTCACATTATTTGTGCATCAGTAACAGGCCTCTGCAGTATGATATGTGACTGGATGTGAATGAACCCATGTGAAAACAAACAATAAAACATGAATAAGTATTAAATAAAGGCCAAAGCACACATTTATTTATTTTTAACATTGTTAATTTTTATTTAATAATGCGTGGAAAGGGTAATGCTGGTAATCTCCAGGAAGCTCAGCTCCTGTCGTACTGAGGACAGTTCATAAGACACCTCCTGCACCTTCGTTAACTGTGTCTTAACATTATAATGAGTGGTTGGAGTCACCGTTATAAGTTCTCTAAGTTTTTCTTTCAACTCCTCATAGGCTTTACTGGTGTCAGCAAGTTCTTGTTTTAGTTCCACCTGTTCCTCTAGTTGAGAATTATACAGGGACTGGAGAGCCATATTTGTGTCCACTTGATTTTGCAGTTGTTTTTCCGTCTTTTGCAGAGCCGCACTAAGATTTTGCAGCTGCATGTTCTTTTCTTTCATCTTCTGCATGGTCTTTTTTGAGGTGACAAGCTCTTGTTTGAGTTGCACGTTTTCCAGTACTTTGGAGTTATACCGGCACCGGAACTCCTGATGTGCCTGAATTTCTTTTTGTAGTTGTTTGTTCTTCTCCTGAAGAGTGTGGATGAGTTGCCTTTTCCGTGTGTTTTTTGGAGTCGGCAAACTCTTGTCTTAGTTGCACATGTTCCTGTATTTTAGAATTGTGCAGGTACCGGATCTCCTTGTATGCGTTCTCTTGGTCTTTTAGTTTCTTGTCCTTCTTTTGAAGAGCAGCAGTGAGGTTTTGCACCTCCAGGTCTTTGTCATTCATATTTTTGATTATTTTTTTGGAGATGACCAGCTCTTGTTTCAGTTGTACATTTTCCAGTACTTTACAGTTATACTGGCACCGAAGCTCTTCAAGTCCAGTAACGAGGTCTTGGATTTCTTTGTCCTTCTGCTCAAGTGTAGCAGTGAACTCCAAGGCCTTTTCTTTGCCCATCTGCTCCTCAGCTTTAACCTTGCACTCCAAAACAAAGTTTCTTTGGATCTGATGTTCAAGCTGAGCCCTTGTCCGCTCCAACTCTTTGTACAATGCCTTGACCAGGGCATTGTTCTCCAGGGGTGTAGGTTCTTGGTTCAGACTTCGTTCCTCAGGGTTTGAGGAGTCCTGGATGTTGGGAGGGACCAGTTGGGTCTCCACTGGCTTCTGTGCTGCTGTGGGGCAGAGCAGAGCCTCCAGGTCGAAGTCCTGGTCGTACAAGTGGGCGTCGTCCTCCTCTGTGTAGAGGTACCAGGGCTTTGTCGAGAAAGTCGAGCTCTCCATGTTCGTGTGCGTCTTCACCAGTGTCCTGAGAAGTTATGACCCAAAAGTGTCTCTTCAGAACCCTTATATACTGACAATCAGATCAAAGAATCTTGTAAGTGACCTGTGGGTTTGAAAAATTATTTGTACTGTTAGAAATGAACTATGCAACTAACTAGTAGTAAAACAATTCTATTATAATATTGATTTAACAAAAAAAAAAAAAAATTAAATGTATCACTCCCCATCTGCTACGGTTAGGCCAGCATTTATGATAATCTACATTAGGGGTTTAACGATTCACAGAAATCACAGTTCAGTACGTACCTCGGTTCTGAGATTACGGTTCGGTCCATTTTTGGTACAGTATGGGAGCAAAATGCAAAAATGCCACATGTTTAAACAAACTGTGAAAATCATTACTACTGACAAGTCTTTGGATTTGTTGTAATCCAGTTAATTAAAAGTGCTTAATTAGTTATTTCTTCATGTAGTCTTTACTGAAACAGAGCAACGGATTATTCTATATAGTTCCTCTGTTTCATTTGCTATTGCTGCACCATAACAATGAATTTAGGCAATCACGATATATTTATTATTATTACGCCCCATTAATATGCACCCTAAACTTTTATTTCTGCCAACACTATCACCACTATAATGACTGGTAATACGAAGATTGTTAGTTGACTACTGTTTCTGCAAATACTGAAACTAATACTATTACTGTGCCTTAAATCTATGCCTCTGTACCCACCTCCTTGAGTCAGTTTTTTTTTTTGTCCGTTTGACGTTATCTGTGTAAAACATTGACAGACCCAAGTTTTAACTGCCCTGGTGTCTCTGATGCTGCTGCTGCTTTCCCAATTTTTGTTCATTTTTTCCATTTCATTCATTGCCATTTTTTTGATAATATGAACGTCCTTAACTTAATTTGAGTGTCAAGAAAGTGAATATATTTGTTGCACTGTATTTAGGGATGTCAGGTCGTAAAATTTTAGCATTACAAGTATTGTGTAAAAAAAAAAAAAAAAAAACTTATTTAATTACTCACGATTATTATTATTATTATTATTATTATTATTATTATTATTATTATTATTATTATTATTATTATTATTATTTTACATATTATAATTTTACTTGACTGGCAAATAAAATTATAATGAGTCCAGAATGATATTCTCTGTCTTTGTTATACAGATGGATATTAGTCTGGTCCCCCACACCCTCCTTTGCATCTCAAGCCCAAACAAACGCAATTGTGCAATCAAATTAGTCTTTTTTTTCAGTGACTCATGAAACAAAGGATTCATTGCCCACCTTTGATTTACAGATAAAATCTAAATTATCTCAGATTTACAGAGTTTAGTGCATGACTCATTGTATATTGATATATTTTTTTCCTTTATTTTTTCCCAATATGGCCACACCGTGCGTGTCCCCAGTTCTAATTCATCTGTCGGCCGCGCCTGTCTGAAAACAGGGATTTTCACCTGTGACCAGACACATCTTTGTCAAGTACTGAAGTTGATTAATAATTGTATATAATTTTATTTCTTAAAATCAGTTTCAAACCTGTTGTTAGTTTGCTACATAAGTCATTACTGTATAGTTATTTTAACACTACTAGTTACAACATGCACTTTGTCAAGTCACATTAAGATGTTAAGATGTTTTTGTGCTCGAGGCTGTGTACAAGCTTTAACAAAACAAGTGGTTACAAGAATGATGAGGATAAATCAATGTCAATGGGGCTGAAGAAAATAGAAATTATAATGCTTATAAAGCTTGATATTGTGCATTGCCGACACCTCATTACAGCCTACTGTAGTCTGCGCAGTAGCAGTTCAATGTTAATGTTATTGTCTAGTTGTACAGTTGCTGTCTTCACAAACTAGAATATGATGGAGGACATTGGACAATATGACAAGAATACTACAAATATCCTAGAAATATGCAGAATTCCAGAAATGTTGAATCATTGAATTATATTTTTTTTGTTTAGGATTTTTATAATCTCTCCTTTGGGAGGCTGGTTGAGCCCAGTAATTGCAGAGATTTTGAAGGAATTGTTTGCATTAGGTCACTTTATAACCTATGCCTAATTTTACTGTTGATTTGTCATCACCTCCTACTTAAACTTATATGTTATAAAATCATTTGTTTTATTTGCATTAGTGTTGACAAAAACATATTGTATTTATAGGAATACTAACCATAAACCACGTCACAACATCTTTGTAGCAATGTTTAGGTTGGGTTGAAAATGGTTGAAAAGAAAATGCCTGAACTTTCTGACATTTTTAGTATAATAATATATCCGGTAATTACAGTGACATTAGCCATAAACTGGAGTAGCACATCTGCATTTGAAATCTTAAGTACCTGAATGTAATCCGTTGAAACAATGACCCTGCCCTGTCTGTCTCTATTGTGGTCTATCTCACGGCATTCCCCTTCATTCAGTCTGCCCATTTAGCCTTGGTCTTCAGCCTTGGAGGGGTGTGAACGCTTGCATGTTGCGTGTGAAGCGAGCCCTCTCATATCAGCAGTGTTAAGAGTTTGACCAATACTCTCTGCGGCAATCTGCTTTTCCACTCTCCAGCCCTTTATCCCGGTGCAGCAGTTTTCCTGTAGGTTATTCTTCCTATCCAGGCACAGGAAGGCCGTCCCCTGCTGCGGCTTCCTATCACAGGCTTTCCTCACGGCCCCTGCAGCGGGACAAGCCTTCTTCCTCCCACATTGTCGTCCTCTGAAGCTAATAATTGAACAAAGCAAAACAGCACACATCTGGCATGCTACGAGCCGATTGTAATTACAAGTAATAGAAAATGTTTGATCACCTCATCTCCTCTCCCTATTGTTTAAGAGAAACAGAAATCAAAAGCACACTTCATTGTAAATATGTCATATTTATTATCATAATGCGGTGCACTATGTAACATTTCATCTCTTGTTTGTTTTTACAATGATTATAATACTAAAATAATTGACAAGGGATGCACCGATCTAGCCTTTTCACTTTCGATACCAATTCCACCATAGCTTTAAGTATCTGCCAATACCCGGTATTAACCAATACCAATGCAGAGATTGAAAACGGCACAAGACAAAACTGATCCAAATGTGTTCTGTAGATGTTATTTATCCCTCAAGTAACTACAGAGTTTGTATGAATAAAAATTAAAATAAAAACATTCTGAGACTTTCTGGGCCAGCTAAGACCAATTTATTAATTCAATTTATACTTTCAACCATAATATTTCAGGTGATATCCAATACAGCTATTTTTTCATTATCAGCATTGATATTCGATGCCAGTATATGATTGGTGCATCCATAGGAACTGATGCATTTGTGGCCGTACCTCCTTGTCGATGTCTGATCTCCGAAGCTAAGTAGGGTTGGGCCGTATTAGTAATTGGACAGGAGACTGCTGGGAATACAGTGTGTCTGAAATAGCTCTGTCTAAGACTATTGCATTATTTTGTAATGTTTTTTTTTTTTTTTTTTTTTTGGCAGGAACACGGGGGTCTGCTCCGAATCTTCCCCGAAGGAAAAGTTCAGTTTGCCGACATCGAGCCAAAATTTGACCGTCTGCTGCTGTTCTGGTCGGACCGCCGAAATCCACACGAAGTCCAGCCCGCTTACGCCACCAGGTCTGTGTCCAACTGCGATATCGGGGGGTTATTACAACATTTGGTCATTTTGTAATTTCAGATTAATGTTTGCATCTCTTTCCCTAAAGGTATGCCATAACCGTGTGGTATTTTGATGCAGACGAACGAGCTAGAGCTAAAGTAAAGTATTTAACAGGTAAGCTATTAAAGGGATCAGTTTCATATCCTGTATGTAAATTCATTTTTATGTGCAAAGGTCTAAATTAAAATTGAACACTGTTTATTACTCAGGTTTTAGATTTTTTTTTTTTTTTTTTAATTTATGGTATTCCCTAAAAACTTTTTATTTAAAACGTTTTTATTCATTTATTTTGTTTATTTACTATATGCATGTTTTTTATATTCAAAAAGGATCCTTTTAGCATAGTAGTGCTGCCACTAACGACTAATTTTCTAACGATTAATCTCTCGACTAATTTTTCGATTAGTCGACTAATCTAAACGACTAATAATAAAAAAGCGGTTCTAACACACACAAGTGTGTGTGTTAGATTTTACCTTGTGTGTGCTGTGTGTGCGAGTTGCAAAGGTTATTGCTGTTATGTCTGTTGTGTGTGCTCATTCAACAATGTTGAACAACGATATGCACACACAATTTAACGAGTTTGCACGAGCAGCATATGCAACGGTATGCTCAATACCTCATGCATCGTGGTCGTGGTCGAGAAAGAGAGAGACCAGCCAGCAGAGTGCGCACGGCAAATACTTCCTCAAGTTTGTTTTCTTTGGCGGTGCCATTATTTACCACTGCTGTTAGCCTTTGGTGAAGCCGAGGTTAGCCACCTCGGCGTCAACCCCGGATGTAGCCGCTGTCAGCAGCACCGGTGTCGGCCTCGGGCGCAGTTGCTGCCCGCGGCACCGGTGTCCGCTTCGGGTGTAGCCGCTGTTAGCCGCGCCGGTGTCCGCCTCGGGTGTAGCCGCTGTTAGCTGCGCCGGTGTCCGCCTCGGGTGTAGCCGCTGTTAGCTGCGCCGGTGTCCGCCTCGGGTGTAGCCGCTGCCTGCCGCACCGGTGTCGGCCTCGAGTGTAGTACGACTAGTGGTGTGGAGGGGAAATACCTGATCTCAGGCAAGCAAAAGGTCTCTGGACGAGCCGTTTGAGACCAAAAATAAATAAAGGCGAATATTCGACCAAAAAATTGTAGTCGACTCATTTTCATAATCGATTACGTCGAGAACGTCGAATTATCGCGGCAGCACTATAGCATAGTGTTAATACGCAGGACAAAGGACCTTGGCGCATAACCACATCCACCACAAAAATTGTGGTTTTAGCATTTAAATAATTGTTTAGGAATACTGCTGTGTTCTGCCCCCATCTGTGTGTATGACATAATAAATCTAAATAAGTCTACTATCATGTAAAATATATAATGGCATGACCGGTGTCTTGTCTTCTCATTTATTTTAATGACCCCCGGAAGCTGCTAGGGTTTGGTGTAGCAGCAATTTATTCTACACAGAATAATATTGTTGTGACTTGTAGTGGACATTCACCATGTCTCATCTTGTCTTGAGTTCTCCCATACAGTGAGCACACATCATAATCAGTACAATATTTATATCTGTTACAATACTGTAATGACAAAATAAAGAAGATAACAATATTCTAATATTACCCAATACTCCATAAATAGCTCGTGTGATCGTATATTGAATTTTTGTAAGACGATATGAAATAAAACATTATTTTTACTAGTGCTGTCAAAAATATTGCGTTAACAAGTTAATGTAAAACAATTTTAACAGTGTTAATTTTTTTAATCCCGAAATTAACGCTGAATTAGTGAACTATTTTTAACGTTAGAAAAATGACAGCACTTTTTGCTAATGTACGTGCACATGTACAACTTCACTATACAAGCTCTGACATGTGCACTGATGTTACTCATACGAGGAAAACACAAAATAAAGTTCACTCAAATCCATGCTTACCTTCGATAAGGAATGTGGACAGCGACAGAAGTTTTGCAGCCTCATCTCGTCCTGTCCTCACTCCTCCTGTCCTCACTCCTCCACACTGTCATTATATCCATAAACTCATGGAGGAGTGCATGTCACAACAGGACTCATATCTGTCTCATTATTTAATAGATATTTCATGCCGCTGGACTTCTTTTATCCGCTAAAGGTGATAGCTCTGCTGCGCAACATGTAAACAAACCGCGCCGTGTGATGGCATCATCGGGTGCGGCCTTAGAACCCACAGAAATCGTGCTTGAGCACAGCACAGTTCTAAAGTCCTAGTGTGAGTGCACCCTTAGTACTGCAGGAGTTGGGGCAGACAAACACAGTTGCGCTAACTGGAGATTAATGGACGTCCCTCAATAATGAGAACTAGCCTGGGGTCACAGCACATTATGTCACCCCACAGTGAGAAATTCAGTCGCTTTGACTGTTATGAAGACAGAAGAGAGGCACTTCACTGACGCTGTTGCAGATCATGAAAGTGGAACATCGAACATAAAGTTGTCTCACTGACAAATGTTATGGTTTGTAATAAAAAAAAAAGATTTGCACAAAGCAATCCTATCCACTTTTCTATGTTGATAAGAGTATTAACAAAAATGTGTGATTAATGTGCGATAAATCACATGTTGACATTTATGAGATTAATTGTGATTAAATATTTTAATCGATTGACAGCTCTACTTTTTGCCAGTACCTTTAACTGTTCATATTTTTATATTTCTCTGTAATGTGTAATGTACTTAAAACAATATAACCAGATGTACATTTGCATAAATCCTTTTTCACATTTGTATCTTACATGCCTGCACAGAATAATGTAGAAAACAGTTGTTGTGAATTGACTTGTCGTGGACTTTCACCATATGCACTGTCTCATCTGCAGAAGGCAGTCATTTGTTAAGCGCTAGCAAAGCTAAGCACCCAGAAAGAAAAACAAGGTCAAATCAAACATACTGCAAGCTAACTTCAGCAGATCATGGCCAAACAAACATAAAATACCTCCAGTACAACAACTACCAGCTTAGCATTAAAATGGCTACACATGAGTGAATTAATATTTTATCCACACAATTTCACAGCCATGTTTCCTTGTGTCGAGTTCTCCACAGTGAGAAGGACTCAGAGTTCGCACGGGCACATTAAGGGCAGGTACGGCGAGCATTAGGAGTTTGGCACTAGTTCACAATTTAGCCAGATTTAACAACATGCATATTAAAAATGTTACACAGGCGTGTTTCTAAACAAATGACCTTTTTCACAACGGCCGGAAGTGCCCCGCTGTAGGTTTGTGGTTCTTCCAGTTAATGGTTTTCTAAGGCAAAATGTCTGTGGAAATGTCTCACGTATTCTCCACCAGATTCATAAATCTGCCCCATCACCAATTCTTCAGCCAACAAAGTCCACAAAAGATAAACATTCTTCCATGAAGAATTTATCCACAGCAATAAAGACAAAAGCTTAGAGGCTGCAGCGACTAGCATCAGTGAACGACTCCCGTATGTTAGAGATGTCTCACAATCGAGCTGCACAAATCGATCTATGCTAATAGTGACATCATGAAATCGATTTTTAATTTTAATTATAGAATCAGTCTGTCAGTCAGTTTTACTCAGTAGTTTGCTAATGCTAGTTGTTGTAGCCTTTGAATGTTGTATGAATTCTTCAAGGAAAATGTTTATCCTTTGTGGACCTTGTTGGTTGAAGATCTGGAGATGGGGCAGATTTAGGAAGGAGAATACGTGAGACTTTACCAGACATTTTGTCATAGAAAACCACTAACTGGAAGTTCCTCAAACCTATAGAGGGGCACTTCCGGCCGTTGTGAAAAAGGTCTCTGACAATAATTTCTTTGTTTCTTGCAGCCGTAGGTGAGAAAGGCGTTAAGGTGGAACTTGACAAATCCTCAGATGCCAGCTAATAGGAGGCCGGAGCGAATCCTCCTTAAATCAGCCATTAAGTGCTCTGTGTGAAGAAAGTGGCCTATAGAGAGCATGTGCGCGTGTGACTGTGTGAATTTGACAGTTTAAAGACCTTTTGCTTTGAGTGAACTACCCAGTGTTTATGGACAAATATAAACAACATGCCACAATTTCTGTTCATTCTCAGCAGACCTTGAATGTCACGACAACGGTATACTGAAAGGGATTGTGTCTTTTACACAGCTTTTACGTTACAGTCATCTTCAAATCATGTCAGCTAAACAAAATTAATATTAATTTTTGTTTGCTCCTGGTCTTTGCAGTTTATTCCTTAAAGGTACAATGTTCTGCATATGCTTAAAGTGTTATGCTTTTCACATGGAATCAGCTGTTATAAGCTACTGTTCGGCAAAATGTGCTTGAGTTTGCAATAACAAGGAATGATCTAAAATAAACCACCCATTTCTGACATAAAGCAGTGTGTTCTGGAGTTATTTTGCGTGCATTTTGGACTAATTGTAATATTTACATTTATAATAAAAAGTACAACTAGTCTATCCTGCTAAAATATGAATGCATTTTGGAGTCCGATTCCTCCTTTAAAATGTAATATTATGTATCATTCAAATATTTTTGTGATTTAAATGGATTTTAAAGAATATTACCATCCAAATCTTTAACCAACTTGCATAGACAAGCCATTTACTGCGTGCATTTAAAACTACACTATCTTGCTGCCCCCTGCCGGACATGATCACACATTACAGGTGTTCCACTCAAATATTCCTAGTAAAAATATTAAGAAAACATTAACCAGTTACCCAGTTTCAACCAAATATATATTTATTTATTCAATGTAAGAAAAATATTTTAACAATATTTTAGCAGTGCACAACGTCAGTTCAGTTGATCAGCTCCATTAACTATTGCACCTATCGCTACACAGCTATCCATACAATACACAGGTTTATAATGACGAGTGAAATAAATTCAAAGTTCAAAATCTTAAAAATTTGACGTTATTTGTCTAAAATCAGTGTATTAGTGACAATGGCGGTGCTGATTGTAAAATTTCTTATTGTAATGTGCCTAGTTCTCCCTATATAATATAAACACGATGTATGAAAGACACATGTACATTGACAATACATAAAATAGTAATGATACAGTACATATTTCATAGGTCAAATACATTAGATATTCAATATGAACTATACAATGACAAGTTTAAGAGCAAAATTACATTATATAGTCAATAAGGAGTGTGCAAATTAATGTCCTATTAATGGACCTTTTATACTGGAAAAGAAAGTCCTATATAAACAAGGGTAACACTTAATAACTACACTTTTAATAGCCTTAATAAAGCATGAGCAAAGACATATAAAAAACTGTTAAGAATGATTTAGGCTCAGCAACTCTTTCTTTCTTAATTAGGGTTGTCAAATAAATATCAAAAACCTAATCGATACTAAAACCCATAACAAAAATTGACACTTAATTTTATAAGTATCGATACTGAGGTTCTGAAGTACTGAAGTATTTGACCTTTCCAGAGCAGTTTTATAGTAATCTTGATCTTCATCATCAACACTAGTATGAAAAAAAACATGGTAACTTCATGAAAGCACTATTAGTTTGTGCTGAAAATTACATTCTGAAGTGTTTTTTTTTTATCATTATGGCATTGAAATTGTCATTAAGTATTAAGACTTTTCCTTCCAGTTTGAAATTTTAGTTTTGTATCACTATTCTTAATACATTATTTATTCATTATCGTCTTTGTTCATGCTTTTTGAGACTCATTAAAGTGTAGTTATAAAGTGATACCAAACAATGCTCTAAATGTAACAGTTTTGGGGCAAGCTGTGCCCATGTGCCTCAGTCTGAACGAATCAGGAAGAGGAACAAATTGTGCAAATTCACTTAATAAAACCACATTTAGTGGTTTTATCAGTAATGGCTGAGCTCCTCCAGTGAAGGAGGGAGGTGATACGAGTCCTCTCCTCCGATGTACGCTGCGATTCCACTGCTCTGGCTCCCCCACTCGTAAGTGTCCGACACGAGGCTGCAGGGAAACAAATGGAGTCACATTATTTAAGTGCTCATATTACTCGGCAAAATATTAAACATCGACTTTGTATTTGTAAAATGTTCTATAGAAATACAGATGGATTGGATGGGCTTAGAGATGCGATTCTTACTTTCAATATTGAATAAGGCTGCCTGTTTGTCTCCATGGAGATGTTAATTCTTTGTCTAAAATGTTCCATGGTATAGCATTAAACTTACATTAACCATGGAGACAAGCAGGTAAAGCCACCAGCTCACAGCAAGATTTTAGAATGTTTCTCAGGGTATTTTTGAGCAATAAAATTACCGTAATTCAATAAATGCTAGATGTGTTTAATGCTATATTGTGGAATATTTCAGGCAAAGCATTGAGAGATGGCGGCACGGTGGCTGAGTGGCAATACTCAGGCCTCACAGCAAGAAGGTTGCGGGTTCGATCCCCGGGTCGCCCGGGCCTTTCTGTGTGCAGTTTGCATTTCCTCCCCGTGTCTGGATGGGTTTCCTCCGGGTACTCCAGTTTCCCCCATCAACCCAAAACATGCAGCACCCCTATGAACTAACATCAAGGACCATGATGTCCACCCTCCTGTGGGCTCACTACCTGCAGAGGGGTTCATAGGGGGGGTCAGGTGCTATGAGGATTGGGCAGCAAGCTGCCCCCGCGACCCAGCCGGATTAAGCGGGAGAAGATGGATGGATGAGAGATGGAAGTGGCAGAGTAATCAATAAATGTCAGTGCACCTTTAAAATGTTATTGTACTTTGTTAACTAAAGATACATTATGAACTTGTGTATTTGCTCATAATTATTTAGGTTTCTCATGTAGTAATATGTCATATCTCTTGTATGTAATATGGAATTAGTTTTAAGCCATTTTCAAGCATAATAATATTTTTTTTATAAAATGATTAAATTATGACATCTAATCAGTATATTAATTAATTTATTTTTCAGGACTCCCTTGAAAAAGAGGTTTTTAATCTCAACGGGACTTTCCTGGTTAAATAAAGGTTAAATAAAATTTGCCCTATCTCAGTTTTGAGAGGCTAGCTCCAAATGTTTTCCACTACTATTACAAACATTTTTTAATAGTCTGGACTCTTGTAAGTTTTATGTTGTTTTAAAGTTGTGGTTTAGTGCAGGTTTTTACCTGGCCTGTATGTTCTGAGGCATGACGCTCCAGGCCAAGTCGTCATCGCTGTCATAGCGTCGAGGGTTGTCAAAGAAATAAGAGCGAGTGGAAAATACGTGACTGGGGAGCCCAGTGCCACTCTGAAACATACACACAAATACAAATAATTAAGGTCCACCATAATAACATAATAAAGATATACTACATATTGTAAAACAGGGCCAATGTAAAGTTATAAAGTCATACCACTTTTGCAAGAAGCTCTTCCCTGGAAATGTATGACTAAACCCATGACTGTACAGAAATTAGCAACGCATGCATTTTAAGCTGCATTGTCCAAGTTTTCACTTATATTTCCCCAACAGGTGTATGAAAATATTGGTGCTAAGTGACGTGAAACAGACGACTGCATGCTGTTGATATCTAATTCACATTTTATCAATTGCAAAACCAGAATAAAGACCCTGATTTGTCGCTAAAATACATTTGCGATGATGGAAGTACCTTGGCTTTAACATGAAGATACAGTGACATTTTCTCACAACTCACAACACTCACAACAGTTTCAGTTCCTGTTTCACACTGTCAACAGGTGACAACTGCATGTGATGAAAATACTGTCTTACCCGGTCTAGAGTCGGTTTTCGAACTCTGAAGAAGAACACTACGAGAGAAGTGGGAAGCAGCTCCCAAACGAACAGGATGACCCCAAAGACGATGTAGCCGGTGTCTCCCAGGGTGGACTGTAAATCTGCCTATTGAAATAAAAAGGCAATGTTGGTACATTTAATGGCAGTACAAACACATGCTATATATAGAAGTGTCTCACTAGCTTGTATTTTGTAAATAGAAAAGTCACAGTTACATATTCCTCATATTGATCGATCACTGTTTTTAGTTTAATTTTATCTTATTGAAACATAAAAACATTATCTTTCAGAATTAATTTCCTAAACAAAATCATTCCAATTTAAAACAAAAATAAGCAAATGTATTGCTACAGACCATATGCTTTTACTGACAGAAAACTGGATGTGGACAAGATTACAGTCATTTAGAAGATAAATACAAGATCATATTCTCAGTTGGTGAACATTTTTGAGGAAAAAGACTTGGATTCAAGAAAACTGATTGAACTAAGGCTGGATCTGTATAGTTTATAGTTTGTAGCACATATAGCTGCAGATTTCAACAGTGTTCATAATGTTGATTTGTGTACAGTGAGTATTTGGGGGTTTCTGTTTTAAAGTGTTTACCTGATCTGATACGTTGTACCAGTCGTAGTCAAAGGAGTTGATTTTCTTGTTTGAAAGTCCTAAAACAACCAGATTATAGCAGGCTCTGGACGCATATAAGAGGATGACAATCGCTCCTATGGCGGTCACCTGGCACACTGAGGTTCCCTGTACAAACATGTAAAGAGTTTTTTAGTAGTGGGGCATAAAAGGAAGTAACTGTTTTTTATTATTTTGACATTAGGGATGCTGCAGGGGCCTACCTTGGATTCCAAGTAGATATTGGCCAGCGACATTTTGGCGATCTTGTAGAGACACACAGCGAGAGAGATCGCACAGAGCACGAACAGCGAGTCGTTGATGGCGACTCTGACCAGGACCACGGTGTGTGTGTCAGCGGAGGACATCCTCACGAGCAGCGCACACACCAGATTCACCACTAAAAACACCAGGCTGATCAACAGGAACACCAGGTACAGAGGCAACCTGCAGAGCAAAAAATCTATCAGTGATCTTTCATTTATCCTCACGCATTGTGCTTTATCCTTATGCTTTTGTATGGAAAAGCATTGTATTCAGAAAAAAATTAATGAGATTATTATTTTCTTAAGTTTTGTATTGCATTTTTGTATGAAAAGTGCTCTATAACTAAAGTTTGATTGACTGATTGATTGATTAAGAAGTTTTTTACAGGTCCTATATAATGCAAAATTAACTCTTGAGAACTTTTAGCCATGTTATAATGCTGTTATCTCATCAAGACACACCTGGAATTGTGCAAAACATTTGAAGGCTGAAGGGCCTTGGCGAGATTTTAACTTTATTTGCCATGTAGTATTAAAGGCTTTTAACTTTTTTTGCTTTTTGAGTGCCTCAGATTTTTCAACTTTATACCTGGAATTATTTTGATGTTTGAGTAATCCCACATTATTCGTCTGTCTACACCTCCAAAATTGCTCTGTTTCACCTTGTGATTTCATGAAGCAGTAGTTTTCAAGTCAACAGCTTTTACCTTTAGTTCATTTGGGTTCAATTGCAGAACTGAATTTATACCAGGGACACTAGTGAAGGTGTACGAAGATTAAAAACTCAGTCTTCCTGTATTACCACATGAAATAACAAGTTAGAACAGAGTGTGCTAAACATATATGAATGAAACAAAACACAACTCATGAATCATCAACATGTATGATGAAGAGAGGAGGTAGAGCGCTTCACTGGGTCAGAAAAAGTCAAAAATAGCAGGACAGGTGCTCTATAAGGGTTAAACGTGAAAACAAACCCCTGAATATATTAAAAGTCAACGCATTTCAACCAGCAAGATGGTCTTTTCAGGTCATTATACTATACTTGTAATATATTCAGTCTGTGTGCCTCGGGTCTGTACCTTGCCCACTTTTACATTTTTTTTCAGTAGGGGCAACATTCTGTTAAGACAACTCCAGATATGTTTTTGATGAGGAAACAATATTATCAGAAAATAACGTAATATGGGTCTTTTGATGTCCATTTTAGTATCTAGTCTACAAAAATGGCCCTATTTCCAAATGGACACAATAAATATTACTGCATAATTTTAGTGTAGGTCACGGCTCGTACTTAATCTTCTGGTAACTATTTCAATATTGAACTTGGTTTGTGAGATTCAAGTGAAGTCGAGGTAAAATGTGACAGATGTGAATGAAAAAATCTACCTATTATCATTCATTTCTGCTTATGCTTTATGGTTTGTATCCTTGTATTAATTCAAGAAGTATTGTATTTATACAAGAAGTCTCCTGGTTGTTATGAAGTGTGTCTTCGTATTAGACTTACACAAACTTTATTCATCAAGAAAGAGAAATTACTTTCACATTTTATGACATAATAACAAGTGCAAAAAAGAAATAACAAATTCAAAATCCAAAAAATAATAAGCAAAAAGTAGCAAAAATATACACATTAGTACAGTAAACTTGCATCATAGTTTGAAAACAATAAGCCAGAACATACACACATTACCTGTATCTCAAAAGCTCTGGTGAATACTTTGACTTCGCCTTGAAAACAACCTGCAAGAGAAAAAAAAAAACATTTATACTAACTAAAAATGCTACAAATTTGCACCATATTTTCACTTCTGTCTTTCGGCTCCCTAAAAATACAATGGCCTCATTTGACACCGGAAACATAAGAAGTAATTGCCTTTCAAACTGCTAAAGGATGTTCGCTATGTCCATCTGACCATCAGCAGTGACTCAAATCGGTGAAACAGGATTGAGCTAAAAATAATCCCTAGGTAACAACACGCAGCGGTGCTATTATTTCACATTTCTGTTATGTAAGCATGATTCATCGCATCGTAACCGCGCAGTATCTAGAAGGGGCCATATTTTCGTTCCTGGCATTTTCATTGTCAATATTATTCATTCATGGAGCTTGTAGCGGATGACATTTTAGACCGTTTATTGGGAAGGAACAGAATATCTTGCAAATGAGCTTTTTCCTCAGCGCATTAGGTTAAAGTAAAATACGATTGCTTTTAGGACACTTAAAACCTTATACGTTTGAAATTAATGTGTAATAATTAAGTATTATCAGTATTTGAATCTCTTCTCTTAAATGTCAAACCCCTCAATAAAGAATACTACATAGACCATAATTCTTTGCTTTTAATGCAGCAGAGTGAAAGAAATGTTTAATATTGTTTTGCTTTGCTTATATTGCTTTTATATATGACATCCACTTGATTTTTACAGCCTTGATTTTCAGCAATCTGGGTACCTCTTAACTTTATAGGTCTTGACCTTAGCCTCATTGTTTAAGAAACCTGTGTAATGATTTAATCTGGAGTATCTGAATATGTGAAGAGCCATAGACACTGTATCTTGACGATGGAACAAGTTTAAAACAAACTATTATGAGTATTGTGTAAACACGGAAGCGTTTAACATCATAATAAGTTCAGTGTTTGAATAACCTTCCATGCCACAACATGTAGATACCAGTATTACATAATATTAATTTAAGAACAGGGTTGTTTATGAGGCAAAGACATTGGTGCAGTGCCAGAAATGGTGGTATAAAAAGGTAATTACACTTGTACATTTCAACAAATAACTGAATGTTTAGGCCTAAATATAAAATCTGTGTAGATTTTGAGCCTTGACTTATGAAACTTGCTGTGTGAAATGCAATTTGATTCAGGAAAGGGCACTATATACCTAATAAAACACACACACACACACAAAACACTAATATATGTTCAATTCAAGGAGACATTGTGTTTATGTGACAACAAACAAGTTTAAGCTTTTTTGGGTAAACCATAAAAGCTTGATGTTGTACTTTTTATCTGAATAAATTATTAACAAATCTTATGCCAGCCAAACATGTGACAGCCAGTATGTGCACAGTCAGATCTGCCCCAGAGTGTGCATTAACTTGCACTGTGAGTTTAATTACATAATTTATATTCATTGAGGCTTGAGTTGACATGTTGCACGAATCATTAGTTATAGACTTATTGACATGTGCATTATCACTGGCCAAACAAATATATTATCTGAAAATAAAATCAATGAATGGGGTTTTGTGCACTGAGCTGGGGGATGCTGCAGTTATGAGATCTGTCATAAAGAATTCATGAAATTTGAGATTCCTATCGTTAGTGTTATTAACTTACCTTTGCAAAATATAGGTTCATGAGGCTAAGTGTGAAGAACTGCAGGCACACTGGAAAGCAATATAGCAACCAGAAGGGAAAGGGCCCCAGAGTGTTCGCAGTTACAAAGTTTTTGAAGTAAAACGAGAAGAGGACCGTGCGTAAGGCCGACCACAGCAGGCATAGGAACAGGAACACCGTTTGGTAACTCAGTCGTTTATGCCTATATTTGAGCACCAGCCATAGTTGCACGTAGATGAAGACGAATAAGAGTGAGTAGAATACGGTATAGACCACAGTGAGGCCTAGAGTAACGTAAGGGTGCACTGCGGGGCTCAGAGTGGGCAGAGGCAGCGGTTCATCCATCAGCGACGACTCCTGCTCCAGAACCGAGCCCACCGACTCCTCCATGACGAGCTCTACCGGCCTGCGGAGAGGAGGACGGGCGGAGAGAGCCAGGCCTGTGCCGCTGTGGTGTGTGACAATCCTCCACCGACGTCTGGGAGGAGGTAGGGGTGCAAAAAAGAAGCAGAAAATGGCTGTCAAGATGAGGGAAGCTGTCAGGAGGAGATGGGAGCCTTGAATGCTGGGTGCGCAAAGCTAACTTCCTGGCGCAGCGCAGCCCCTGTTCGCCCTGGAGAGAAGCACATGATCAGTGATGAGAGGAGAGCCGATGACAGAAGCCGGGGAGAGGCAGCTCCACAGCGGTCAGGAGGCTGCACAGTGCCGCAGACAGAGCACCCACAGAGGCAGAGCTAAGCCGGTTCCCGCCCATGTGACGTTACGCATCAGCTGACGCATGTGCCTGTACCTTTAACCCTGTGATGGGGCTATTCCCACACAGCAGTCCAGCATCACAAGTGAGTTTATTTTATTTTTACTGGCGGAAACCGAGCCCACCTTTGTATAGGGCTTTAGGAGAGATGCATGAGTGAGGATGGTGCCAATAGGACCAAAACTAGCGTGTAATATTGTGCATCCTTGTGTCAGTCAGTAATCTGGGGGACGTCTGTTGCAGCATTTGTTTTTGCTATTTTGGCAAATCAAATGACAATTTATGATCCTCTTTACTGTTGGCGGGGATCAGATTAGTCAAAAATTGTGATAGTCCTGTTTTGGTCCTGGTTTAGAGTTGATGTAGCCCTGGTTTAGATCAAATTGGTCAAAAGTAGGGACAACTGGGACATTTCTTGTATAAAATTGGAACAAATCACTGGTTTTGGATAAATCTGCAGGGACAAGGGACAAAGAGCTGCAAACTGGGATTACCCCCGGTAAATAGGGACGTCTGGTCACCCTAGTTTCAATGTCCTTTCCTAATCTCAACCATACCGAGAGTTGTGTTTTGTTTTTCATTCACACATGTTTAACATACAAACCATGCATAACTGGTAACAACAAGATAACAACACACATGAAGGACATCACTGACTAAGCAGATTCCAGTCAACATGATCCATCACTGAAAAGAAACCAAAACAACCACTAACCATAGACTGTAAACGCCCAAATGATAAGAAATTGATTGTAAACTTTCTTTCCTCAAAAGGTGTAGGCACAGCCACTGCCAATGTAATAAGCCTAAATAAATGCTGAAACTCAGGATGAATATGAATTTTAATCATGTTAAATTATGTTTCCTGCATATTCCTTTGTTGCAGTGCAGATCCAAGAGCAGGATTACAGGCCATAGCTGAGAGCTCCAAGGCTACCAAACTAAGGTACTAACTACCAAACTAAGGTACATGCCATATTTCTTATGTCAGTCAGTCGCCTTGTAATTTATAAGCATAAGACATGACACAGAAGTGATATAAGTGGGCTAAAAATCATCCCTCTTAGATTTTTCTGTCAACTGCGTAAATGGATTCCCCCATGAACCAAACTAGGTTGTGTAGGCTTGTTTTTGTTTGATGGGACTGGGGCAGTTTCTCATGAGGAGGGTCAGAGAAGGAGGCTGCTCTGCTCCACCTTTGACTGCTGTGGAACTGGCCTCATATTTTACACCAGACAACTCAAGCAGATCTGTATTCCAGCACTTCTGCAATCCTTTGGTATGAAATGTTGTGACTGAGTCAGACCTTCTTAACATAGGAGTAGGTTATATTATCTGTATTATTTTACTCTGCATTTGCAGAATCCTTAAAGGCACATAACTTTCTGGTGGAGCGTGTGCCACCTGCTTATCTCCAGGGAGAGCTTATTGCTTTGCCTGGTTGTTCCACAGTATGGCATTAAACATATCTGTCCATGGAGACAAGCTGGTGATGCCTCCAGGTCCAGAACCAGAAAATAAATACAATAAATTAAATGCCATACTCTGGAACAATCCAGGCAAAGCTGTAACATCGCCATGTGATGGCCTAAAGAAGAGTGGACAAAGACCCAAACACTGGATGTAGAACTTAATCATTTGCCCTTAAATACATTTGATAATAAACTTTGGACAATAAGCCCCACTGCAGCAAATGTGAACTCTTCAGGTTTGCAAAAAAGGACAAATGAGTAGCCACCAGGGGGCAGTAGTCAGCTGTAAAGATCATCAGCCTATAAGATATAAACGTTTAATTTTCCCTTGATCTAGTCTAGAGAATTAATCCTTAATTAATAACATTTAATTTAATTTATTAGGACAATGTACATTAAGTATAGCTCTTAAACCACACTGTGCTTTTACCAGACTTATCAAAAAATGTAAAAATGTGCAAATGCTGCAATTTTGCTTTTAATATACAAATATAGAAATATTATACAAATAAGATCAGATACTTACAGTGTAATAAAGTGGCAATTTTGCAGTTTCATGTTTAATTGTACAGTCCATTTGCTTTTTATGCAGCATTTGAACCACAACCATGACAGTGACTAGGACATTTTAACACATTTGTGATGGCTTGCTATATCATCTGAATATCGTCATCACCATAATACAAAAAACACATTTCATTCACGGCACTAATTAAACCTCCCACAGTTACAGCAGTGAAGCTGTTTCTATGACAACAGACTCTCAAACACTGACATGTATGCGCTAATGACGTCACTGTGGTTGGGGCTTTATTCCCATCTTTGGGCGCAAAGGAGTTGATGTTTATCATTAGAGTATAAGTATTGTGAGTCAGACTGAGCCGAGTGTTACACCCACATAGTTACATAAAGGTCGGACACAATAGCTACTATAGGTGCTGCTGCTCTTATGGCAGAAAAGCATTGGCGCAGAAGTACATGTTTTACCTAGACAATTTACCTTAGTGCATTTAGAGAGAGGTATTACTATATATGGAAGTCCATGCTGTAATAAACGATGACAGAGTGACGACTTACATTGTTTGGTAATGTTTTTGCAAGTCCACTTACTGCTTTTTAATTATCTTAATGGCCACATCCTTGTTCACCACCTGTAGCTCACATTTCACTATATGTAAAGATTAAATGAGGAACTAAGAAGAAAACAGAAGTATTCTAGGTTAGTGTATGAATTTTCTTTATGGTTTTAGGTTTGTTTGTTTGTTTATTTGCTCTTTCTTTCCATGTAAAGTGTCTGTGAATGTCCAAGAAATTGTACAAGTTTGATGAATTATGAGTTCTTTACTAGTAGCCTAATTCTTGGAACAGTACTTTGTTAGTTAGTAGGTTTGCAGTTTGGACATCTGTGATAAACAAGCTTTTCTGGACTCAAAGCTTTTGGTGGGTTATTTTTGAACATATTTGTGACAGCTGCCTATTCCTCCGAATTTAATTAAACTACTATTACATCTTGAAAGTTTAATTCCACTGCATTTTTTCATAGTGAACAGCAGAGGGCGGCTTTGAGCTATATTTCACTCAACAGGAAACAGGAAAGATCATATATGGTAATTTTCCCATCTGTACTATATTTTTTTATGTTTATGAATCAGTTAAAGTATTGAGGTCACCTTACATATTCTAATATTATGGAGTCAGAAACAGGCCTAAATATAATTGTAGCTGTTTCAAAGTAGTTGTTTAGTAGTAGCAGTGTGTAGTACAGAGGAACTGTGTCATTGTAGTAGGCATTGGCGCTACTACTACTACAACTACAAACACTACATCACTAATTTTCTTTGTCTGAACTGGTCAATTCCCTGGTAGCAAAACCACACACTTTTTCAATACTTTACAAAGGAAAAGTAGGAGGAAAGGGGCTGGTTAGGCAAGTCAATTACCACTTAAAACAAAAGTAGCCTCTATGCAGTATCATTTCAGTATTACATTTCAAATATAGTGATTAAACTGTCCACATACGCTTCTACTGTGTTAAAGTGAAACTAAATTCATCTGGCACGATTGTTCTGGTACTTGATCTTGTCCAGTTCTCCAGATGTTTCTGTATTACAACACTCACAAAGGCATTTGTGTTCAAGAGCTCTGGAAGTTTAGAAAAGGGAAGTCCTGCATTAATTCATGAGGAGGAAGGAAGAACCCTTCTCCAGCCTGTTCTGGAGCAGACTCTGTGGGGCAGGAATTATATTTTCTATGGCATCTGATATCAGGACAGCTCCAAGGTTTTTTTTACTATGTACATGCACATTTTCCCTGACACTTGAATCTAGGATTAGGTTTATACACAGTAGTAACTAGCATTTCTTCATCATTGTACAAAAAAAAAAAAGAATTTGATAATTTGATACAGGACCAACTGATAACAGGACTGTCATGATAACAAATTTTGACGCATATTGCAACAGAGAAATATTGTTTACTACTTTATGCCACTGACACAATTAAAATAATGTAGAATAATACTTGCAGTAAACAAATGTTAAATATATAATTCAATAAAAGTCTATTTAATTAAAAGGCATAAGCTGCAACAAATAAACAGCAGAATGAACCAATAAATTAGCCATAGAAGTTATTTTATCAACCCTCTACAGCTAAAATCTTATCATATTAGAACAAAGCTCCCCATTTTTGAAACAAAAATAACAAAAATTACCCACGATAAATATTGTGCTCCTAAATATATTGTTCCAGCTATCATGTATTGCTATTATAGTAAATATCATGACAGGGCTAACAACAGGTAATGTTTATTTGCATAGGCCTATACTTTTCAATATTTTTTGTGTTGTAGGTGGCGCATTGCTTGTCTCACTAATCCAACAGAGTCACAGTTTAAGTTTAAGTAAGCCTTAACCTCTGGGCAGTTTCAAACATAAGAAAAAGAGAGGCAAGCCAAATAATCTGTTTATTTACAACAAATTATCTCACATCAACATGCAATTATCCTTACTCAAATCTGTCGTATAATAGATGATCTGTTTGGTTGGTTTTGCTTTGCTTTTCCCAGGATGCTGTTGAAGCAAGAGGGACTATGCAGAAAATGTTAAGTGGTTCTTACTGTATATTATGGTGATTATAAGTTGGCCCCAGCCCATCAGCTGACCGGCCTGCAGTGCTGGAGAATGACTGGATGTTTGTTGAAACGGCTCTAAGTTAAGTACCACAAACCAAATAGACAAGCCCGCTTCTCATTATCCAGCCGGAGTGGAGTCTGATCATTGCGCATACCTCGAATAATTAGTGCATGGTACGCTGCACGGTGATATTGTCCTTTTCATAATGTTTCAATAAGATGCATCGCCGGGCTCTGTTGCCGGTAAGTGGCCCGTGCGCTGATGTCCTCGCGCTGGTGCTTTGGCTCCGGTCCAGAAGTCCCAGGACAGCCCCGGTGTTGTCCAGAGAGAAGTGGGGACCTCCCAAACTGAGGCCTGCATTTACCCTATGATCCTCCATCTGTGAACGGGCATCACTGCATCATGTAGCCTATTGTAAGACAACGTATTATCTCATGTCAGTTGTATTGCACTGCAATGTTAAAACGCCATGCTTCACCGTGAGGTGTCAGTATTTGTTGTTACTTGTTAGATGACCCCAACGCTAACGCGTCTCTTTTTATTTCATTAACCAGTGCAGAGACACACTGAGACATAACTGCTTTACAACAGGCTAAGTTAAAGCTTCATTGAAAGTAGAGCCGGGGCAGTCCTCTCTGAACACTTTTATGAAGAGCGCGCTCAGTCCCGCCCCTCCTCAACTCCATCTGAACTTTAGCTGCAGCTTGAGCGCGACTCTCTTCTGCCCTGGACGGAGCTAACGGGCCGCTGAGCTGCCCCAGAGACGGCTGGGTACTAACGGAACAATGGGCTGGAAAGAGCGAGCCTGGCTGCTTTGTGCCGCTGTTGTCGGGTTTGTGGTGAATGTTCAGTGCGTAAAACGGTCAGACTTTTTCCCTTTTGGCCAAAGCGCAGGAGACGAGGTCCTGGAGCCAGGAACGGACAAGACGCACCAACTTCTGCTGGACAAGCCCGTTCTGTTTTACGATAGCTCCTACAACAGCATCTTTGTAAGTAATGGGTAGCATGGGGTCATTTGTGACACTTCAAACTATTTGTAATATTTAAGAGGTCACCTCATTTCCATTTGTTTTGCGCAATTGCGCATACGCGAACCCATGGCACATTTGTAATGAAAATTTAAAATGGTCTCGTTGAACATTTCGCAACTCTTTAAAGACTAGACATTATCTGTCTCACATTGATTGTTTATATTAATAATGGCTGACTTCTCACCAGGACGGTGGCATGTGTCTGTGGGTTCTTGTTGCTTCGTTTTAAAACCAAAGATCTGGAGAAGAGTGATTTTGTAATCCTTCCAAGAACATCCACAGTGGGTCTATGCAAAATGACCCTGTGGTCTCAAAGAGATGCTTATCTCCTGAATCAATTTAAACTACAAAGGTTTACTCTTCTGTATTCTCTTGCCATGCTTTTGGGGACTCCATCTTAATCCCATCTGAAATGTTTTTCAGCTAATACAAAGACATATATATTACTTGAAAAGCTGATGCCTTGGTCTGTTTAAAAAGGCCACAGCAAAGGCCAAGTCAATATATGTCACTGCACTGCAAGATGTTTATGTCTCTCAGTATGGAACAAATCTTGGTATATGTAAACAAATGACATCAATTCAAGACATTATAACTTCTGTTGGGGCTTTCCCATAATTTTTAATGACTGATATTATCTTCAGATTGTCCCTGGGCCATATTCACTGAGACACACCTGAACTGTCTGAGCCCTGCAGGGGAACAGTGCTTTCCAAACCACATATGGCTAAAACAAAACATTGAATCATGAGGAGGTCTGCAGCCTCCTCCACAATATGATTCATTATTCCTATGCTCCAAACTCCTTCCAAAACAAATGTTTTTTTCTTTGTTTTTTTATCAAGGGATTTTGAGGGCTCTTATTCCTCTGTTTTATCTTTGGTCTATGATTTTGATTAGTGATTTCTCCGAAGCTGCATGTCCAGGCTGGAACAGGAAACGGAGTGACTTGGGCCAGGAATAGTGCTCTTGTTTTCAGGAAGTGAGGGAGTCCCTAGTGTAGAGTGTGTGTTTTTGACATGAACTCTGCATTTCTGCTTTATGAGCCCGGCATGTGTCCACCGTAAAACAGGAGTGTGCAGGCTGTGTTCAGTAGCATCTTGTTTGTTAATTAGGGCTTTGTGGAGCATGGCAGATGACTTTTATCATTTGTCTTATGTGTGTGAACAGGGGCATAAGTGGGTCAGACAAGATGAGAGATAGAGCTCCTATCATAGTGGCTTTCTGGTGTTACAAGATCACACATCATTATATTGATTGTAGCATTTAGGCCTCTGTCCCTTGTCCCACTTATTTAGAGAATGATCACTTTTTTATTGATGCTACATGAAAACATTATATAAACAGAAAATATGATCCTGTTTGTTTTGTACAAGGAAATTAACACTTTTTAGGGTGTTATAGCTTTCAGTGTTGTTATATGTTAGCACAAAACTAAAAATCATATTGTGTTGTTACAGTTATTCAAAATGAGCTTCTGAGTCCGTCCCTCCATGTACCACAGCATTCAATAACGTTTGCCTTTTTTATCACTTACTAAAGGTAAAAGGTGATTGATTGTTTTGAATTAAGTCTCAATTTAACCCAGGACTGGAGCTATTCCTGGCTTATATAATGCCATTATCAGTTTGCCAATTACTATGGAAATAGTGTCCAACAGAAATACATACTGATCTTATCTGCACATTCATAAATCCAAATAAAATGACTTAACTGTTCATATCTTATATTGAAGGCTCCTCCAAAGCTACACAAATGATTTCCTTAACAGCAGATTCAGCACATTTTTCTGCATGTTGTTCAAATACCTGTAGACTGCAGTGACTTCTCATAAACACAACCTATTTGGGAGTTTTAGTTGTTTACCATTGACACAAATGATCAGTCTGAGTAAATAACTGCAGTAAACCTCTAATCTCCCGGCGCCATTGTCTTGGAGTATTTCTTTTCTGTTGTCATGTGGCTATCTCTTAAAGGTGCACTATGTAACTTTTCTTACTGGAGGAGCCACCACCTGCATGTCTCATTTAAGTTGTAGCATGACTACAGGGGTTGGTAACTAAAATGTTCCACAGAATGGCATTAAAAATATCTATATTGGATTTTGATCAGGTGACAGGAGTTTTTATTGCTTAAAAATACACAAAGAGCCAGCTTCTCTCTCCACTGATCTGACCTGTAACTTGGCCTGGTGGATTCATCTGCTTGTCTTCTTGGAGATAGATAAGTTTAAGATTCTTATTCCCTATTAAGGATTTTATTTTATTTTAATTTGGTTATATTTATTGCACTGAAAATATAGAAACCATGCTTCCTTACACTGAGCATGCAACAACAAACCTAACTCTTATTTGACCTGGAGGAGGGCCAAATAAACATTACATTCAACTTTCTATTTCTATGGAATCATGCAAGTAATGTGCAGCATCTAGAAAGTTACATACTGTATCTTTAACTTATATAGTGCATTTTATAAACACAGAGAGTTGCATTGGTGTCAATAAAACCCCCAACGGACAAATCCATCCTGTAAAAAACATACAAAACTAATAAGCAAATTAAAATAAATTAAAAATACAGAGAATTTTTTTAACTTAAAAAAACAAAAAAACTAACTTCTATGTTATTTCCAGATCAACACCAATGGCTTTGTTGCCACAGCCGAGCCGGCCAGTGAGTCGACCTATCTGGGCAGCATGCCCGCCAGCTTTGGCATGATTGCCACTCTACAAGGAGACCTGGACACCAGCGATGGGGTGGGCAAAGTCTTCTTCAGACAAGATGACAGTCCTACACTTTTGAGGCAGGCAGCAGAGCACATAAACAGAGCTTTTCCTGAGGATGATGAAGTTAGCCCCACTCACACTGTGGTGGTCACATGGGTCGATGTGGCAACAAAAGAGCAGCACAACAGAGGAGACGGCATCAAGAAGGTAAACTTTAAAAATGATCTCAGAGACTCATTTGGGGCAACCAAATAATGCTTGTAAATGCCATGCAAAAATCACTAAAATGTAATGCAAATGGAATCCTTAATCTAACTCTGAAGTTTGCTCCAAACCACATGCTTTTACTGGCTGTAGACGTTTTCAGTTATTTAATTCAGTAGTATGTTGTCCATAATCAAAAAAAAAATGTTTTCCTTAAAAAAAAAAAAACTCTCAAAAAATACTGATACATTTTTTTATATTTCTTAATTTGTATAGTTAAATTTACAGTCATATTCATTTTCCAACATTGCCCTGCCTCTCTTGTGTTAAATTATAGTAATAACAATGACTTATTACTTATCATTTTTCAGAGAAACACTTTCCAGCTGGTTATTGCGTCCCTGGAGACTGCGTCCTATGCCATTGTCCTGTATGCGAGAGACGGGATACAGTTCACCTCCACACCAGCCAAGGACCAGAATGTGGTGATGCACGCAGGCTTCAGCAAGGGCCGCATACGGGGGTTTCTGTTCTCGACCCAGGGGCAGTACTACCGCATCACCAATGACGAAGAGGGCTCTGTCAGAGCTTTGGCTGAGTAAGTCAAAGAAACCCTATAGTGAAAAATAGTCACATTATTGCAAATTAATCATTATAGTAACATTTATTTTATGCAAGTTAAAAGTGCTATACCTGACTGTCACTGTCTAAAAATGTGAAAAACAGAACTATTTAATTTGAAATGGTTTACAATGGTCCAAAGTTATTCCTTATCTAATGGAAGTGCATTCCTTATCTACTTATCTAAGTTCAGCAACTATCATGCAGAGACACACTTCCTGATTATTGGACAGTAAAATTCTTTCTAATTAGAGGCAGATGCAGTGGACCTATTTTGACCTCAAGAACCATAATATATCTGTACTGGGCAAGAGTTTGCGTAAGGATTTTGGTATAGGCCCTTTAAAAACAATGATAATAGAACAGCTCAAATAAAGGTCTCAGTGCAGTTTAACGGGAAGACTGGTTAAATATAAAAGGAAGGTAATAAAACTAAATTGTTACGCTCTAGTCTTTTCTCAAAGCTGTACATTTGTAAGTCATTTTCCTTCGCTTTCAGGAAGACCAACTCTGGCATGCGTGGTGTCCATGTTTTTGAGATTGGTACTTTCCCTTATTTCTCAAATGTGCATCCGGGAAAAGTGACTGTGCTGCCCACCGAGGACCCGGAGGAGGTGGAGTACTCCCCATATGAGCCAGAGAGGGGGCAAATCCCAATCAACCCAGTCCTATACCAACCTGATAACCCAGAGGTGGTGGTGGTGGATGACTCAGAAATCAACGTAGATGGTAAGAAAATAAGACATATGTAGGGTTTCCATGTTTTCCTACATCCAATGGGAAACACAGGATATATTTTGGTCTGTGTTTTTATTACCTCCACTCAATTTTCTTCCATTACTACCAGTGAATTGTCTTAGATTGCCAATAACTAGCTTAAAGAAGACATAGTATGAAGTCTGAATCTTTCAAATAATTTCAGGGCAGAGTACTGGATGGAGATAGGGGGTAGGTGAAAACTGATCTTTTGAGCAATCTTGAATGCAGGATAATACTGGGTTACTCAAATGAATCAATCACAGTATAACACACAATGATAGCATGGATGAAAGTTGATTGATGTCCCTTTAAGATATCTATTATCTAATTCACATTTCATGAATTAAAATAGTGATTATAATATCTGTTTGTTTGTTTCATAGTGTTTTCATACAACCTTGGAGCATGTGCGAACAACAGAGACAAATGCTCACAGTTTGCTGACTGCAGAGATTATCCTGGAGGATACTGCTGCCACTGTCGCCCTGGATTCTATGGCAATGGTATTCAGTGTGTGGCAGAAGGTAAATGAATGTCACTTTGTTTTCATGATTATAAAAGCTTATTGCTAAAGCTTTACATTTGTCAAAGTTCTTTTAAAAGACTTTATTGAACACATTGTTGTACTTGTGTGTGTTATATACTAGTGGTTATATAAGCTATGACACCTGCGGATCAGTATGTTTTATTTTGCACATTTGAAATCCTAAACCTCATAATCACCACAATGAGCCATGAAGATGTCAGCTCCTCCTATGAGTAGCTGCAGATCTTGCTAGTGAGTAGTGGATGTTTTTTTCTTATGTACCAAAATGACTATGTGACACTGCAGAATCCTACACACTGTATATCACTGATTAAGGAAATAGATTTGGAGAATGAGGTAAGTACCGAACAGTGGGCATATGCCAGTGGTGATGAAAATGGGGGTTGATCTGTAATGTGGAGTCTTGAAAATAGGTGAAAAGATTAAGAAAAGATTACTCAAACATGCACAAATTGCACCAAATACAACTTTGGGGGAGTAAATTCTGAGGGGAAATAACTAAAACATAGTCAGAAGCTCTGAAAAGTTGATTTTGCATTATAGGTCTGCATTCCTAGCACCCACTGCACCTAGAGCATCAAAATATATCCCTATAGAATCAAATGAAGCGATGAGATTAATAGCGTTTTGTGCAACTCGCAGAGACCAGAGCGGATTTTGCCTTTACGATAAAAATAACAACATCTAGCATACCAGAGCTTACGTCCTGACTATCAGATAATAAAATGCTTTCTAATTAGATGCTTGATTTGACTTCAAGAGCAGCTATTGCTATTGAACCTTACAGCTGACTGAAATGTGTTGCTTTTTCACAGGGAAGCCTCAGAGAATGAATGGTAAAATGAATGGGAATGTGTACGTGGGCAGCTCTTCGACTCCAGTTCAGTTCAACAATAATGACCTGCACTCGTATGTCGTGGTGAATGACGGCCGCTCCTATGTGGCTATCAGCAACATTCCCAACTCCATCGGCCCCTCGCTCATGCCTCTCTCCGCTCTGGGAGGAGTCATTGGGTGGGCGTTTGCTCTGGAGAAACCCGGCTTTAAGAACGGCTTTGGGATCATTGGTGAGAGTTTTGTACACATTTTTCCACTCATGTGTTGAGCAGCTGCAGTTTGGCTGTGTCCAGATGGACTCCCTTTGGACTGAGAGAGTTCAGCCAGGGCCAGAGTTTCAAGAGATCCTCTATTGTTTTGCAATTGTCATAAAGTCAGTAGTGACCAGTGGTATAGAAAAAAATGGTTGAAAAAACAGAATTATTACTAACAGAAGAAGTTAAAGGAACATGGCACAGATTTAATTTAAATTCATCATTATAAAGACCTAAACCTGAGGGAGAAGATGGTACAGTTTTAGACCACAAAGCTTCAAATTAACTTGCATTGAAATGGCCTTAGGAACTGTAGACAACACTACAAAACACCATAGACACAATTTAATAGCAGAAAGAAGTTGATTTAGTATTAATTCAAAGATTCAAGGTACCAAACCAAGGGTATGAGAACCTTTGGGGTATATACAAACACCATCGAATACTAAGAAAACAAAAAAAAGAGAGAGATTTGAATATAAAATGTTCTTTGTGGTAATCTTTAGTAGTCGATTAGTGAAAAGAAATGATGAGACATTATCAAACAAATAAAAGTTGTAATACGATGACTGCATAGAGAATATTTATGATGTGTTTTATAGATTTTTTTGACATTTTCATTTAATAATGACAGTGCCCTAATGAATAAAATTAAAACAAGAAAATGTAATAGTAATCACTGATATTAGACTGGTAACAAGATGTATACCTAATAAAGAATCACCATTACTCAGTGTGTGGGAGGATACTCACGGCAAAAAGTGAAGCACTGAAAACAAAATGATCTGACCTTGTATGGGGCTGTCTTTAGCAGTCTTCTTGAAGCTCTCCCTGTGTGTTTACCTTAGGCGGGGTGTTCACGCGGCAGGCTGAGGTGACCTTTCTGCCCAGTAATGAGAGGCTGACGATCCAACAGGAGTTCAAAGGCATCGACGAGCACGACCACCTGGAGGTCAGCACCCTTCTGGACGGGCGCATCCCACTGGTCCCACCCGGAGCAACTGTGCAAGTCGAGCCCTACTCTGAGATCTACCAGTACAGCAACAACCGTAAGACACATTTGGATTCAAACTAAACTGAGTACATGGCATTTCGACACTTTGATAACTCCTGACTTTATACCTATACACTAGCTTTGTAATAAAATACAGAGCAGCACTGAATGTCTCTACCCTCGCTCTCCCCATTCCACGCATGCTACAGCTATCCTGTCTAATAAAGCCTTCAGGATAGAAAATCCTAAAAAAAAAAGTTATTATTAGATGATACATGTTGGATTTAGTCTTTTGGAGTTGCTATAAAACATCTTTTGTGCATTGATTCACATAGCAACCCTGGCTGACTCTTTATAAATAATGTGTGGTTCAGCAACTAAAAAGGCCCATGTACTATTTCTGATCTACAATTTAATGTTCTTTCCTCATCAAAAACATATCTGGAGTTTTGTTTTGTTTCATTCATACATGGTTAACCCTAACCCTTAAATAGGCTGTGGTATATTTTGTTTTTAAACTCCACACACCTTTACTAAAATCATTTGGACGATTTCAGCTCTGGAATTGCCCATTTCTACTGAACTAAATGTAAAAGGTAGATATTAACCAACCATCACAAGGTGGCACAGAGCATTTTGAGTTTTAGAGATGTAGACGGACTAATGAAACAGGATTACTGAGACATGTGTGAATGTTTTTGAGGAAGTAACAACATTCTAACATGACTAAAAGCACACATTAGTACATTTTGCATAATATACAGTAGGGCCTTTAACAGTGCATGTAAGGATAGTCAGTTACATTTTCTCCACGTCCCTGTTTTGTTTCCTCAGTGATTACATCCTCCTCGAGCCGTGACTACAAAGTGACCCACCCCGATGGCACAGTGGAGACCAAGACCTACCAGTGGCGTCAGACCATCACCTTCAAAAGCTGCCAGCACGGAGACCCCATGAAGGACATCAAGCCCTCCCAGATGCTGAGGGTGGAGCAGATCTTTGTCATGTACGACGTTAACAACGAGCTCACCAGATTCGCCATGAGTAACAAGATTGGAGACATCAAAGGTGAGGTCATAGGCTATTTATATGATTTCCTGTTTGGGTTTGAGCACTTCCTTTATCCAGACAATTTATCTAATACAATATCCTGCCATGGTTAAGCCCGAGAGAGGCCCAGGTCATATTATTGTTGTGAACACACCAAGTAATAACAAAGCTATTTCTGTATTAAGGATGTTTCTCATATAGCTTTGCATCAACCAAACACCCATTCATAAATACATTTATCCACAGAGGACTCAGGGCAAGTTAGGTTAAGTGTCTTGCTCAAGGACATCATAGTAAGAACTGGTGAGAGCTGGAATCCAACCGTGAACTATGTTTTACTAACTGAACTACTGCTGTGTATAAGCTGTTAGATTGGTTGCAATTACTTTGTGGCCCATAAAAGCAATACAACAGAAAATAATGTTTTTGTATTTTTTGATTGTTACGTGGATTTCAAAGGTCACAGTAGCGTTCATCATACAGAAAAGACAAGACAGACCCAGCTCCAGGAGAAATTAACCAGTCTCAAGACACTGTGATAGTGTTGTCGATTCCAGTCTAGTGCCATCCAGTCTGGCTATGCTTATGTTGTAGGGAGTATTATACTTCTGATGTCGCAGGTCAGGATAATAAGGACTGAGCTGGCAGTAACTGCCCTAGCTACAGCATAGAAATATAATTTCTCTAACAGGGCTTAATTGAATTTTACTTTTATTTTTCATTCCAATCATTTGTTTAGGGCTTTTGAATCGTCTGTCAGTAAAAGAATGTGGTTTGAGGCAGAGATCAGACTTTGGCCCAAAACTTTGGAGGAAGAATTTGGAAAATTTCTTGTTCATGTTAATGCAACCCATATTGAGGGCAATTTCTATTTTAAACCTTATTTTAAAAAATTCCATTACATTCACAGGGAGATTTTATTCAACTAGTCTCCATTTGCATACATTGTTCTCTGTTCATTTGATTCTTTGCTTAAATGTAATAATATACATTTCAGGTGGAGAGCCAGAGGAGAACCCATGTTTCACTGGGAGACACGGCTGTGACAACCAAGCCGTGTGTCGACCTGGAACAGGAAATGAATTCACCTGTGAATGTGCGGCGGGATTCAAAGGCGATGGACGAATCTGCTACGGTAGGACTGAAATCAGACATATTTTCTACATAAGAGCCATGGTCAAATGTTTAAGCTACAGAAGGGTATGGAAAAGTGTGCTGTGCCTTAAAGGTGTACACTTTCACTTTTCTGGGGGAGGGTGAGCCACCTGCCTGTTTTCATGAAGATGTTTTTTGTTTAAGTTTAGTCTTTCTTTGAAGGGACAATGTACAGAGACATTAAGCTCATGAATGTACCTCACCAGGTTATAGCTAACTAGCTAAGAGCTAGTTTCTGTGGTCCAGATGATACGACAATAAACTTATAGCTTGTGTCAGTTCAATAAAAGTCTTCAGTGTTCAAAATATATATTGCTACTTTGAGTTGTGTCTCCTTTCCACAGATCTGACCTGTAACTTAGCCTTGTAACATCCTCATGGAGATAGATCAAATAAATGCCATACTGTGGAACAAAGCAATAACATAGATAACAATAATAACATGTATGCAGGTTGTGGACCCTCCATTAGAAAAATTACTTGGTGCACCTTTACATTAGCTATTTTTAAAGATACAGTTTTTAGGTTATTGTTTATTGATTACAGATGGAAAATTCCTGTAATTTTTCCACAAACAGTATATTTGGTTTAGTCTATTTTTATAAAATCAAAACAAGTTAAATGTTATGTCCAAACAGTTACTTGATAATGATTATGCCATCCATCCATCCATCTTCTCCCGCTTAATCCGACTGGGTCGCGGGGGCAGTTTACTGCCCAATCCTCATAGCACCTGACCCCCCTATGAACCCCTCTGCAGGTGGTGAGCCCACAGGAGGGTGGACGTCATGGTCCTTGATGTTAGTTCATAGGGGTGGTATAATGATTATGATTTCTATGTTTTTCTTTTACATGAGTAATTATTTGAATGTTTCCTTTTTGCCTTACCTACTACTTTTTGAGGACTCAATTCATTTTTTTTCTTTTTTGTTTTGTTTCACCTTTTAGTTTCCCACATCTATTTGGGTTTTCCAATTAAGTCACTCCTTTAAAGCCTTCCTTCCTCGGGAAGCAATTAGCATAGAGGAGTCCCACATGATAAACAAATAACGTCCCGTACTCCCAGTCTTCTATGCACTGGTGTGGTCAGAGCTTTTGTAACAGGCTCTTCTGCATTAGAGAGCAGACAGGAAGACCTCAAGGCACAGAGATAGAAGAAGGATGCCTTTCAGACAAGATTTTATCAGTTCGTAATTAGCTAATTTAATTAAAGTTTCCTCTGATCTTTGCACGACTGATGCTGAAGATTTATGTCACAGACTTCAAGAGCACATAGTAATTGCGTCTCTTCCCTTTCGACCACCTCTATCACCTCAGACTGTTTACTATTTGGATTGTATTATTTGGATAAAACTACACACTTACTTACTCTTACTAATGACAAAGGGGCTGGACAATATTGACAAAATCTTAAAGTCTTAATATTAAACCTAATCAGATCATAGTTTTCAGTCCAGCAATATGTGTTCAAGTGTCTTAGCTGTAGATCAAATTAACTACAAAGGTGCAGAAATGTCACTTTATACCATTGATTACAGTTGTAGATGATATAAGCAATATTCTGTTTTTGAATATCTTGAAAACAACCATTTCAGGTACCACTTTATGATACCTACACATTTATTAGCCTTAAATAAAGCATTTTTATAATGAAAAAATCAGACTAAGCAACTACCTGATTAAAAGGTTATGGTTAAGGGGTTTGGGTATTAATTAAGTAATTACATAGCCTGAATCATTCTTAATAAATGAGTTCATTATGAATTAGATTGTTGATTATGCTTTATTAATAGCAGTTTAAGTAAAGGAAGTAAAGGAAGTTGTAGTATTAGTAGTTAGTAATACCAGTATACCAAAAGCCTTTATGTTATGAAGAAAGTATACACTTTTTGGATAACAGTTGACATCTTTTACAAATATAAAGCTTATAACAGATACCAATTGTATTTTGTCATTTTTAGATATTGATGAGTGTGTTGAGACTCCCCTCATCTGTGGGGCCCACGCCATCTGCAACAACCAGCCCGGGACTTTCCGCTGTGAGTGTGTCGATGGATATCAGTTTGCCAGTGATGGGCGGACATGCGTGGGTAAGTGAAGTTAGCAAGGGCATTTAAATAAGCCTAAATCTATCACAAATAATCAAAGGCAGTAATTAAAGACATTAGACGGACTCAGTGGACCAAGATTTTATAATGAAACATGTGATATTGAAGGGGTTGTGCTCCCAGCAAGACTCTAGTCATGAGATCAATCCACAGGGAGTTACCAGCACTTGTTTTTCTTCTGCTACTGTGGGCTTTTACTTGATAGTTTTCATTCATATTTTGAGGTATTGTTATCAAGTAGTTGTAGAACATATTATAATGGCTATATGTTATAATAAGCTAATGTGCTGCTCATTAGTTGAGGGGTGAAGTCAGCAGAACAAGTATTAGACTCTTTCCCGGCCTCAGTGTTGTGAGATTTGAGTTCTGATTCTGACACTTTGCTGAATGTCCTTCCCGCTCTTCACCCTGATTTCATGTCACTGTGACATGTCAAATAAAGCCTATCAGAGAAAACACATAGTTGCTGTTGAGACCAACCATTTCTGTTCAGTATCCTTGAGAGATTTATAATATATTGTTAAGCACAGCATTTCAGGTTTCAGACATAGATAGACTAATAATAAAGGGTTACTCAAACGTGTGTGACTGAAGCAACACAACTCCAGGAGAGTCAAATGTGCATAATATGAGACCTTTATGGTGTAATGTCTTGTGTTTCCTTTTCCAGAGGCGGATCGTCCTGTGAACCCTTGTGAGGATGGCAGTCACACCTGTGATGTTTCTGAGCGCGCTCAGTGCACGTACACCGGAGGCTCCGCCTTCATCTGCTCCTGTCTAGAGGGATTTGTTGGAGATGGGTCTGTCTGTCAAGGTAAGCCACACGTGTTTTATCTTTAAAATGTAAAATATCTATTAGGGATGGGACACAATTCTTACACGAGACTGGGCGATGATACCCAAAATTAGTATCTAAAAGTAAAAGTTATAAGAACTTGGAAAACTTTGCTTTTGACTGTCTCAAGTGATTTGTTGGATAAAACAGGCAGGCAGCTGGTCTGTGACTTAAGACGATTACCGTGGTTGTCACAAAATATTCACTGCAGCTGCTGGTTTGTTAAAAAAATATGCTGCTACAAAAACAAAAACTTGATCAGTTGCTAAATTACATTTAGTTTAAGTTCATCACTGTCACTGCAAAGGTTTTCTGTCATTCTACACATGTACATTCCACTACTCAGTTTAGCCTTAGTTATAGAATAAAACAGCATTATTTATCATCAACCCTCAGCAATTAGAGGTATTTACAATGAAATTAAAAGTGTGAAATAGATTTGTGTAGAAGAGGAGGAGAGGCTGAAGTGACTGACTGAAATGTGGAGTAATGTAGTGGCATGTAGGTTTCAGTTTTAATACATTTTTGTTAAATTTGACAGTACTCTTATTATCAATCTTATTTTTATGTGAATATTTCTACCGCTCTGGGCAGTGGGCACTATAAATCAATGCTTAGTACAAATCTCTTGTTAGTGGCATAATCAGAGCTGTGAATCTCTGCTGAAATTATCATGTCTGACCTATTTGTCTGTGAATTTGTTTGAAAAATTTACTATAATGTCTCCATTCATGACAAAGACAGACCCACCATTTATGCCATCCTTTAGAGCTGTAACACGGTCTCCTATGGCCCTGATAATGTTAAAAGCATGTGTTTGGATGGGGGAGGTGAGTTACATAACACACCTCCAGTGATTGAAGAGGCTACATGAAAAACAGATGGGTCTGTTAAAGGTTTTACACATGTTTCTCTTTTGGCAGCTCAATTACACTTTCATTCATAGTTTCCGTTCTTGCGTTGCTGGGACTGTCTCACAATATAGACCTGTCCTGACCCAAACCAAGCTACAATTTCAGTCACATAGATAGACTGGGTTTTAAATGACATTACAAAATTCTTCCAGTCAATAGTGATTAACTGAGATCGGGTCAGGTCAAATTTTAGATTAACAATCCAGTATTTCTCAAACTGTGGTGAGTTACTTTGTTTACTTTATGAATTTTTTATTTAGATCTATCTTGGTGATGTAGTCCACTTGTAGACCTGTTTAGCCCTAGATAAGACCTGTTGTATACTTGATTTAGATCCAGTGGTATCTGAAAGCCAAATATTTTCTTTGGTGGTACTTGGTGTAAAACGTTTTAGAGCCACTGGATCTTTTTAGGGGGTATTATCATTTTTTTTTTAAATCTGCCACAAGCATCGTCTTCATTTTTGCCCCATAATATCTCTAGTATAAGGAAAATTACTGACAACTGCTTCCATTATTTGCGTATCATGCAGGTTTATGTCTTTGAATTGCCTCTTATGAAAAGATAAAGCGTTATTGAATTCAGTAGTAGGTTAACTAATCTTGAAACCATATTGGCCATAAGTTCACCACTGTAAATCCTTACACGATACAGAAAACAAAAACACATAAAATTAGTATAGGAATAGCTTGAATAATAGTCTTATCTTATGTCTACAGACGTGGATGAGTGTCAGCTTGGCACATGCCACCCTAACGCCGGCTGTTACAACACGCAGGGCTCCTTCTCCTGTGAGTGCAACCCAGGTTATCACGGAGACGGCTTCCAGTGTGCCCCAGGTAAGAGCTACAGTATAATACAGTTGGTAAAATGATAAAGCTGTAAACAGCAGGTTACATTGTTCAGATAGCCTACAAATTGAATTAAATTGTATTTTAAAGGCACTGCACTATTTAAGTTTTCTTGTGGAGGTTCACCTTATCTCCATGGAGATAAGGCGAACCTGCTGTGACTGGAATGTTCCACATTATGGCATTAAACTTGCAACTCTGTCTTGCATTTAGTCAAGTACAAGTTATATTGCTCAGAAATACCTTGGATTAGATGCATTCTTACTCTAAACCTACTGGAACCTAATGCTTAACTTTTAAACATGTTGATATAGTAATATAATATAATACAATACAATACAATATCATATCATATAGAAATTAATGTACCGTATTTTCTGGACTATAGAGGCACCTGTATATAAGCCACATCCACTCTATTAAAAAAAAAAAAAAGATATACAAGCCGCAATTGGGCTATAAGCCGCTGATATCCATGTTGAAAAATGAGATATTTACTGCATATACAGAACGATTTTGTACTGTAAATGTACATTTATGTACCTGAACAGATTCTTTCCGAACAGTGCCTTTTAACACGGCAGCAACTGTGCTGATTAAAGCGGGTCAAAAACAGAAAAGAACCGGTAATTGATTGCCTTCATTTCTCCTGTGCAGTGAAACCACAAGTCACTTTAATCATCTCCGCTGACGCCGAGCTTACGTGCAGCAGCAGGTAGAGGTCTGAGCGGGACAATTTTCAGTCCCGCTCCCGCCCGCTCCCGCGTTGTGTGGTCACACTCCTGCCCGCGCCCGCAATAAGCTTTCAGAATGTTCTTTCAGAATGCTCTTATTATACATCCATGGTCCCGCGCAGCACTGTTTTGTGTTGGGTCTCGCGGGTCCCGCGGGTGCAGGGCTCTACAGCACAGTTTCCTTCCTGGAGCAAGATCGATGCCTTCAACTTAAAACTTGCATCATACAAACTCCTTCATGTGCTTTTCATGATGAACGTTTATACAGATTGTATTGAAAAGTGCTCTAATATTATTTCAGTACCAGTCGGCTTCAGTGATCATAACATAATTGCTTTGAATTTTAAAACAAAAGTTCCAAGAGTAGGACCTAAAGTCATTCATAAGAGAATGTCTAAGTATTTCTCTGAGGATGATTTCACGAGAGATGTGGAGAATATACAATGGAATTCTGTGTTACAGAGCATGGGTGCTGAACAGGCTCTTACTACCTATTGTAATTTATTTAATGCAGTGTGTGATAAATATGCCCCAGTGAGGAAGGTCTCTGTGAGATCCATAAAGTCCCCTTGGTTAGATGGCGAATTGGTGCAATGTATGATGGAGAGGGATAAACTGAAAAAATCTGCTGAAATCTCTGGCGCTCTTGCAGATTGGCAGTCTTATAGGTCACTTAGGAATAAAGTTACAAAAATTAATAGGAAAAAAAGAAAACAATACTATCAAGCTAAATTTGAGCAATGTGGTAAAAATAGTAAACAGTTATGGAAGTTGATTAATGAACTTATGAGTAGGAGTAAAATCAGTAAAATGTCTTCTTTTGTTGAGCAGGATGGAACCTTCATTACTAGACCTTTTGAAGTTGCGTGTTACTTCAATAAATATTACCAGAATAAAGTGAGTACAATCAGAAATGAGATGGCCCTTGTAGATGGTTATTTTTCAACAACAATAATTAAAAAACAAATAATGAAAGGGAAAAAATGCAATTTTGAGTTCAGGCCAATTGAAAATGAGGAAATGTTACAGCTTCATGAGAATTTGAACTGCAATAAACCTTGTGGAATTGATAATATGGATGGAAAACTCCTAAAATTTGCAGCTAAATTAATAGCTAAGCCTCTATGTCATATTTTTAATATATGTTTTGAGGAATGTGTGTACCCAAGCTTGTGGAAAATATCAAAAGTTGTTCCCTTGATTAAAAATTCTAGACAACAATTAACTGGGCAAAACAGTAGACCCATAAGCATTTTACCTGTCCTGAGTAAACTGATGGAGGGAGTTATGTGCAAACAGATTCAGAACTATTTCAATGAGAATTGTATTTTTTCTGATGTCCAACATGCATATAAGGAAGGTTATTCTACCAATACAGCACTCATAGCGCTTACTGACCAATGGTTGCATCAAATTGACTGTAAACAGTTGATAGGAGCTGTGTTTCTTGATTTTAGTGCAGCCTTTGACCTTGTTGATCACAGCCTTTTACAAATGAAATTGTCTGCTTATGGTTTTAATAATGCAGCTTTACAGTTTATGCGCAGTTATTTAACTGATAGGAAACAATGTGTCACATTCAATGGTTCACTTTCAAATAAAGTAACACTCTCATGTGGAATCCCACAAGGAAGTTGCCTCGGCCCTCTGCTCTACAGTATTTTTGTTAACGATATGCCATATGCACTAGAAAAGGCCTGTATGACTGTATATGCAGATGATACCACCATACATGTTTCCTCAGCTGATTTGGATCAGGTCAATGACATACTACAACAGGAGCTAATGTCTGTTCAAAAATGGGTTCTGGAGAACCGTTTAAAACTGAATATTACAAAAACAAAGTGCATGCTATTGGGATCAAAGCATTCTGTTCGAAAAAATCTTAAGCTAAACATTTCTCTCAATAAACAACCATTGGAACAAGTCACAGAAATTAAACTTTTGGGTGTCATTTTAGACCAAACTATGACATGGACAACTCATATAAATAATATTGTTACCAAAATGTGTAGGAATATTGCAATAATTAGAAGGAATGCTTATTTTATGCCAATGGAAACAAGAAAACTGGTAATTGCCTCGCTTGTTTTATCTCAGATGGACTATTGTCCTAATGTGTGGTCTAGTGCTGCAAACAAAGATTTAGGCCATGTACACACGTAGCTGGGTATTTTTAAAACCAAACATTTCCCCCCCCCTCCGTTTATAAAAATAGTTTTATCCACACCACCTCGTCTTCGAAAAAAATACCTTCCACACATAACCGAACATCTGCGTTTTCAACCACATTCATACACATTCCAAACCTGTAGATGGCGTTATTTCCATCACTTCACCGTCACTTCCGCCTAAACTTAAACAACAGAAAACAGGGCGCCGAGCTCCTTTGTCTGGACAGACTCGGAGTCAGAATTGCTCCTAAACACAGTTTAGGAGCAATTCTGCTCTCAACACACACACAGCTCTCAAGAAACGACTCCGATCCATAGTCTGCTTTGGCTTTGGCTTTGGCTTTTGCAGTCGCCTAAACAAATGTCGCACGTTTGACGTCAGGGCAGATTCATATTTTTTGGTGCAGACAGTGACGTTTTAAAACGCAAAACCCCAGTTATCTCTGTCCACACAAACAGGCATAAACGGAGTTTTCAAAAATCTTCACTTTGGCCGGAGTTTTCCCTGAATACTCGTTTTTGATGCGTGTTCGTGTGGATGACAGGTCAAAACGCAGCAAAACATCTTCGGTTTATCAGATACCCGGCTACGTGTGGACAAGGCCTTAGACAATCTCCAGATAGTTCAGAATCGAGCTGCACGTCTTGCTCTGAACTGCTCTTTTAGGGCTAATATCAGTGCTATGCAGGCCTGGCCCTAACCATTTTGACACCCTAGGCAAGATTTCAGGTGGCGCCCCTTGGATTGCAAAAAAAAAAAAATACTGCCAGAGTACAGATACTCACAAGAAATCAAACAGTTCATAGTGACGATGTTTTAGACCAGGGGTGGGCAAACTACGGCCCGGGGGCCACATACAGCCCGTTAACTTTTTTAATCCGGCCCGCCAAACATGAATGAACTGCAATAAAATTTATTAGTTTTATTTTCCCTGCAATTCTGGCGTTTCCCAATAGATGGTGCACTCTAGATACAGTGATACATAAAACCAAATTATCCACATGGGCCAGGTGTACAGTGCCCGGGGGTAGAACTATATCTTGAACACGACTTCCTCACTCATGGTCCGAAAACCTTCCCATAAAGCACTGCGGTCAAGTATATATCTAGTGTGCCGCGCACACTGCACCTGCTCCCGCACGGCGCGTGCCACATTTCCTCTTGTTCGGTGTGGACACCGCGCGTGGACTGTGTCTTGTTGCATACGCTGCGTGGACCTCGCATTCTCCTGTGCACCTCTAAACCAGAACTAACACCAGGACTAAGCCAGGTCTAAATCAGGTCTACACCATGTGTAAACAAGCATTAAATCAGGACTCAAACCAGGTCTAAACCAGGATTATGTATCACTGTATCTAGGGTGCGCCATCTATTGGGAAACGCCAGAATTGCAGGGAAAATAAAACTAATAAATTTTATTGCAGTTCATTCATGTTTGGCGAGCCAGATTAAAAGGTTAACGGGCTATATGTGGCCCCCAGGCCGTAGTTTGCCCACCCCTGTTTTAGACAGTGGAGGATTTTATCCCCCATCGCCGATTTTTGCGCTCGGCGCCCCCTAGTGGAGGGGCGCCCTTAGCATTTGCCTATGTTGCCTAATGGGGGGGCCGGCCCTGGTGCTATGCATGAGAAATTTTCGTGGCTGAAAGTCAAGGACAGACTGGCCTGTAGTTTAGTTTTGTCTTTGCATAAAGTGTGGACAACACACAGACCTTTGCACATGTTCTCACAGTTACAGCTCATCTGTAGCAGGCACAGGTTTAATACAAGACAAACCTCAAACACAGCAACATTTTTCTACAGAGCCATTTCTCAGCGGCACGGTGGCTGAGTGGCAACACTCAGGCCTCACAGCAAGAAGGTTGCGGGTTCGATCCCCGGGTCGCCCGGGCCTTTCTGTGTGGAGTTTGCATGGTCCTCCCCGTGTCTGGATGGGTTTCCTCCGGGTACTCCGGTTTCCCCCATCAACCCAAAACATGCCCGCACCCCTATGAACTAACATCAAGGACCATAATGTCCACCCTCCTGTGGGTTCACCACCTGCAGAGGGGTTCATAGGGGGGGGTCAGGTGCTATGAGTATTGGGCAGCAAGCTGCCCCCGCGACCCAGCCGGATTAAGCGGGAGAAGATGGATGGATGGCCATTTCTCATTGGAATGTTCTGCCACAACATATAAGGCTTATACAAAATTATGCGTTTTTTAAAAAATGTTTTAAGAAATTGCTTTTTGAAAAAGCTAATAGTTGAATGTAACATATTTTGAGTGTTTGGTGTGTGTTTTGATGATGTAACTCAAACTTAGTGTTTTGATTGTTTTGATGGTGCTTAAAATGTATTGTATTTGAGATTGGACCCCAGGAAGACTAGTCGCTGCTTCTGTAGAGACTAATGGGGATCCTTAAATAAACAAAATAAACAAAATGAAGGGGCGAGGATTTGAAAATAATTACCAGTTAGTAATTTGTTGTGCGTGTTATATCTGCTAAATAAAAAGTAGTGCATTCTTCTTTGCATTAATTTTCCGTCTATCTTGTTTTTGAAATTCAGCTTAGAGCGCCCCTAGCGGTGGAAGAAAAATCCACAGAATAGCCGCACATTTGTAAAAGCCGCATGGTTCAAAGCCTGGGAAAAACGTAGCGGCTTATAGTCCAGAAAATACGGTAATTAAGACCTGATTTTTGTCCCCATGAATTGAGTGTGTACAGATTTTAGCCCCCACATTGTGATAAATACCTTCCCACTCAATACTGTCAGATTCCAGTGCTATTTTTGTAATTTTCCTCCTTTGATATTTCGCAAAACCACAAATCAGCACAGACATAGTTACACGCAAAGAAAAGACAAATAGTGGAATTTGTATAAATAGCATTGTTTTTCCCACACATTTGTGTAGGACCAGTGTTAACAAAGAGCCCTTTAGCAGAGTCTGTATTATTACCAGCTGAAGTCTTGTTTAATTCCCAAAAGCTACAAGAATTTGTCACACATATGAGTAGCTAATGTAAAGCAGAAACCACCAGCATGTTTTGTAGTTAACATGATCTGAGGCTACAGTTACATTCACATTGTAATAAATTATGGTTTATAGTCTATGTGACATTGCATGCATATTTGGGTCATGTTCAGGACAGGAAAGCTATAGGAGTTTGACTTGCTTTTTCAGTGTCTAATTTGAAACAAAAAACTAGATATGCATGGTAATAAATTATGATTTATAGTGACATTGCACACATACATGCTACTTAACACATGTTTGTTTACCAAAAGCCATAAGAAATTGTCATACTTTTTGCGTAGTTAATATAAAAAACAACATTAAATTAAACTAGGGCTGGACATAATCACCAAAACAATAATTACACATTTTTTCTCATATTCACCCATTAGAATCCTTTATTCAGTTTTATTTTGTCTTATTAAAAACAAAAAAATGCAAATTTGATTTATTCAAACTGAACAATACAAACTTTTAGTCAGTGTCCAAAAAACAGTAACATTTCTTCCTTCATAGTCTATACTCTAAACCACATGCTTTTATTGACAGAGGATTGGGTGTGGACCTCTCAATTAAAAAGACTCAAACATATTATTGACAATTAGACAGAATCTCAATTAAAATGTCATTACTGCACAGCCCTACATTAAACCCTTAATGTCCTGAGGCCAAGTTTGGTTCACAAAACTATTGAGGATACTTTACAGCTACACTGACATGGTAATAAATGATGCTTTCTATAATATACATGAACTTCTTGAGTTAGGGTTAGGGTTAGACTTTTTTCAGAGATGCCTGTGTTTTACCTATTGGACCCCATTATCCCTGGATTTTTCACTCAAAATCAGATACGTTAATTTGTCACACTTTTTGAAATTAATTGCAGGCTATACAGCCACATTCAAATTATGTTTTTCAAGATTTACCAGCTTTATCCATGAATTTCAGAATTATGAAAAATGTAAACTATTACATACAAATTAACTATTTAAACAAAATATGATATCTTTTGAATGATAAAAAGTCCTCAAAATGTCACCTTTGACAGGAAATTGAAACCTATGAATACAAAATTGCAATAATAAAGTTTTGTAGTTCGTGATCTAAAGCTGCATGTTTTCCTTTATAGTTTACTTGACAATGGATGGAGTACCATTCATGTTTTCCTCTTCCTTTCAGAGAGGCAGAAGACCCCATGCGAGCTCCACAGGGACAGCATTTACCACAGTCCTCGGGGTCCACGTCCCCCTGTGGGTCAGTACATCCCAACCTGTGATCAGAACGGAGCCTACGCGCCCATGCAGTGCCACCACAGCATCGGAGAGTGCTGGTGTGTGGACCAGAGCGGGCGTGAGATACCAGGAACACGCACAGAGCCAGGAGATAGACCCACATGTGAGTATAAGGATACTACGAATTGTGATATGCCATCAGTAAACATGATTACATCTTGGATCAGTTCTTTTCCATTCATTCCCTTCTCCTGTTTGTCAGTCTTACTGTGATTTGACTGTGTGATTAAGTAAGAAATCACGGCTCAAGTATTTTTTAAAATTTTTTTTTTGCCACATCACTTACTACAACTGACCCCTCTGGACTCTTTCTACCAAGATCAGCAGTAGCACAAACAGTTATGTATTTATTAAATTGTTGATTTAATTATTGGATCAATTTGATACCATTACCTATTAGGATGTACCACAAACTTACCTCTTACTTTACCTGTCATTGTCCATTTTCTTCATCAGAGTGCTACTTTGGTAAGCAACGTTATTCACAATTTTGATGCGTAAACGACCATTGCTGTTTGTGGACTGGATGCTTTCTTTGCAGACAATTAGAAAATGTTGCTTATTATCACCATAGATATTATGAGGATTGATATCGTCAGGCAAAAACAGTGTGTGTTTTGAGGCCATGTGTACCCGTGCAATAATATGCAAGAAGAAATGGCAGGAATAATCTGAATATCCATGTCTGATTGGCAGGTAATGACCATGGGACACCTGTTGGCCCCACCCCCCGTCCTGATGTGCACCCGCTGCCTCCTGGGACATACCTGCTGTACGCCCAGAGCGGCCGCATCGAGCACGTCCCCCTCGACGGATACAACATGAAGAAAGAAGGGGCCAAGACTCTGCTCCATCTGCCTGTGAGTGTGAAATCCATTTTTACCAGGAATTTGAGTGTAGTGTGTGCATAGCGTATACTGTATAACTGTCACTGACTAAAAATGTGAAGAATGTACAACTTGTGCTAAAGAGAGAGCAGAGGAGAGGAGAGGTTGTGGGTTAAATTACCAGGTTGATCTCTGACTAGTTAGCAAAGATGTTTGTCAGTCGATTTTTTGTTGTCCTTCCATCATCTCAAAACTTGAGAGCATAGATTTAAAGTCTATAAATAAGAAGTTTAAGTTAACTGTTTACCTCAGATTACCCATAATAAATGAATATGAGAGTTAATAGTTATTTGTTATTATGTCCCTGTAAATTAACAGACCACCACAGTTTCTTGGACATTCTCCATTCTCTCTCTACCTTTTTTTTAATGTATTTGTATTTGAAGAAGTAAACATAACAATCCCCCAGCCATAACACTCAATAAACATTCCTAGAAAAGCAGTTTCGTCATGCAGCTACGACTCAGTGGGAAATAAATGTGAGTTTTCGGTTCAGGAATTTGAAGTTACTAGTGTTTGGGCGCCCTGCTTTTTAATGGGAGTTGATTCTTTTGGATCTGTTCATTTGGAAAAGTTGTTCAAAACACTGCCTTGCTTTTCTATTAGACAACTACTTCTGTGCCATATACAGTATGTTTCTGGACATTCATGTGTGTTTTCTGCTTTGCTTCTGTGCTGCGCCTTGAGTCTCTAAATGTTTAAAACAGCATATAAAACAAAGAAAGAGATTGGTCTCTTTTCACAAAACATTTTAGATGACTTCCCCTTAGTCCTATAGTAATAAACAGTATTTGACATTATAACTATACTGTAGAGTTTTGGATACTCTTTCCAATCTGAGCAAATCGGCAAGTTACAAAAGCTTGATTTGAAGTGGTAGTGGTAGTGGTAGTGTCCCTAAATACTTTGTTTTACTCTTTTAAGTAACTACTCCTTTGTACTTCTCTTCTCTTAATTGGGTATAGTTTTTGGCTCCTTCTGCTAATGTTCTCAAGACCCAACTGGGTGATGAAAGTACATAAGTATTGTTACTAGCTACTACATTATATTTGGCCCTCTTTTTGTATACAACAACAGTCACATTAAGGCTTGTCCAGTCTGTTTCTTGCTTGTAATAACACAGGTTCTGTCTCCGCTCATTTCCCATGTGCGTTTTATTCTAGGCACATGTTGACATTTATGCTAATTACTAACATGAGTTGGAGCGAACCAGCAAAGGAATTACAATCTGCATTTGTTGTTACGCTGATCTCCAAAGCAGCTGCTCCATGTGTGGCAGAGTTAATTTATGTCTGAATATTAACGAACTGAAACACATGTGCTTCTTGTTTTACATTTGAGCAAGGTTAACTTCAAAGGTTTATGGTTGGTTGTTTCCTTCTGAATAGGAAAAGGTGGTCATTGGAGTGGCCTACGACTGTGTGGACAAGATGGTTTACTGGACAGAAATCACATCTCCATCTATCAGCAGAGCCCGACTCCAGGGGGGAGAGCCAACGCAAATCATCAGATCAGGTGGGCAATATACTGTTAAACTGTTGTTTTGAAGATATGCATAATTTGAATAACTGATGCATTGTTTATAGTAGAAAATCACCTCAAAATCTGAACAAAAACTGAAAATACAACAAACTTCCATTGTATTCTTTTAGGGATATAAATGATATTTCTGCATTTTCGTGGGTAGGTTACCAACCCTTACGCATTTGTCAGACTTAAACCTTAAACCCATTTCTAATTAAAGACATTTTACATTTTAGCACATTTTTGTTGAGTTGCCAAAATATTGTTTAATTATCAATATAAAATGCTCCATAAAATATTTAGACATTCATTTCTGTCAATATTTTGAGTGCTGAGAGCAAACTAGAGTAGCCATCTCAATTGACAAAATGCAAATAAGGGAAGGTCCTATTTGAAATAAAAAAATTGTAAAGATAAATTTTTTTCAACTTAAAAGTGGCAAAAAGTCAACTAATTTACAAAGAATCTCACTGATTTCCACTTCACTGTGCAATGCATATTTACAATAAACTGCCCTCTCTCCACAGACATAGACAGTCCAGAGGGCATCACCATCGACCACTTGGGGCGCACCATGTTCTGGACAGACTCTGTGAAGGACCGCATTGAGGTGGCGTCTCTGGACGGAGCTCAGAGAAAGGTCATCATCGACACTGACCTGGTCAACCCTCGAGCTATCATCGCTGACCCCCCCAACGGGTGTGTACTAAATATAACCCAATAGACAAGAGAGTGGAGCCTGTTTTACTGCTGACAAGAGGCCCTTTGACAGAGTGGTCTTCAAATGGTCAGATAGTGGAGCTTACTTTAATCTTCATTAACTTGAAGATCAGAATTTGAGCCATTTTCACTTTGTTATGTAGAGAAAACCATATGAATTACTGTAATCATTTTCCAGTTAGACATACAGAATGTTGCTTTAGTTTTTTTGTTTTTTTTCCTTGATTTTAATCATGATTTCCTAACATCATGTTTACTATTAGAGGGACCATTTTGAGGATTTTTTAATTGGCATTAAACATAACTATCATTAATTTATTTAAATTAAAGGTGTTTTATTGCTTTTTATTGCTTCAAATACCTTTAAAAACATGCATGCATTGAGGCAATAGTAGAGTGCTTGTTCCAAAGGTTGGCGGTTCAGATCTCACTCTTGGCATAAACATCGTTGGTAGGGCGGTCAGGTTGATGATATGATTCCAACTCCCACAGATGAATGCTGACACTGGCACCACACTTAACCCACCTTGTGTTTGTGTACACTGGAGTCGTTCCTTGATATAAAGAGGTGTGAGTGCCTTGAAGGTGGAAAAGCACTATATCCAAATGTGAATTGATCAGATCTGATCTTGTAACTTGGCCTGGTAGCAGAAAAATAACATTAAATTTCATATCTAGTTGTAATGTCAAAGTAAAAAGCATCTTGTGTTCTCACCAGTTATCTGTATTGGGCCGATTGGAACCGAGATGCACCTAAAATCGAGTCCTCGTACATGGACGGTTCCAGCAGGCGGGTCCTGGTGAAGGATGACCTGGGTCTGCCCAACGCTCTCACATACGACCCCCCGAGTGCTCAGCTGTGTTGGGCCGACGCAGGTACGGGACATTTCAGAGGGATTAGTCACTGATGAGATGATGTCTGCTGTCTGGGCTCTGGTCTAACTCATGTGTGATGTTCCCTCCAGGCACACATAAACTGGAGTGCATGAATCCTGGACGGGGCGACCGCAGACAGGTGCTGGAGGGCGTGCAGTACCCGTTTGGGATGGCAACACTCGGGAAAAACCTCTATTATACCGACTGGAGGAGGTTTGGCAATTTCTAATGCTTATTTTTTCATTATCAATATGAATTTACATGGTCAAAGTAGGGCTGCATCTCAAGAGATTTGTTTTTCTTATTTATTAGCAGTTTAGTCAAATTATATATTTTTTAACACACGAAGATTTTAAATTATATATTCAACCAGATCAATGTAAAAATATGCACACTTAAGACTAAATAAAGAATATTTACATGAATTAGTACAAATTTGGAAAATCAGTCACTATTTATTCTTATTCGCCGTGTTGATTTAGTGATTCCACTGTTGTTCTTTGGCTGTATAGTCCAAATAACAACTAATCATTATTAAAATGGTCAAAGATTATTTTAATACTAGTCACGATTGTTACAATTAACCATTACAGTTCTTTCAACCAAACCTGTGTAGTGATTTTCTGGTATACAACGCTGTCTTTTGCAGTTCAAATTCAAAGTCTATAAATGAAATCTTCTAGTTGGAGAATAAATAAATACACAAGCTATACCCAGGTTATAGACACAATTGAGTTATTTAGTATTTCATTCATCTGGTATATCCCTGGTTTAGTTTAGTTCCAGTTTAATCCTGGTTTAGTTTTGGTTAAGTCTTGGTTAGATCATGGTTTAGTCTTGGTTTAGTCTCTGTTAAGTCCTCTTTCAGTCTTTGCTAAGTCCTGGTTTAGTCCTGGTTCCATTCTGGTTTAGTCCTAGTTAAGTCCTGGTTTAGTCCTGGTTAACTCCTGGCTTTACATGAAGTTACTGATGATTTACACACGCTTGCACAGTGGGGGAGATTCAGGGTCAAAAGTCAAATAGCTACTGACATTTTAAATATGGCATCTCACTCCACCTCTGACACGCATTGACATCCTTAGCACTTTCATGTTTGGTGGATTTTGTAAGTTTTTAACAACTGCACCAAGTGGGGGAAGGGAATGGTGTCTATTTAGGAGAGCATATACAAAGAGTAGGAGGAGGCATCTTAAAAACTGGCAGCTGCTTGCAATTTCTCAGCAGTGACCTGGGCCTCTCTGATCTTACCAAGTCTGGAGAGGAAGAACAGTGGGGGAGGAACAACTAGCCATGTCCGCTAACTCATACACTGTGGACAAGCTTTAACCTGTGTCACAATACTCAAATTTCAAGCTTGATTTCAGTACTTAGATATAGACTCAATAAGATAACATAAAAGAATCTTTACTTGTGTTGCAACTCACAGTGCAAGAGCAGCAAGAGAATAGAAAAATAGGCACTCTGAAATCAAGATATGGACAAAAATGGACTTAACTCTGATATGGATCAAGATTATTCTAAAACATATAATTATAATAACTTTTTTTTTTCTTTGGAGTATGAATTTGTGTGTAAAGAAACTTTTAACCGTTTGTGATCGGCCATAATACACATCACCTAAGTATTACATTTTGTGCATAGTCCTGTTTTAATCCTGGTTTTGTCATGGTTTAGTCATGGTTTAGTCTTAATTCAAGGAAAAAGTTCTGATTCAGTCCTGTTCCTATAAATCTGTGTTTAATGTTGTTTTCCTTTCCTTGTTTAATCCTGGTTTAATTCTGTTTACCTTCTAGTTTAGATCTCATTTAACGCTTTTATTGTCAACTTCAATGAAGCCAAGTAATCATATGTTATTTAGGATTGAACAAACACATTTATTTTATTAATGGTGTTAAAAATTTGACTGCTTTGCACATTTTACACAGGCACAGGATGTTACATTTCCATATTGGGAGACACGGCTTACTAAACATTTTGTCTCTGCTCATAACAGGGATGCAGTGGTTGCAGTTGACCGCTACGCTGGCAAAGAATCAGACGAGTTCCAGCCTCAGAAAAGAACCAAACTGTATGGGTTAGCCACAGCCTACTCACAGTGTATACAAGGTAAGAACAAATGCCCTTTGAAACATGTTGGTGGTAACAGTGATAGAACAACTCGTATGAAGCTTATGTTGTCCTTATATTCTTGTTCTTTGTTTTATCAAGAGCAAGTATCTAGAGTGCAGATAGACCTACATTTTTAAGGATGAATTTGCTATTGAAGTTACGATATTTATAATTTAACATTTTTCCCAATTATAAAAATAGGCAGACACATATATAGAGACATATATTCATTTACATTATACATATCCATTTAATGACCCTATAAACAAACATTGTAAAGATCGTTGGGTCATTATCATCCAAATTCATACCCTATTTCTCAGGTTTGGAATACAATAGATGCATACTACACTCTCTATGCTGGTTTGTGTAGAAATACTGCACAGCTTCACTTGAAATCTTGCTCTCCAAACAGCTTGACCCTTGTACCTGTGGGGGTAGCTCAGAGTTAGACTTATTATCCAGTTGCTTAACTTCTTTGAACCAGGCCGTATAAAGTAGACCTGGTGTGGTGACCTCTGCAGCCTCTGTAAAACACGCTCAATGTAGGTTGCCAACCAGAGAGATAACTGTATTTTCTTGGAGAAATTTAACTTCTAAAATGTGTACGCTTAGACTTCAGCATGAGTGATGTTACTGCCACAGCAGCCACAACACATCATCCTCCCATTCAGATAAGACTGAACAGAACAGTGGAAATTTGAGGCAGGAGGGGAGGCTTAACAGCTGGAGTTGGATATCTGTTTTCTTAGTTTACAACATGTCCTGATACCTTAAGTTACTGGGATTGTTTTAAAATAACTGCAGATTGTCAAGAATGGCTTGTTCTGATGTAACAGAAACCTTTTCTGCGCTACTTTGCTTTCTCGCTTACTTTTTAATTACTACTCAAGGGTGAGATCAACAACAGAAATGAGTCTGCTACTGACCCCTTGTGGTTAGGTCTATATGCAAATACTTCACCAAATCACTTATTCAACTCTCAAAATATTTTTTAAACTCTTAGATTACAACTTGTTCTGGAGATTTGCAGTATATGAGTGTATAGTCTATAATATAAACTATTTAAAAAGAGCAAGAAAAAAAAGCTGATTAATAGTAAAATGACCTAAAACAAAGTTGTTGTTTTTTTGCACTTTTATGTTTAATTTCACGGTCCATTAATTTTATTGGACAGCTTGTTCATTAACTTGTGCAATACTTAAACCTCAATCAAGACATTTAGAAGCACATTTTAGCACCTTCCTGATGCATTATTGGAATGGCATCTGAATATTGTTATCAAGATAATGGCAAAAAGTTGAAAAAACACCATAATACTGATTTACTATGGAAAATGTGTATATTTATCTTTATAGGATAATCAAAAAACACAAATGTCCATGGTAAAGCACTACGCACATTTTTTTGTCAAGAATTATTTCTTAACCTATCTTCCAGGACAAAACTACTGTGGCGTGAACAATGGAGGCTGCACTCATCTGTGTTTAGCGACACCGAATGGCCGCTCCTGTAAATGTCCTGACAACGCAGTGGGAGTGGGCTGCACTGAGAGAGATGGCTAAATAAATGAGAATTACACTGTTTGGACGTGTTACCACAAATTAGGAGCCACTCAGCATTAATAAACTATAGCTGCTGAAAATACCACTGAAAACATGAATTGGAAGTTATTGTGCCTTGTATTTTTATGGTGCCTTTTTAAAAAAACTTGCCTTCACATTTTTAGTATTGTAAATAAAAACACTATTATGTTTACTGTCTCCTGGTGCACATGAACTGAGAATAAAGCTCAAGGGATAAGTAATTTAATGTGAAAATATTACAGCTATGTATATGACATCATCTCATGTCATCTGTGTTACACTGTGGGTGGCATGTTGGAATTAAAGGAAAGTTTATACTGTGGAGAGTGTCTATACGGCCAGTTGGATGGGTTACATGCTGGACGGCAACTGAATAAACATTTTTCTAACAAGTTTGTCTGTTTTTGGCATCTCACATTATCCCTTTAAAGAGCTTATATTACACTTGTCTTTCTTTTTTAATTAAATTGTTTTTAATTTGGAAAGATATGCTTTTCTGATCTGTTATAATGTTTCCTCATCAAAAAGATACATTTTTTTTGTTTGTTTGTTTGTTTAATTCACACATGTTTAACACACAAACCCTGCATATTTAGTCTGTGTTCTTCTCTCAAATGGAAAACATTTTGTTCAACCTTGTGATGTCATGTTGTAATACAGAGCATTTTGAGATTTGGAGATATAGACAGACAGATAATGCAGGGTTACTCAAATATCATTTCCATGTATGTTTTTGATGAAGTGTCAACATTATTATGACATGATTTAAGGCTCACAAGAATCAATTTTGTGTAATATAATATCTTTAAAAATGAGGCTATATCATATGTCATAACCTGGGAAATACCTCTTAATGATCATTTGGACTGTATCTTTGAATTGTCGCACATGAAACTTGTCATCTTGTTATGTTACTTATAGGCTGACTTAAAGCTCCACTGTGTAACTTTTTTATCCAGAGAAGACTAAAAATAGACCATAAATAAAAGCATGTGTTTTTATTTTTAATTACTATTATGTATGTTTTTATTGTACTGAAAAACATGTGTCCTTACTGCAGTAAGAGTGTGATAACTTTTATGGACTGACAAGCAGGCTTGAGGTGGACATCAATATTTAGTCTATATCTTAATGACATTCCTTTTAAACAAACTGCATTACAAATTACTATATTTATTTTTTACTGACATAAAAAATGCATATATACTGAGCCATTTTGGAGTCTGAGGAAACATCCCGTATTTCCATGAAGTAGGTCCAGAACAAACACATGTTCCTCCTCACATGTGTCATAGTCCTACACTTACACACACGTGTCATAGTCCTACACTTACACACGTGTGTCATAGTCCTACACTTACACACATGTGTCATAGTCCTACACTTACACACGTGTGTCATAGTCCTACACTTACACACATGTGTCATAGTCCTACACTTACACACGTGTGTCATAGTCCTACACTTACACACATGTCATAGTCCTACACTTACACACATGTGTCATACTCCTACACTTACACACGTGTGTCATAGTCCTACACTTACACACATGTCATAGTCCTACACTTACACACATGTGTCATAGTCCTACACTTACACACATGTGTCATAGTCCTACACTTACACACATGTCATAGTCCTACACTAACACACATGTGTCATAGTCCTACACTTACACACGTGTCATAGTCCTACACTTACACACGTGTGTCATAGTCCTACACTTACACACGTGTCATAGTCCTACACTAACACACATGTGTAATAGTCCTACACTTACACATGTGTCATAGTCCTACACTTACACACATGTGTAATAGTCCTACACTTACACACATGTCATAGTCCTACACTTACACACATGTGTAATAGTCCTACACTTACACACGTGTCATAGTCCTACACTTACACACATGTGTAATAGTCCTACACTAACACACATGTGTAATAGTCCTACACTTACACACGTGTCATAGTCCTACACTTACACACATGTGTAATAGTCCTACACTTACACACATGTGTCATAGTCCTACACTTACACACATGTGTAATAGTCCTACACTTACACACGTGTGTCATAGTCCTACACTTACACACATGTGTAATAGTCCTACACTAACACACATGTGTAATAGTCCTACACTTACACACGTGTCATAGTCCTACACTTACACACATGTGTCATAGTCCTACACTTAAACACATGTGTAATAATCCCACACTAACACACATATGTGTAATAGTCCTACACTTACACACATGTGTAATAGTCCTACACTTACACACATGTGTAATAGTCCTACACTAACACACATATGTAATAGTCTCGTTATTCAACTGATGTGGCTCTTTTATAAACACATGTCACAGATGGGCTCCTTTCCAATTGCTCTCACTCCACTACTCCATCTGGATCCTCCATTTCACATAAACTTTTTATAAACTTCTGTATACAGTCTATAATATAAAACAAACTAGCCCTGAAATTAGCTCACTGTTTGATCAAATGAGTGCCTGTATTTCTAAATGACATGTAATTATTACAAACGATATATTGTCAGCTGCATTTGCTTTCTTTCGCCTTCACCTGCCTTCATGGACATGAACTCTCCACAGGAGCCTTAATGTGGCTGAACCTTCATCCTCATCTTCATTATGGCAGTATTTTTTGGCCTGAAGAGTGGGTAGTGGATTATGAAAGACTTCCCCAGACAAAGCTTCTTGGTCCTCAGAAATTCTTCATCGTAGTCATCATTGTCCCAGCTCGTCTTTAAGTTTGTGGTCCTAGGCTCCTCAGGGGTGTTAGGAGTGTTGAATCTTCATCTTAATCACATCCACATTTTTAAACTGAGGACTGAGTAGAGGAGTGTCTATAGAGAGTTTCCCCAGACAAAGCCTCTTGGTCCTCAGAAATTCTCCATCATCTTCATTATCGTCCCAGCTTCTCTTCTTTAGGTATAGGGTCATACGCTCCACAGGGTCCTTTATGTGTGCTGGAGCGCCATTGTCACCATCTTCATCATTGCAGGACAATGGTCCTCTGCAGATCTTCTTCATCATAATCATTGTCCCAGTTCCACTTTGCGTTTGGGATTCTGGGTGCAAAACTTGGTTTTTGTGTAGTTTTGTGTATGTGTTGAGTGTGGGGAGGAGGGTGCGGTGTGGGAGGGTTTTGTCCATTTTTTGTATTTATGTACATCTCATAATTGAAAAAAGAAAAGAAAAGGAAATCGTCATCTGCCCCATGGCGAAATGCCACCCGGGTTCTTCCACTGTTCTTTAGTGGTGGTCACCTGAGAAGAAACAGAATAATAATTATTTATTTAATTTTATTATTAGTAGTATATTTTGTATGAAGCAGCAGTACTCTTACTCTAGAAATAACAATAAAACTTAGCACATAGCACACTTAAGAACACATGAATTATACAATGAACAAATATTTTTGCAGGGTTGTATCTCCACAAAGCAGACTTTTATTTGGCTAGGATTTATATTTATAAAATCATACAAATGTTGTGGTGTTGCCTTAATGTGTCATAGCAGTATGAACACTATTTATTTTGAAAAAGGGAACTATGAACGAAGAACAATATTTTGTTAAGATGCATTTTTGTGATCCAAGTTGCAAGTTTATATCCACGGTCGTATCTTCCACGATAACCAGTGCGACCCCTTGTGTATATAAATCACATTGCATCTCGTTACTGTTATGAAGCACTAGGGGGCACTAAAGTTCTTTTACACTTTTGATCTTTAAGGCTATTATATTATATTATATGCATAGGCATATAATTGAATGTCTATGTATAAAGCATACTTTGTAAGCTCTCCGCTGTTGTAGTTGTTGCTGTTTAATCTTGTGCTGGTTCAGTCAATGGTTAAAATCACAGGTAGGCCTAGACGACGTTTCTGTTTTTCCATATTGGACCAAGAGCAGTGTGAGCGCTGCATGGAAAAGGGAGACACCTAAGTACGTCACTGCTTTCGTGAGATCTTTGTAAACCCACTCTCTGTGTGCTTAATACGCAATAGCCTGCATGCATAAATTACCATCGACAGTCACGCATAGATCACTCATTTCCATCACTGACCGGTACATAATGAGCCATTTCAATTTTGTTTACTGTTTTGATGGCTTTAACTGCACAAACTGTAGCTGCTGTGAAATCGAGCAATGTTTCCTAAAATCTAAAAAATGAATAATACGCACACTGTAGTTGTGTACTGTGCAAGTATCAGCGTGACTCCTGTCACTTGTTCGGCGGCTGCTGTAAAAGGGGCGGGACTGAGTGCGCCTTGCAGTCAAGGTTCAGGGCACAAACTCACTCATTGGTCGCTGTTGTTGCATGAAGGCTAACATTTTAGCCGCTGTAATTCAAGACAAATACAGGTATGTTTTTACTCATTCCGCACTCATATTTTGTGGAAATATGTCGTCATTAATACGAAGAAATACAGGGTTATTGCTCCTTGAATGTCCCTCTAATGGCGTTGACAATGCGGCTTCTTCTTTTCGATAAATTCAATTTTGACAGCTGCCTGCCTGATGCGCTCATGTATGCGAACAGCTCTGGGCATTATCGTTATTTTTGGCCATAATGCGATAGTTTTGTAGCATTTTCCACAACGATTATATTGTAGCTTCAAACTAAATTGCCATTTGTGTCATAATTCCTTGATCCATGCATAATAATAACGATCACGCTATAAAAATGATTCGAGTTTGGTCAGAGTAACAGACACGTCAACACAGGATCCGCAGTATTTTCAAACTAAAAATAACATTACGTCTCAACGCAGTGAAACTTTGTAACGTGATTAATGTGATTCCGATGTAATTAAGATTTAAAACATATAGATTATATCTGCTTTTGCAGAATATAGTAAAGACATTGGCAGATCTTTCTGATCCTAATCAAACAAGAACTGCAGTAATGTAATGTTATAGAGCTGGTACCAGTCTTAATGAGTAATGTTATTACCCCATAGAGGGTTAAAACTAAAAGGCAGTGTTCTAAAAGACTGCATTTTGTCCAAACCGGATGTGTTTTGCTGGTTTTATGCAGCTTTATCGCAGCATCTGTCAGCGGCGGCTAAAATGCTAGCTGGTTCATTTCAGTGCGTTTTGTTATGCCAACGCAGTCGTGTATGGGTTAAGTTTCCGATTACATTCCGGCTCATATTAAACTTGGACTGGGATGACCACAGCGCAGGTTTCACAACTCTTTTGCTTTTGCTGACCATTGACATTTTACAATATCTGTGCAGAGAGAAGTCATAATAAAAGTGCTACCGAGCCATGGGGTTGCTATGACCGAGCGAGTGGACCAATCGTGGCCGCGTTTGGTGCAGTTCGGGCCACCTGGAGGATAGAGGAGAAGACCACTACAACTAGAATCATTATTTCCGATTCACCCAACGCCCTGAGAGGTGTTGAGACTGGGACAGAGAGCAGGACATGGCCAGCCTACTGCAAACAGACCTGTCCTATGCCTGGGAAAAGTATATGGACTGTAGACTGCAAGGAGCTGATCTGCAGGTAGGATGGAGTTGCATTTATCATTCACACTGTCAAATCATACTAGACCAAAGTGTTTTGCTCAGAGTTTTGCATTCTAAGTTGCGTTTTTTAACCTAGTAATAAAGATACTTGCATGCGTCAAACAACAATCCAATTACTGACAATGGGGATGAATCTGTTTAGGTTTCAGATTTCTGGTGGCACAGGTCAGGTGATCCATATTTTGATTATGCTGTATATACAGTGGCGGCACGGTGGCTGAGTGGCAACACTCAGGCACGAAGGTCGCGGGTTCGATCCCCGGGTCGCCCGGGCCTTTCTGTGTGGAGTTTGCATGTTCCTCCCCGTGTCTGGATGGGTTTCCTCCGGGTACTCCGGTTTCCCCCATCAACCCAAAACATGCCCGCACCCCTATGAACTAACATCAAGGACCATGTTGTCCACCCTCCTGTGGGCTCACCACCTGCAGAGGGGTTCATAGGGGGGGTCAGGTGCTATGAGTATTGGGCAGCACGCTGCCCCCGCGACCCAGCCGGATTAAGCGGGAGAAGATGGATGGATGGATACAGTGTTCAGAAATTTTACTCACTCCCCTATTTAATCTTCAATTTTCTCTCCTTTTGTCAACCACTTAAAAAAATATATCGGAGGGCTATTTCATAATGGGAATCTATTTCTAGAGCATTTTGGTTAAGATAACATTTTACATTTTCTGTCATTTTTGCACACAGTTTTGCATTTTATAACTTGGTAATAGCAAAAAGTAGATGATAAGTTGATTTGATCCATGACATAATGTTATATAATTACTCCCAGTGCGCATGACTCCATTAAGCATTCACATTTCACATGACAACCTTTGGTACCCTGCTGTTTCTGCTGCTAGTCCACCTGCATCACCAGTCCTCTAAGCCCCATAGGCCATCACTAGTCTGTTTGTTAAGTTTTAATTGGTTCAAAGGTGATGGGTCCTCTTTGCTTCTGACAATGCAAAAAGGTGCTGACAATCACATTACTGGGTGACAGTGGTTGAATAAAGCCACAGGGCATGAAAGTTTTAATGTATGGATTCAAAAAGAGCAAGAAAGGTTTTTGTCAAGCTGTTGTGGGCATGTTTACATGCACACCAAAAAGCTAATCATTATCTGTTTTCTGGAGTTACTGGATTTTTTAAATTTCATGTAAACAGTTACATCTGATGTGAGTAATCAGATTTCTTTCTAACCTGTGCAGGTTTTGACAAAGGGACATTTGTAAAAAAGGGAACCTAACCTGCTCTTGAACATACATCAGTTAGATCTAATAAGTGGGTTCCCTAATTTTTATCATCTATTTTTTACTATTTTTCCTCTGATATTTTAATCATTGCATCATTCATAGTTTAAACACTTTCTCATACATGTTCAAGCCTATGTATTTGTTTGAAGGTATTGTTATAACTTTGATTTGTGCATGTTTTTACTTCAAACTGCTCATATTGATGCTGTTACTCAAGTTTCATTGTTTACAAGTATGTCATACTCAAGGAGAGACAGAATGATTCAGACTGTCTATGGTGATTTGCTATGTGATACGATGCACTGTGGATAAACAAGGAAAGACAAGACAACAAATGAAAGGAGGCTGTGGACAAGTAGGCACAAGCTTGATCAGGCAATAGTTCTACAGCAATGGAAGCTAAACCGTGTTGCATAAGACAATGGCACAATTTTGGAAAAGTATGTAAGCAAAAACTGATGGAATTTTCCTGAACATCAATCATGTTTGTTACTAGTTACTAAGTTACTGGTGTTGGCAGATTTTATAGATAATAAAACAACATTACATCTTGTCTTATTTCTTTGGGCAATTCCCAGACATGCCACTTTGCAGGCGGCTCTTCATATTGCATGTTTTGATATCATGCCAACCCTAAACCCACCACAAATGTTGTTATAAAGATTCTGTAAGAGCGGTATCATTGACGAAAGTATATCTGAAGAAATAAGTGTCAGTGCTCATGAAATCTCCTCTCCCTCTTCCATATCAGAAATAACAGCTGCCAGATCACGAGACTTGGATTAGGATCAGAGCCTGCCAGCGTTTTTTCCTGTCCACTCAAATAAGCTGGTTTTAGCTGTTCATATGTTTCATTTAACGTGAGGAATCCAGTTATTTTCAGACTAATGATTGCCGAAAAGGTTGAATAGTGTAAAAAGTAATGAGAATTCAAAAGTCAGCATGCCTATTTTTGCCTTGTTCATTCTTGTATGTGCTAATAATTACAACTCTTTATAATCCCTTCTGCACAACAGGTACTAAGTAAACTGGAAGACCCATTATAGTTTCTTTTTTTCCCACAGATTTCACTTTTAGACTGTACATTTGAAAAAAATGTGTAATGTATTTGAGTGTTTGAAGAGCACACAGCATTAAACCTGTTTATCTAATATTTATTTCAGTATAGAGAGTTGGAGTTGTATTGTGAGCAGGTCTTGTCTCCATGGATCTGACCTATGACTTTGTAGCATATCCTGCTTGTTTCCAGATAATGACATGTCACAGTGTGAAACCTTCACGTCAAAGCAAAAACATCTCTGTGGAGACAATCAAGTAGCGTAACCTCTATCAGAAAAGTTACGCAGTACAGCTTTTAAGTGAGGACTGCAACAAATAGAAAATAATATAGCCAATAGAGTCGTTGAGTTCTTTGTTATCATTTACGGAGAACTGAAGCGATTGTGTTTCCATATCCCTAATTGCCTGATGCTCGTTCCTAAGTAGCAGTGGCATTCATTAGGCCTTTTTGCAGGTTACTGGCAGATTGAAGCTTTTCCTGTGATCACACCAGTTGCTGCCGGAGGCAAAAGACACCTTCCTTTGCACTAATCAGTTGAGTTTCACAGCCAGACGTGTGAACGCAGAGCTGCAGCCTAGATCCCCTTCGCAAGACTCATGTTTTATTCTTTGCACCTGCACGCTCACATCTTGTCCCTTTCTTCTATATTGGTCTGCCAGTGTTCTACTTGTATATTTGATTCTAGGGATGCGAGATATAACACAGTTAGGGATGGGATGAGATACAGTTTCCACAAGACAAGAAACATCAGGTGTACTGGCCATGAGAATGAGACGAGACAGTAACATAATTCCTACTGTATAAAATATGCAATTCAGTTTCCAATTTCTGTCTCACATTTTTTTAATTTAATTTTTTGTTGCCATTCTATTTCTGCCTTTTGGGACAGTCAGAGATGTGACTCATAAGCGTTGTTTTTTTTTGTCCAGTCCAAAATGGGGAAAAAACACATTTCCTTCATGTGTGCACAGTTTTGCCATGCAAGATCTTGTCACATCTCTAACTGCAACCGAATCGAAAAGGCTACAATTCTTTGAAGTACCACAATTTCCTTCACAAACAACAAATACTGTCTCATTCTGCATATAAACAGCTAACCCTGTAGTTTAGATCTGTGCGAAGCTGTTCTGAAATTGTATTTTTGTCAATTCATATTTCAGGCTTTTTTGATTCATTCCAATGTGAACTTTGAGGGAAATCTTATTAGTAATGCATAAATCACAAATCTAGTGACAATGCTTGAAAATCACAAGTAGATATTTTCTCCAAATTCATTCATCCTTATTTTATTCTACATTATAGGCCATGCACAAGGAATGCATTTTGCTTTTGACCCTTCTCTCTTCTTTTTACTAGGAAGCATACTTGCTCTGCAGTGGTGTCATATTAAACATTTTTGTAGTGCTTCTTGTTCTTTGGGGTCAAATGAGTATAACAGGAAAACACTTCATGCAGCCTGGGTGTGCTCCGTTAAGAGTATTTTCCAGCTTCCACTTTTGTTCAGTCAGAAAAAATGTCCTTTTTAGAGCTGAGGGCCTGCTCGGAAATTAGAAGGCTACAAAACATGAAGTTAAGTGACCTCAGACAACCCCATCTGCTTTAAATTTCTTTATTTATAAATTTCATTTATTTCTTAACTCCTCCAAAACCAAACCAAATGACCAGTGTTATCCTACATCAATGAGTTATTCTGAAATAGTTCATCCTACTCTTCGGTTGCCAAATTATAAGACAATAGAAATAAATGCTGTGTAATCTGATCACATAGTTTCAAACTATGTACATGCCAAACCTTAAAACAGAAAGGGTTTAAGAAACTGGTTTTAAAAGCTGAAAGGCCATCCAATTGTTAGAGCTGGACACACAAGACAGATTGGCTGTGAGATCGATGCCTGGCTCCTTCTGAAAGTTTTTCCAAGTCGTCATCTCATTTTTCAGTACACTATATGCTATCCTGTCCAATAAAGCCTATATGCCAAAACATTTAAACTAAAAAAAAAAGATTCTCATTAAACATTGTACAATGACATTATTTTTTAATGGGTTTATACTTTCAAGTTGATTGCATACTTTTTGTTATCCAACATACAAGTTTGCTCAATTTGGCTCCAAACATTAAGCAAGTTCTCAAAACTCAAATTTCCAAAGAATGTTTGTTTACACACCCCGGCCTTATAAAATGATTCACCAGATCAATAGCAGCCTGTCATGTGATGGCCACAGTCCTGCCCAGTGCACTTTCTCTCCTATCACGCCTGTTCAGTAGTTACAACCTAGATAGCTCTGTATCAGAAAGGTTACCTGGAAATGTGCCAGGGACACATGACTAGTTGTTTGAGGTTTTTGTTTCAGTATGAGCTAACAGGATGTTTCTAAATACTTGTTGGGTTTGGACGCACACTTCACATTTGAATTGAACGGATTTCATTTCACTGCATTCTTCAACTACTTGGAGAAGCTTGTTTTTTCAATATTGCAAACATGGTCCTTGCGTGAACGTTTGCAGCTACTGTAAGTAGTGAAGTTTTAGTTTTTATATGGGTTGATTATATGTAGCACATTGCTCCACACATTTCTTTGTGTTTTTGGCATAGTTTGGAGTATGTGTCAAAGATGTGTGATCATTTTCTTCAATAATTAACTAAGAGTAAATGATATCTACTCAAAACTCTAGTCATTAGCGAACCAAACAAGGAATTAGATCAGCAACAGTTGTAGTGCTATAGATACTTTATTGATCCCAAAGGAAATTCTAATTAACACAATTTTACTGCCATTTCCTGAATTCTTTAGTAGGCTCATTTCAATTTCATCAACATATTTTAAAGTGTGATGTGTAGTGTTTTACCAACGCTCTCCCATTCATATCCAAAAATGCAGTGTTTAAAGTTTAGCAACATGGATGGATGATGCATTTCACATACTCCGTTATATTAATGGACCACTCTTGAGTGTTGTGAATGCTTTATATGCACTATATGTTGCAGCAGGGTCAAAGCCAGTGTGCGTTATGGTTCTGTGGCTCTTTAAAGCATTTAAATCTAATGTGCCTGGATCAGATTTCACCAAGGAGCAGAGTGGAAACAGTCAATGAGTCCATAACAAGTGGACATCTGGTTGAAGGTTTCATTATTGTATGGCTGCTCATCTTTTATTTTCTGTTATTGCTTTATAATTCTTTTAGGAGTGGCACATTGTAACATTTTTGTGGGAAGAGACTTTAACTTGGATTATAATCATGAATAATTTATGACCAAACAGTATAATCCCTCATTCACTTTCATTTACATTGTCCAATAGATAACTTTTTCTTTGTCTATATGTGGCCAGCTTTAATGCAAATGTGATGTAAACCAGTCTTTATAAAACACTGCAACATTCTTAGTATAGATTGAATTTAAATAACTTATTTGTACTTTCTAAATTATCACAGTTATTATTTTTGTATCATTATATTATGACCTAAATAATCATCATTCTTTATTTATCAGAATAATGTTGACCTCTTGTGAAGTTGTTGATGAAGAGTTGATGAAAAAGCAGTTCAGATTGAACTTTTCAGTGTTATTCACATAATCAGAAGTCACTGTGCCATAAATAACAAGCGACTTCTAGAAAATTTCAAGAGATTTTTTAGTTTGGCATGATGCAAGTCTGATGTAAAATTTGTGGTTTGCAATTTTTAGTGTTTTCTTAAAAACCTTGACTAAAGCATGCTTATTTGATTTCATGATCCTCATATCCACTTTACAGTTTTACTTTTAATGCTGTTTTGCTGCTATTATTTTTTCATTTAACATGGTTAGAAACAGATTTTTAAAAATGATATTGTATTTGAGCATCATTGCAACTAATTTTGGTTACAATTTACAGACCAAGTTTCTTTTTTTATTTGTCAACGAAACACCAGTTCACCACCTATTTGAAGTTAATTGTTATATAGTACTAGTACTTCTGTTACTGACTTTACAGTATAGCCACACGGTTTTTCACATCTCTTTTCGTGGTCTGTATTTGCTTCTTGGCGTAATCTCTTGTTCACTTTTTAAAATTTCATTTGTGGTCTAAATGAAACTTAAGTCTAATCTTTAGTCTGAGCCTCGCCTCTCTGGGGCTGATATGGACGGTTGGCTCAATGGTTGAATTATTAATTTCTGTGACTCACTCTTCAACCACTGCTCCATCTCTGCTGTTTCCACTGACATGTTTTAACCCCACCTAATTTGGTCTGTGCACAACGGTAACACATACCCAAGTGCCAAAGCTTATTAAAAGAAAATCTTAGACCCCACATGCTTGTGTGATACATCATTTTAAAGCTTAGACCTTCTAGTTTCTGTAGATGTGCATATGAAGACTGTGAGTGGAGGCTAACTTACAGTACAGACATTCAAAATTGTCTAAAAATTGAATTTTTTTGCTTCGGAAAAATACAAAATAATAAAGGCTGTAACTTGGGCATACTTTATCCTAGACATTGGTGGCTCACTACACCCACTGCTGAACTTGTTGGTAACAACTGTGTAAAAGTTCAGACCTCTAGGCCTAAGGGTTTGGTGCCGTGACCATTTTTGTAAAAATATGTCAATTCGGCACAAGTGTCCAAATATGTACCAGATGTTCCAAACTATGATAAGATGTAATGTATAATAAATAAATCTTCTTCTGAACTTTAGGCATGTTTTCTTAAGATAAAAAACTAAAACAGGTGCCCCCCACCAGTGTCTGTGCGTAAGAGCGAGTCAGAGGCTGTCCTCAGGCCGCTGCGCACGGATTTCCTCTCTCACTACAGCCCCTCTGCCCCACATGGGGCCCACCGCCAAAATCGTCTTTTCATAGGCTACTCAGATCTGTCAATCATTTCCTGAAAGAATCAATGACTGAAGAGCTTTTGCCATGATCCTGTCCCTCGCTCATGCACAATACGCAGCGAACTGGACGCGCTCGTTTTGTTCCCCGAGCTGTAGCGCACTGCCCCAAAGCCGCACCGAAGCCTGGATATGCTTGTTTTGTAGCTAAGAGTGTGGTGACAACAAACATACCCCACACCGCTAACAGGAGCTAAGCGTTTAGCTATGCTAAGGACCAAGAGTGAGAGAAGTAGAGAGATGCGTCGCTCATCCATTCAGACAAACACGGACTTTCTGGATTATTTCTATCCATCCATCCATCTTCTCCCGCTTAATCCAGCTGGGTCGCGGGGGCAGCTTGCTGCCCAATACTCATAGCACCTGACCCCCCCTATGAACCCCTCTGCAGGTGGTGAGCCCACAGGAGGTGGATTATTTCTCCACATGGAATTATTTTATGAAAAAAACAACTGGATATTCTTTTTCTGTGGATTGTTACGGACTAAGTGAGCACAGCTATTCCTGGACTGGACCCGTTTCGTACCGACAGAACCGGCTCAAAGCTATACACAAATATGTTTTGAATATTTTTGAAAATTATAAGTTATGGCTCTTTGGGCTCGCTGTGTGCCATAAAATGAATGATATGGTTGTTTTACTGAGTAATTAAGCTTTCAAACGATGTATAGCATGTCAATAGTGGAAAAATAAGTACGGTGAATATCTGGCTTGACTTTTTAATGTTGTGTAATCACCCGCCGGTGGGTGGGTGGGTGGCAAGTGGTTTTAAACCAGATATTTTCCTCCAAATCACACATATTTATATGAGGCCTTCTTGTATTGTTTTATTGCTGTGTTATAACCGCTACAGTAAAATGTGGTTTGACGTAGGGGGCTCTTTTGAAGGTGATACATTTTCACTTCCTGCTGTGTAATCACGTGTCTGCAAAGGTCAGTGTTCAGTGAGTGACAAACTGTGAACACGACACTCACAAACAAGACATGAGCCTTTTCAGGAATGGCCACTTATAGCCACTACTATGAGGTCTTACCGAACTCTGTATTTACTCTGCTCCACAATGTTGTTGTTTATTCGATTAATCTGTTGATGGTGTCTTAGTTTTTATCACTTTTTATCTTGCTAGGCAACAACAGCTGCACTATATGAGGAAAAGATGTGATATATGATTGTCTATACCATTATTATTTATATTTTGGCATACTAAATACAATTAAAAATACACATTCCTCTATTTAGTCAAACTGTGTCAAAATTAAAAACTTAACGCTAAACCAAGCCCAAATCAGGTATATGAGATATATTTGAGATTATTGCACCAATATAGCATTCTCAATATTTTTGCGATATACTGTATGCAGTTTTACTGAGATTTAAAGGATAAACCACAGAAACTAGAATACATATGCTGAGGTGACTGAACAGTTTAATCTGCTTTTTCACTTATGGAGCTGCTGTTTTCTCTGTAGTTTTTACACAGGATCAAAAAATAATTCTTAGTCCAGTGACGGTCAGGGACATTTAATTGTTTCCGATCAGAGATGTTTTTGGATGAGACCCATGTTTCTCTGCTATGGTTCAATATCAGAGAAGGGACCAAGTGACAGTTACTTCTGAAACATCACTTCTGATTTTTTTTTCTTCTGTTTTTTCAGTCAAGATTTAAGGATGTTAATGGGCCTTTACCCGATTTTGAACCATAAATGGAGAGCATACACTCTATGAATAAAGTAGTTTCCCTAAACTACAAAAAGTAAAAGTCAGGAGCCCTTTAAGAGTTATTGAGTCGTACTATTTCTCCTGATATGGATTTTACCTAAGCCATTAAGAGCCAGGTCGGTGCTAACCTAAAATCAATATTCCAGTATTCCAGAAGGTTTATACACTTTCTTATTCATTTGAGTAAGATTTCCAGTGGGTATCGAGTTACTGTTTGTACGAGTCTACCCTTGACATGTAGTTTGTGAGGAAATGCGAAACATCATGATGCTCATCACCCAAACGTCAAATTAGATCAGAGGGGAACTCTTACAGGAAAATAGCATTGCATAACTACACTCCGAGTCCCCTCTGTCTCACGAGGACACCATCACAGCGTTGTGTCTCTTTGTCAATCCTCCTTTAGCCAGTTGCCCATAAAGAGCCCAAAAAGAAGTCTCAACCAGACAGGGTGACTCAGCCTGCACACTCCCATGACTAGCTAACTCATGACAGCCATGATGGGCAGCAGAGAAAGGATGTTGTACATTTAATCATTACAGGCCAATTAGGCCAGTAACAGAACATCACTTACCACCATTAAAGACTTGGGCACATAGATGCTTTACAACATGAGTATTGCTTTGGAATGAAGAAGTGGTATTTCTTATTGACAACCTGTTATCCTAGTTCTAAGTAGGTAAGGCAAGGCAAGGCAATGTTTATTTGTATAGCATAATACGTACAGAAAGTAATTTAAAGTGCTTTACAGAATAAGAAATACATTAAAATCACAATAGAACAAATCAAAACATAAATAATCATCATAAAATTCAAAAGCGAGAGAGGCATTAAATTAGAGAGTAGAGTGCGGAATGAAAAATGAAAAACATTTCAGTCATATGCACAGCTAAACAGAACTGTTTTGAGCCTGATTTTAAACAGAGTCAAAGTAGAGGCCTGTCTCACATGTTCAGATTGCTCCAGGTTTTAGCTGCATGAGTCTGAAACGTTGACTCCCCATGTTTATAGTCCTGACTCTGGGCACCAGCAGGAGGCTGGTCCCTGAGGTCCTCAGAGTGCAAGATGGTTCATACGACACTAACATGTCACAGATGTACTTTGGTGCTCGGCCATGGAGAGACTTGTACACAAGCAGTGTAAAGTCTATTGTCTGAGCCACAGGAGCCAGTGCAGAGACCTGGGCACAGGACTTATGTGCTCGTACTTCCTGGTTCGAGTCAGGACCTGAGCTGCAGCGTTCTGGATGATCTGTAGCTGTTTTACAGCTCGTTTGGAGAAGCCAGTGAGTGGCTGTCACAGTAATCTAACATACTGGAGACAAATGCATGGATAAGTCTCTCCAAGTCTGCTTTAGAGACAGGAGATTTTTGATTTTTGCTATGTTTTTTAGATGGTATAAGGCTGCAGATGTTATTGATTTTATGTGGCTGTTAAACTTCAAGTCTGAGACTATGATTACCCCTAGATTTCAAGCCTGATTTGAAGGTTTTAGAGAGAGAGACTGGATCTGACTGCTGACACTGTCTCTTTGTTTCTGTGGGCCAAAGACTATGACTTCTGTCTTGTCTGAGTTTAGCTGGAGAAAGTTGTTTTGCATCCACACACTGATCTGTTGGATGCAGTTGCACAGTGAGTCCATTGGTCCATTGTCCCCTGCTGCCAGTGAGAAATTCAGCAAATTCATCCTCCCTATATAGCAGAGTTAAGCCTTTTTATTACTGTATTAGCTAAACTTATATAGGGAACCTCATATTGCTGTGCCAAATGGGATTGGATTAGTATAAAGAGTGTTTTGAGTCAGTTTTGTGTGTGTATTGAACTGTGTATGATTTTATATTATATTGTTAAATCCATCCAACATTAATTGATTAAACATTTTCTTATTAAAAAGACCTGACCTACTTGTCTTTATGGTTTACCATAATGAGACTTTTCACCAAATAAACTGTGTTATTTGCCAAATAATAATAACTACTGATGTGGCCTGATTTGTGTGATAAACTAATATGACACAGAGATTATAATATGATATAAGAGATTAAGACTGACTATATAAACAATTCAGTCCATCATTGATCCTCACTGATTAAATTTCACCATTTGTCTCTGACTGTTTGAATAGAGGTTTGTAGCACTTTGTAAACCTTGTTTATAAAAGTGCTCAATAAATAAAGGTGTATTATTATTATTATTATTATTATTATTATTATTATTATAATACCCTCCCTCCGGAAGAGCTGGAGGAAGTGTCTAGGGCGAAGGAAGTCTTGGGAGTCCCTGCTTAGACTGCTGCCCCTGCGATTTGGCCCCAGATAAGCCGAAGAAGATGGATGGATGGATGGATATTATTATACTGAAATGCATTTTATTATTATTATGAAAACTACATCAGCAAAACATATTCTTTTAATCTAGACCATTAACTCTCAAAATGTTGAGATGCGAGTTTAGGCTTATATTTGTTCAGGCTTTGGTGTACTTGGAAAAGCAAAATTGTCTGAGGTGTTTAGTTTGAAAAGTTAGAGAAGCACTGATGTAGAAGTGAATCCAAAATGACTTTATAAAAGGCTTAATCACTGTGATGGAAAGGTCATCTCTTTATTTCCTTTACAAATTGCCTTTCGGTTGCTTCGTGGAGCATTGATTTGCCTCCTCAGTCGCTCTGATCAGTATTGACAGTGTTCACCTCAGCTGGTTTGTGCTGAATGCTTTGTAATATTGGATAGGGGAAAAACAAGAAAATTAGCATTATCATGAAGCACGGCCTTTTCCTCAGTGAAACATAACAGGTGCATTCAAAACACAAGGACAAAACCAGTCATTTAAAAAGATTCATTTGAATATCCTCCCTGGTATTTGAAACACTTTCAACAGGAATGCTTTGATTGTCCTGCCCACTCAACCTTGATTTCTTATTTAAAAACGTCTGTGATCAGTTTTATTACTTTTACGGTGCTCTTTGTAACTTTTGGGGCCTGATCTTGCCCCTAGTCTTAGCAGTAGCACAAGTGCAAAGTTTGGTGTGAGCACACTGCGCTGAGTGCCAGTTCTGTCGGCAAATCCAACATTCTGTATTCCTGGTGCCTCTACTGGTGCGTTCTTGCATTGTGGGGCCCCGGAGCTGTTTTATTCTACTCATATATAATTGTTCCCACATCCCTCTGTACTGCTGTAATGAGGCAAAGACATTACAGACATTACTCACACGGGCATTACTTTTAAATGCCACAGCGGTCAAAGATTGGTTCAGACTCCATCACCGTATACGTACTTGTACCGTCCCACTCCGGCCTCCAGCAGCGAAGTACAGCCTGACCTGGACATGCCCCCTCCTTTGTGCTTGTGCTACCGCTAAGACTGGGGACTAGATCGGGCCCTGGGTGTTGGTTTGTGGCTTATCTCTGTGAAGATGTTATTGCTTTGCTTGTAATATTCCACAGTATGCATAAAAAAACAAAAAAACTGTGAGTGGGGTATTCATTAATGTCATACTGTGAAACATTCTAGGCAAACAATTGCATCTACATGGAGACACACGTGGCGAATCACCAAAAAGTTACATATTGCATGTTCAAGTATTTTCACATTTCTTTTTTTTTCTTTTCTGTATCTATCCCTGTGTTTGTCATGATTCATTGCTTTTGTTTTTCTACTTTCTCCTTGTCTCTTTTATGTGATGTTGTTGTCCAGCCACCCAGTGTGCGCCTCTGTCTGCTCTCTCCATCCTCCCATCTACCCATGATCCTCTCTGCTCCCTCCTGACCACGGTGAGTCTGGTCAAATCACCAACACATATTTACACCATAGACCATATAAAGAAGTGGACTAAAGGAGTGTGGCGTAACTCATGGTGTTAAATGAAGCTCACAGAGGCAAGTTATTATAGTTATGGGGCAAACTTGAAGCCGAATTCCGAATAGAAATAAATTTATGGACAAAAAAGGAAAATAAAAACACCTGGATCATGTAGAGTGGGTTAATACGAACATTTTAAGACCAAAATGAAAACCCTGACAGCATTTACAGAGAGAGGGGCGACAGTTTCTCAATACAAAGTGAATTTAAGGCGATGGAGTCAGTGGAGATAGAAGTGTCCATGCTTACTTCATATTTGGAACGTGGCGGCCGGCGGATTAGCTATGTCCTTATACAGTCTGATTATTTAGACTAGGACTGGGTACCTTTTCCTTTTTTCTCAGTTACTGTACTTGATGTGTGAACGTCATCCTATATTAAACATTATCTTTACTGACAAAACAGCTACAGTGTCTATTAAAGTCTAGTTATCTGAAGAAAACATTCGGATTATTTGTATTTTAATGCTCTCCCAGGCCCCATCGGAATCAAAACATGTTATCAAAAGAGAAAATGCTTTTGTCGTTACAGTGTTTCCGGGCTATTATGTAAAGATGTGTAGACTAGACTAAGTTGTTTTGACACTGTGTTTCAGACACAGGAAGGAAGTCGTATGAATTCTGTACCAACCTAAAAGAAAGCCTGCTTAAACTTCTTAATGTGCATGTAGTCGCTTATACAGAGATATGTAATGTGCAGTTAAAAAATCAACTTTTTAAACACATTTTTCTCAGTTTAAGGTTTTCAAATAGTTATATAATATCTGAATGACCTACATATAAAAGCGTGTAAACTGTTAACCAAATGATTCTCTATGGTTGGTCTGTGACGTTACTCCATACAAATGCCTTTTTGTACTCTAAATCCACAGTATTTTTTGTGGCCCTGCATATTTTGACATTTATATCTCTGACGTTTCCTGGTTATTGTTTCTTTATTACTATTTCAGTGAGTTAAAAAAAAATGTTATGGTCAAGATAAATTTTGATGGATTAATACATCACATTCTAGTTTGCATTTTAGAAAGACCGTGAATCCTAATTATTCACCAGTTTATAAGTGCTTTTCACACCTCTCAGAGACTAGTGAGGAGATTTGCAGTGAATGTAAAGCAAACATCTAGCATACTAACAGCACTTACTGATTGTTAGCCAGAAAATTGCTTTCTCCCTAGATGTAGACACACTCACCCTCAAGAGCTGCTTATGCAATATTATTTAATATTATATATATTAGTAACGAGACAAGACAAGTTTTGCTGAAATAAATAGGAAAAAAAGCAGCAAGTGGACCTTTAACTTTGACTTTTTAACCCGCTTGGGATTTTCTAAATTGTGATATGAGAAGCTGCTGTTATTGTGATCTTTGTATTTTATCTTATGAACTCTTATGGACGCTTATAATCAATAGTTTGTGTCTGGACCTGTAGCCAGACTTGACCCTTCCTCCTCTTTTCTCTTCCTCCTCTTTTAATACTATTGGCTTTATTGTGGGTGAGCCAGACATTTTACGCTGTCGCCTCATTCAGGGATCAGACCCAAATGAACGAGGGGGTGGTGTCAGATTAGCGGCAGCTCAGACCTGTGTGGGCTGAGATCTGACAGGCGCGGGATTATGACATCACACGTCTGTTTCGGAGGCATTAACACACGGTCCAGGGTCAGTAATGCAGTTAAAGATGTTAGATGGGGGGATGTGACGTTAAATAATCTAATCTGCTATTACATTTATTTTCATATTTCTACACACACATATACACATACCATTGTAATGCGTTGCCTGCACCTCATAAATTACTATGTACTTTCACTTATTGAATACGGTCTCTTTGGTTTGTATGACAATTTATTAGAACTACATGAGTCATTTTCCACAATTCACAATTTTATTTTGGTACGTTCATGTATGAGTAATCCCTTACCAAACCACATGTGTTAAAATGTTTCTATGGCAGCCTTTGTAGTTTGAACCATAAGCTTTACCATTATCATGTTTAAATGCGGTAAAGTTGTACCTTGCCATACCTTTTCTGATTGATTATCTGTGACGCTTTATCAGAGAAGTTACATAGTGCACCTTTAAATAATGTCTTGTTCATCTTTGAGCCCAAACAGTCTATCACTTTCCAGAGAAATCAAATGAAGTAGCCTCTTGATTGTATAAAAGTGTCCATATTATGCTGTTTTCTGATCTAGGTATGTTGTTTCCTCATCAAAGTTCATGAGTTGTGTTTTTTTTCATTCACACATCTGTCATGCGATAATACAGGAAGTGCTCTACTATGCTCCACTTTTTAAACAACAGACACTGCAATTTTGAATCATTTTGATAATTTGGAAGTTCCAGTCTCTACTGAACTAAAGGTAAAAGGCCGCTGTTTCCTTGTAAACTTGATGACATTACAAAATGGAGCATTTTGAGCTTTGGAGATGTAGACTAATGATAAATGGTTACTCAAACATGTGTGAATGAAACAAAACACAATTCCAGACATGCTTTTGATGTAGTAACCACATTCTAACGTGGCTTAAAGGTGCACTGTGTAACTTTTTGGTTGGTTGGTTGGTTGTTTCTTTGGAGATGCCATTGCTCTGCCTGGAATGTTTGAATGAAGATTCTGCCTGAGTGAAGTTTCCTCTCCACAGATCTGACCTGTAACTTGTTTTGATTTGGTCTCCATCGAGATAGAAAGGTCTAATTGCATACTGTGAAATATTCCAGATGAAGCAATTGATGGAGCCTCCACCAGAAAAGTTACACAATACACCTTGAAAGCTCACAGGAGTAAATTTTGCACAATATAGAACCTTAAAAGTTTGTTCGTAATTAAAACATTAGTATTATTTTCAGTGTAAGGATATGTAATATACACACAATTAGCACTGTTTCTTTCCTGTAAATCACTTCACAAACTATAATGAAGTTAGTTACATCACTAACTAAATCAGTGTAGCATCATGTGTGACAATTACCAAGATTTACTGGAAATTCCTAACATTGTTTCCTCTCAGGACAGTGCGCTCTCATGGAATGGGTTGTTTTTGGGAAATATTTTTAATTAAATCTTATCTTTTTTATCTTGTATTTTTCTCTCTTAGGTCACTCTTCAGAGTCTGGAGAACTTCCTTTGCCTTTTCCACTATGTCCAGCATCTCCCCAACCAGACCAAAGATGCGCTGAAATTCTGGTACGTTGATGTTTTGATTGGATTTCCATCAACATTTTAGTATCAGCCTCTACCAAGCAACAAAAAAACACTGAATGCCTTATCAGCTTTCATGTAAACAAACATTAATAATAAAAGCTCATCGATATTCAGTTTTTACAGATTAAGTTACAAAATGTTTAAAATTGTGGCCCAGCTCTGAAAAAAAGTTGCATTATACTTTTGTCTGACTATATAGTTATAATCTGTGACACACAGCACTCTTCTGATTAGAGAAACAAAGTCTAGAGCAGTGGTCAATTGGCCATGTATAAGGAGTAGGGGAAAACTGTATTTTTTGGTGCAAGGACACCTCAAATAACAATTACTCAAACATGCAACTTCAAGTGCATAAACAAATGAGAAGGGGAAACTGTTATGGTTAAAAGCTGATTTTGCATAATATGTCTCCTAAAAGTGAGCTGCTTTAAACCATTGTTGACCTTTTATGTAACCAAAATTGAGTTAAATTTATTCAGGTAAAAAAAAAGAAACACATTAGCAACCTCTGACCAAAACTACTTTAAGCACTACTTTCTTGTCACTGTAAGTCTTATCTTATCTGTAGTAAAAGGTTTCTCATATTATGCAATCTGCCTGCATTAGAGTTGGAGGGCCTGGCTGCATAGATTTCCATACTGATGAGGGAAAGTTTAGGCACATTAGCACCTCTCCGGCTTCTTGTTTGTATTCAAAGCTGTTTAAGTAATGCACGCACACTGCACCTGGAGTTATCCACATTAACATTCATGAAATCTGCCTGTCTTCGACTGAGTGCTGATGACTTTGGACAGCTTCAGTTAAAATGGTTGAGAGAAAAAAAAACGCTTGTGTCCAAACAGGAAAAAAAGTAACATTTACTTTGGATTTATTCTCGGCAATAAAACAACATAATTGGCCACTCCAGTCTTCTTTGCTGAAATTTTGGTTTTGTCAGAAGAATATCAAAAGAAACAGTTGGAGTAGATGCTGAGGTGCATTGTGAGACCAAGCCAGACCTGAGCTATACTGTGGTTGTGTCCCAGGGCAAGATACTTCACCTAAACTGCCAACTCAAGTTATTTAGTATCTAAGGAAGAGCTTCTGGCGTAGAACCTGCAACTGATTCACTAGCACAACCTATTACTGGATGAGAACCCTAAGGAAGTTATGGCCAGGGACAAATAAATAAATCTAATGAGAGAAGTTATATAGATCTGGCCAAGATTGTAAAACTTATATCAGGTTATTCATCTTGTTTTCAGATTTATTATTAACTTTGACTGCTTAATTCTAGTCTAGAGGTAATTTATTTTAAGATAACTTGTCAATTAAATTATCTGTCCATGCAGCAATATAATTTCACTACTTTTAAGTCAATTTTTGATAGATTTAAGTGTTTAGATCTTAAATTTTGGACATGCCTTTTTGCAGTCTCTGGACACAACTGCTTATGACTGCTGGTTCATTGTGAGACTGAGAAAGGACTAAGTGGGTGTGAATAGCAGTTATTTATTAAATATGTGTAGTACTTGTGGTTCAAAATCAGGTAGGGGCCCTTTAATTTGTTGTAGATTTAAAATAATAAACAAAATTTGTCTAATAAACAAAAAATATAGGCGATGCCAAAAGTTGTGATGATGTGATGAATACAATCATGCTGTTGTAACAGTAGGAATGCAGTCCGATCGTATCTCAAAATGTCTTCAAACACTGACTTAAATAAGCTGTATTCAGTGACTATGACATTACATTACCTACAGTGTGAGGCCATATATCAAGATGATTATATAATAACTCTACCATATCACAGTATTTTTCCCCCTTTTTATTTTTGTAATTATATTCTCTATGAAGTTTGTAGACTTTAGACTTTCAAACTCACCATGCAATAATAATTAGCTAATCAGGTTCAGACAAAATGAAATGAAAAAAGTAACATTAGGGAAGTTCTGTTGTTTAAAAATGTCCAATTTAGTTTAACAATATTGTCCCCATTCAATACATATTTGTTTGATTGGGCTAAATATCTTCCACACATTTTGAATGGAAGCAGTCCTAAAGTCCCCGGTAATGAGGGAACACAATTATAATTATTGAAAATGATTGGTTAAAATAATTACTGTTATTTTTATGTTGCTTATGATTCAGTTTAGAGCTCAAAATGTAATTAGTGTATCCAGAGGCACAGACAAACAGATCTAAACACTAATATTTGTTCCATTACAAATGTTCCAGTAAACAAAGTGATATGTCTTTTGTGTTGCTTTTACACCTTTTACAATTTATTTGGTTTTCTTTTCTTTATTGTATTTAAAAATTCCATTTGTGATCAAATCATTTCCATTTAATTTTGTAAATCTTATTGAATAGTGAAAAAATATTATGTTGAAGATTTTCTAGGATGATAATTCCCATTGAATACACCTATGTTTTACTAGCTATTATATTATTATTGCTAACCTTTAAATAAATAGCATATGACATTTAGTTTAGGGTCCTGTACAGGTCAGGGAGGGCTTGGCCTTGTTTCTGAGGCCTGTCCCCTCGCCATGTGACATCATGTGCTTTCATGTGATACGCTGATCTGCTGCAAATCTGAAAGGCTTCCATTTGAAATTCCAATTTAATGGAATTTGTGCTGCAGGACAGAAAATTCAGTCAGCCATCGTGTAAGGAGGTATGCGAGCAGAGCCGACTGAGCTCAAGTTTAACCCGGAATATACACAACATGACGGGAGCAAAACTTTCAGGATTACAGACATTTGGTGAGATAAATGATTGTTTGTAAAGCCACAGCTTGCAGGAGGCTATTGTGTAATTTAGCAGGGAGAGAAGTGTTTACAGTTATTTGCTTGGTGATTTGCTGAGCTAACTCTGGGGGATTTCCTAAGTTAACAATACTGTGAAGAGGTTTTTGTTGACAAAAAATTCAGCTAAAATGAGAATATGGTAGAACCAAATTCATTCATTTTGCTCTAATTGAGATGAGACTAGGGAGTGCCATGTGGACTTAAGACGCTAACATTATTCTTGCCGATGTTAAAGGGTTTTGTAGATCAAATGAATTAACATTTAGTCCTTAATGTAAATAATAGTTCAGTTGCAAGAGGTAACGAAAGCCTTGGCAGATGTCTATAAAGTGTGTCTTGAATATTGAGTTTACTCTCTCGTGTGAGCGATACAAGTGTGAACGTGCTTGGAGGAGAAAGCATTGTTAACTTGCTAACTAGCTACAAACTGGATCATACACTTTTTGTCACTAGAGGGATATTTGTTTAGCTGCTGCTTTGCTTATATAAGAACACTTATTTTCACTACACATAGTAAGATGTTCATTTTGTTGCACCCCATGCTTACATTAGCCTGCTGTGTTTTTGCTCAGAGTTGATTTGGCCTATTTATTCTAGGGAGGCATGCAACTTGAGCATTTACTTTAGAATATAATGATGAGTGGTTTGCCTGTGGACCTAAAACATATTGTTTATTATTCTTAAATAATTGTTGCAAACCAAATGTAATTTTACAATTTGTTAAAATCACACATTTTCAGTAAACATGGAGCAGAGGATTGACTGTAGACCACATTGATTAAAAAGGTCCATCATTTACAATTTGAAATGATTAAAATTGGGTTATTGTACAACCTTGTACTGTGATGTTAATATCATGATAAAACAGCACTGACTTCTTTGATAGTATTTGTTATATCCCTTGTCTTGTTTTCCCTTTTTCAGCTCAGACATGAGTGGGGCCAGTAACACGCTGGCCAGGGAGTTTCTGACAGATGTGCATCAACTGTGCAGCGCGGTGGCCCAGAGGGCAGAGGCCCGGGACGAGGATGAGGAGGAGAGTCACATGGTTGCTTTGGGGGAGTACCTGGTCCGGGGGCGGGGCTTCCTTCTGCTCAGCACTCTGGACTCCATCATTGACCAGGTCAGTCACAAATCAATTACTTTCATGAGATATCATTGCAGTATTTTACATTTTATAATCAAAACCACAGTTGCCCACAATAGTCTTTATAATAGATGGGTTGACGAGAAATAAAATAACTTTATTATTTCAATCACAGGGCAGGTTTGGTTTGGGCAAACCAAAACAAACATAGCAACACTGGGGGATGTAGTTTGACTTATTTCAGCAGAAAAACCTGCTGAGGGAAAGATGCTTTTGTCTCACCTGGATCAAAAGTTTGATCTCCTTGTTCCACTGTTGTGACACTGGATATTCGTCTGAATGTTCCGCCTTTTCCTCATCGCTTTTAGTGAAAACATCCCAGATAATGTCTCTGAAGAACTAGAATCAAGAGTACCACACATATCAATCTGGCTTCTGCTAAAGGAGAAGTTTTGTGCCTGTGCAAATTATTTCTAGTAATAACTTTTTCTATCTATTGTATATTGTGTATGTCACACTCACTATTTACAATAGTTGCTCAATATATTCAGTGCAGCCAGTTTCCCATCAGCCCCTCTGACCTCAGCTGGCCTTAATCTCTGCCATCAAAAGGAAATTGCACACAGTGTTTGCTCAGAAGACACAGTTTAATCAAAAGCATGAGAATGACAATACAGTTCAGGCATAAGGCTGCAGCAGTACAAATACACAATACCATTTCAGATCAGTTGTAAATTTGCATTGCATCGTATTTTTATCTACTGACAAACTTAGCCTGTCACAGTAATTACTAGATTATTTTATCATTCAGTAGATTTTAGGTGAATGATATTTCTAGTGGGGAACTTTTTCTTGTGTCACACATATTTCGAACTCATAAATCTCCTTGAATGTTTCTTTGTGTCATTCACTTGTTGCAGTTAATCTCTTATTATGAATTATGAATATCACGCATTAACCAGGAAAAAGTCTCATTGAGATTAAAAATCTCTTTTTCAAGAGCGTCCTAGCCAAGAGGCCACAGAATTACAGTTCCAAAACAGATAAAAAACATAAATACAATACATTCAGTATGACAGAATAATCAACACAATTCAAATATAGTTAAAACAATTACACCCTGAGGATTCCAGATCTCTGTTTTTTTTTTTTTAAATTTGTTTAAAAGATTCTAAGGAGAACGGCTCCTTTAACTTCAAATCAATTTGTAAAAAATTCCATGCCGAAGGAGCTTAAAACTGAAATGCTTTCTTACCAAACTCAGACTTTACTCTGGGAACTGGCAAGAAGATCAAGTCCTGTGAGTGCAGGCTGTAGGCCTCAGAACTTTTTAGAACCTCATGCCTTTGCAGGTAAGAAGGGAGCAGACCAAGAATACATTTATATATTGTGTGGCTGTCATATTTTTGTGACTAGCCTAAAAGAACCACCAGAAGGTATGAAATCTGCTAATAATTTACATTCCATGCTTGTAAAAACCTTTATATTTATATAATCTTATGAAATGTGTAATCTCTAACTCCTTCTTGTTTCATAACTAGAGACATTTTTGCCTCTGCTCTAAAAGTGATTGCTTGTCCTGTTTTCTGAACACCATTAAATGCAATTGCCATGCTTTGTGTACACTTTAAGTTTGTAGCGCTATAACAGCCAGAGCCTAACTATGTTCTAGTTTGTCAGTGTCAACAGACCCGTACTTCTGCTCACTGTTGTTTTGTCTAGGAAATTACTTTCATTAGAGCAACATTTTTGGGGGGATGCTGAAAAATATGAACTAATATGAAGTATGAAATAAAACCAATTTACAAAAGGGCACAGAGATCGATGGCTGATACAGAATTACCGTACTTTTTGAATAACTTGGTTTACATTTATAAAGCAACAGCACATGTCAAGAAGTGTATGAGCCTGAGAAACAACTGGCTGAACTATTACTCTAAATTTAGGCCTGTCATGTTAATTACAATAGCACATTGTTTTTTGTGCCTCATTATCTATCTGGTGTACATATTCTTTTCAATATTTTCCCTTTTTTCTCTTTTAATATCTTGTTTCGGCCATTTTTCAGAGTTCATGTAAAAGTCCTATTACATTTGTTGGTTATTTTTTTTAATTCATGGCTTTAGAGAACAAACGGGTCCAGATTCTTTTCAGAATGGTTGAATTGACGTAAAATAAGTGGGTTATAGATTTGCATTAATGTTTTACTTGTCCATGAGATTGCCTTTTATCAGAATCCAGACAAACAAATTAAGAAAAAGTACAAGGGCTCATATCAGCCCCCTCGGAAGATGAACACAATATATGATAAGATTTGAAGTGTAAAGTGTTGAATTAGCAACTTCCTTGGCTAATAATTGGTTAATTGTGTTATTTATCAAGCCTTTAATGGTATTATATATTTAAAAATTGATTTGCGTCTTGTTATTGTGTCTGTGCCATAAAGTAGTTTCAGTGTTATTGTTCATTGCTATATCTCTGTAGCAGTATATATTGTGCTTCAAAATTTGTTATCTGACTTATCCACATTTGTACTGCGACATATGCATGAAACTTAGCAGTGTTGGCATGTTAGCAGTTCGTATGCTGCAGACAGAGATTGCACAGAGGGCTATTGTGTCTCTATTAAAGGCACCAGGCTCTGACAGCTCCACTGCTCCTCTGCTTCACCCTGATGCTCTGAGTCCAGGCCTCTCACTGCGCTCAGTATTGATCCCTTTGCTCATGTAAACAACAGGAGTTTAGGGTGAAGTGGAGGACCAAGCTTTTATCCTCAGTAATTCACAATGCTTTGATGTTGTGATTGTGTGGGTAGGCGGTGCAATTTCAGAGCTCTGCATTGAACCAAACACGGAAGGGGTGGGTGAGGTGAGACATGAGTGATATATTGTTCTCCTCATAATATGTCCTAGATGTACTATTTAGTGCCTTTCAAGAATGAGTTTTACATTGCATTATTCATTCAGTCCTAACTTGAGGGTGGGAAGCTATAGCCACAGCTGCCCTGGGGTAGTGACACAACCGAGGCTGCCAGTCTACGCCATCGGCCACTGCAACCACTGCAACCACTGTCATCTACTTTCTCACTGCATGCATAAGCAAGACACTTCACTTCACCTACTCTACTTATTTAAGGACACAACAATAGCATGCACTAAAGCCACTGCTACACCCTTGTGGCACCTGGTATTCTCAGTGGTCTCCCATTACTAACTAGGCTCAGCCCTTGTTATTATTTTTGATCTTTACGTCAACTCAGGCTTTTAAAATCCACAGCAGGGCCCACAAATATTGTTAGTGCCACAGCAGCAAGCCAAATATTGGATATCGGTATTAGCTCAAAAAATCCATATCAGACCATCCCTAAATAATATTGTAAACCAACATTATATTATGATTGAAGTTATGGATAAATTGTGCCACAGACACAAAACACAGGATGAGTTTACAGCAGGGGTGTCCAAACTTTTTTCATCAAGGGCCACAGACCAGCGTGAGGGTCGATCGAGGGTCGTATACTGGTGGTTAAAACAGTAAGTAATTCAAATCTGTGCATTTATAACAGGTTTAAATGACCCTCCAGACCTTTGTTTATGCTTAGACCCTCAAAAGGAGACATTACCTTTGCTTGATCAAGGTAGATTTCAAAAACATGCAGTAAAAAGTACTACTTGTGGTAGTATGGGCCAATTCACCTGGAAGCCTGAGGGCCAAAACAATTGGTCTGAGGGCCACATTTGGCCCCCAGGCCATAGTTTGGGCATGCTTGGTTTACAGTAAACTCTTAATTAATTAGATTATGCCATTTTATACTTAGAAAGTGTCTTTTTGTAGTAACAAAGGCATTACTGAATAAAATTAATTCATTGTTTAATCTGACATATTTTTTTTCTACAGCAAGTTATAATTGTGCATTGATGGAGCACTTGAAAAGAGTTCTGTTTTATGCGGTGGTGGTGGTATTATATTTTCAGCAGCTAATTTATTTTCTGCTAGATAGTTGTCTGCATTTGTGAAAGTGGAGAAACAGCAGAAAAATAAAATTGCTTTGCACAGCTCTAAACTTAGCCAAAGGAAGTTGGACTGTACTATTATATTACACATCAAATATCTATCACTTGTTTTACGTTCATCTGGCTAATGGGGACTTCAAGGCTCTGGGTTTATTTAATTGAAACAGAAGCAGTATGCGGTAAAATGCTGACAAAATATCTACCTGTTTTTGTTTACTGAAACCTTTTTGCATTTTAAGAACCCTTATTACATTGAAAATATGCCCTAGCCTGTAACAGTGGCAACATTTCGGCATTCAGTCATTTTCTTTTTATATTTAAGTTTAATTTCTTTGAATCTATTCACACTATTCACATTTTACATGGTGTGTATAGCAGAATAGTTTGTGCATTAACTCTAGATAATCCTGTTTTAGATATGAATTCATTTGATTATTAATGAATTATTAATGAATTAATCATTGCATTTATATAGCGCCTTTCATGACACTCAAAGCGCTTTACAGTTTATACAGTTTATTCACTCTGCACTCCTGAAGAATAACCAAAACATTTTCATTTTCTCAAGGGTTCTTTAGCACTATTTTTTTCTAATTTGTGAAAATCCGTGAAATCCGTCCATTAAATATGGATTTGAGTTGGGTTACAGGAGTGTTATCAAATGGCTTTTAATATTATAATTTATACATTTCTTTAGTTGTATTTTTCACTAATGTTGTGAAAGGTAAATTACCGTCCATTACCAAGTCTATTTAAAAGGATAACTTGGCTCACCAAAGCTCTATAGTTGATATGTTTTAATTCACACTTGTTGCAGGATGTTGATTGTTTTTAATTAGCACTTAGCGGAGCTGGTTCTCTCTGTGGTGAGGAATGCTCTGAATAGACTCGAGATCCTCACAGTCTGAGAAGTGTGGCTGTCGAACACACGCCACATTGCACACTGACACTGGCCTGGCTCTGCATCAGAAACTCACTGAGTGATTAAATAGAAAACCTCTTCATACATAGGCTCCAAATGATGGTTAAGACATGTGTAGTAGTAGCTAGCAGCAGACTTACTGTAAATGTTATATATGAGCATGTTTTACCACTTGATCAGCAGATGATAAACTAGTATAACTGTATTGCAAAGTTTTCCAATGAAACAGAATGGAACTGAACTGTATTTTTCTAGGGCAGAGGGTAGAGTGTTTCTGGTAGGGATTAGTTATCGTTACCTGTTATTTAAAAATGTGTAGATATTTGGACTGATGTTTTTTCTACCTCCAGTTTCTATGTGTCATTCGCAGTTTGTCCTCAGTGCATCAGATTTGTCTTTATCAGCAAACTTGTGAGCATTATAGGTGTATGCTTAGACAATTATACAACAAATTATTATAGGCTGTTTGTGAACAAAGAGTTCATAATGGATGAGTATGGATTTTTTGATTTTTGGATATCTGCTGTCATGTACTATGGCCATCATAGAGCAGTTTTGGGTTACTGCAACTTTAGTCTGTAGTTTTTACTAGTCGTGGCCTTTGTCAACCCATTGTGAGGATTTCATACTGGTTTGTGAACCAAAACACAAAATGTGAAAAAAAAAACACATGTACATCATGTGAATAAATTCAACGGTCCAATTTATTTTACTCAGTCTTTTTAGATAAATATTGTGTTTTTTGAATTTAACAAAATGTAAAATACAGATATATGGAACATGGATCATAACTATATACCGGGACAAGGCATGTCTTCTTGAAAATGGTGTTGCTTATTTGATGATCCAAATAGGACTGAGACATAATGTCCTGTGAGTGAGTGGTGAGAGTGACTTGAGGTAGCATCCAGCTGTGACCATGCCACATCCATTTGGCTTTACCTCTCTCTCCCTCTCCCTCTGTGTCTCTCCTTCTTTTACCCCTTCTCACTCTCTCACCCTCTTTTAACTTCCTCTCTCCACATTTGCCCCTCTCTCTCTTAGGAGCTGACCTGTCGAGAGGAGCTGCTCACTCTGCTGCTGTCACTGCTGCCACTGGTCTGGAAGATCCCAGTTCAGGAGGAAAAAGCCCCAGGTTAGTGCTTTATAAAAACAGATAGATGCATTATAACAATGCATACCTCCACCGATGTGAAGCCTTGTTACTATTGGAATAATCAGAGGCTGTAATTTGACATGTTTCATTTACAACCGTGGACTCTTCCTGTCCCATATTATAGATCATTTTGTTGTCTTGGTCTTGATTATGAAAGCTGTGTGCTAGTTTTTTTTTTGTTTTTTTTTTATTTTTTTTTTAAGATATTTAGCTGATAAAAATCAATGTTCTGCAAAAAATGTTTAACTAAATACAGTTTACATCTGCAGTCCATAATTATTATGTCACACACAATTACAAAATTATTATCAATTTAAATTCTTAACAGATAAATAACAAGGCATCAAAAAAGTATTAACTTAAAGCCATTCAATTTGTCACCTATAAAAGCTCTTTTGGTGCATGGTGGCATTACTACATTTTAAAAAGCTAAATGTTTTTTTTAAATAAATGTAATAGATATTGTGTGCAAAAAGTGCATATTGGTGTTGCGTCACTGCTGTATTAATGGGATCCAGATGAATCCTGTCTAAACCTGTATTTTGGGCAGGTTAGCTTTGGCTGTCGCTGGGCCCTGTGACCCTAGAATGACACTGGTATTTAGTACATTACCGTTATCTTTTCTAACATAGAGCCTAGACATTTCTACTTTAATTAATTCTTCCGAACTGAGAAAGTCTTGACAAACAATGAAATGCACCTGACATGGATTCTTCCTGTGAAAAGTGTTTCAAAATACAAATTATGATGTAAGAGGATTTTGATTGACTAGGAGTAAGAGTATTCTTTATTTGGACAGATTTCACGCTGCCGTCTTTACTGGAGGTGTTCCTGAACTGGGAGGTAAAGGTCGTACCTCTCAGAGCGGGACAGACGGCTGGGACAGATGAGCAGACCCCGGGGAGGAGACCGCGAGTGTCCAGTGGTACATGGAAGTCCCGCCGCTCACGCAGGACTGCTCAAAGATACTCTGTGAAAGATGCTCGCAAATCCCAAGTGTCGACGTCTGATTCTGAAGCCAACTCTGAAGACAGGCCTGTCCCGGGACCAGGGGGTGTGAGGAGCAGGAGACCCCATGGAACCACTTTAAGAGTCAGCTGTCAGCATCACAGATCTGAGCCACAAACTCACACCACAACATCCAACGCAAGCACCATCACCGACAACATGAGTGCCCCTTACCACCATCCCCGGACCACCGCATCCCAGACAGACACAGAAACACTCACAGACCCCGCAGCCATCTCCATTTTCAACCGAATGGAGAACTCTCCATTTGACCTGTGCCATGTGCTGCTGTCCCTCCTGGAGAAGGTGTGCAAGTTTGACATGAGCATCAACCACAACCCTGGCCTGGCGGTCAGCGTAGTGCCCACTCTGACGGAGATCCTGACAGAGTTTGGGGAGTGCTGTGGAGGGGGCATGGTAGGAGCGGGGGCAGAGGAGCTGGCAGGGGGCTGGACGGAGGAGCCCATAGCTCTGGTACAGAGGATGCTCCTGCGCACCATTCTGCACTTGATGTCTGTGGATGTGAGTCAGAGTGAAACCCTCCCTGACAGTCTACGGCGTAGCCTCACCGACCTTCTGCGTGCCACGCTCAAAATCAGGAGCTGTTTAGACCGGCAGACCAACCCCTTCGCCCCTCGCCACAAGAAGACCTTACAGGAAGTTCAGGACGACTTCTCCTTCTCACGGTATCGCCACAGGGCACTACTCCTGCCTGAGCTGCTGGAGGGGGTCTTGCAGGTGCTGTTGGGCTGCTTGCAGGCCTCTACTCCAAACCCCTTCTTCTTCAGCCAGGCTCTGGAGCTTATCCACGAGTTTGTGCAACACCGTGGCCTGGAGTTGTTTGAGGCCACTGTGCTGCGTCTGGAGGGCCTGTGCCGGGCCCGGGACTCTGAGATCGGAGGAGAGGCGGCGGAGCGACTGCGCGGGCTCATCGCTGGTGTGTTTAAGATCATTAGTGCTGTGAAGAAAGCCAAGTCTGAGCAGCTGCATCAGTCCGTCTGTGCCCGGAGACGCCATCGCCGCTGCGAGTACTCACATTTTCTGCATCACCACAGAGACTTGTCAGGTCTGCCTGTCTCAGCGTTTAAGCAGGGGGCCAGAAGGAACCCATTTGAGGAGGACGGGGATGGGAAAGAAGGGGAGGGGGACACGGGGAGGTACCCAGAGCGCTGCTGCTGTCTAGCTGCCTGTGCCCATCAATGTTTACGACTGCTACAACGTCTCTCCCCAAGCGGACCGGCCGTTCTACAGGTGCTGGCTGGGGTCCAGGCAGTGGGCATCTGCTGCTGTATGGATCCCCGGTCTGTAGTCGGACCACTGCTCCACGCCTTTAAAGCTCCAGGTCTACGCAGTTACCAGTCCCATGTCCTGAGTGTTCTGGCCCGGCTGATCTTGGATCAGTTGGGAGGGGGGCAGCCCTCGGAGAAGGCCAAACTGGCCTCCTGTAACATCTGCACTCTGGACAGCAGCCAGCTGCCCGGGCTGGAGGAAACCCTCCAGCAGGGGGAGCACACAGTGTCCAGTGGGCTGTGTTACCGCTCTCAGGGGATTCTGCCCAGTGGAGGAGGCACCGAGGACATGCTGTGGAAGTGGGATGCGCTGCAGGCCTATCAGGAGCTAGTGTTTGGGGAGGACTGGACTCTCAGCCAGCAGGTGGCGGGCCACGTGTGTCACTTGACTCTGCGTGGCAATGCCATTGTGCAGTGGCAGCTGTACACTCACATCTTTAACCCAGTGCTGCAGAGAGGGGTGGAGCTCGCACATCACGCACAGCAACTGGGTGTGTCCACTGTCTGCACCCAGGTCTGCACTTACCACACACACTGCCTGCCCATCGAGGTGCTGCTAGTGTACCTGCAGACTCTGCCCACCCTGCTTAAGTCCAGGTGAGATATCTGACAATTTATTCAGACACAGACAAAATATCCGGCACTAATACAAGTGACATTTAAATGAGAAACACAGTACAACCCCATTCATTTTGCCTGAAAGGTTAGAACAAGAAAGCTGTGAGAGACATTTCAATTCAATTAAAAATTAAATGAACATCCAATCCCGAGCCAGCCCTCTTGCATAACTCAAACTCATTAAAACTGCTCCGTCTGTACTGTTGATATCCACTTACAGTAAATCCACCTTGGACACTGTCAGTGTCATTAGAGCTGCTGCTCATTGCTAATTAATGCCAGTCAATAATTGATTGTAGTCCTGTACAGCGATAGGGGGCCCTGAACTGATTATGTAAGTCCCAATAGTTACAGGTCTTACATATCGCTTTGAATAGTTATGTTAGTTATTTCCTCAGGATGCTTTTAATATATTGCTATAAAATTGTGCATAAGAAAATCCAGTACCTTTATGTCCTGCTGTCCTGACAACAATCTGTCAGCTGTGATTTCCTGATCTGAATTCAGTGGGTTTCTTGGGCATCTGAAGTCTGAAAGGAATTTACAAAAAGTCAATATTTGCTTCTTGTGGTTATCTGATGTTTAATGTTTGTTTGAACTGTGTCTCACCTAAGTTCTTCAACCATAGTAGTTCTTAAATGCAAATGCCTAAAGGACATGTGATATGACAGCAAGACACTTCATAATGTGTAGTTTATCAGGTATTGAATTTTATTTATGCATTAGTACATTTGTCCTTTTTATTTATGTATTTTTTTTTTATTTTAAAAAAGCAGTTTCCTGTTGTAAACATTTGCTTACCACTAAAGAACAAAAATATTATGTATTATAATTTTGTATTTTTGTCATAGCACCATCTGTTCAAGACCACATTATTGCCAGTAACATAAGACCACTATTTGAACAAATATGCCTTTCAAAAACAACTAAAAATAATAAACAGCAACACATTTATACATTTATCCTAATTTTATCCTTGTTTTATCTTTCTGTTATGTCTTTTCTCTTTTCTAGTCTTTAAAAATGCTGTATAAATTGATTCATTTTTATTTTTAACAGGGTGATTCGGGACCTCTTTGTGAGCTGTAATGGTCTGAACCAGGTGACTGAGCTGGTGTATTTGGATCAGACCCGGTCTTTGGCTCTTAAAGTGTTCGAGACGCTGATTATCGGTATTGGACATAAACAGGCTGAGGGGGTGCTTCAGGAGCTGGAGAACGCCGACGCAGAGGAGAGAGAGGCCGTTTTTGCTTTGGCTGAAGAACTGGGGTCCCGAGGGGCTGGCGAGGGTCCACAAAGTCTTAGTAAATTTTATGAGGGTCTAAAAGAAGCTTACCCCAGTCATAAAAACAGGAGCGTTCAAGGGCGCGGTCCAGGACGTAGCCGCGCAGAGACGCACTTACATGTTATCAACCTATTCCTGTGTTTAGCATTCCTTTGTGTAAGTAAGGAGGCTGATTCAGATAGAGACTCGGCTAACGATTCAGAGGACACTTCTGGATATGATAGTACTGCCAGTGAACCTCTAGGGGGTAGACTCCCTTACCTATCTCCAGATAGTGTGGCTCTACCTTCCAAAGAGCAGGTGCGCAGGGCTGCTGATGTGTGGTCCGTGTGCAGATGGATCTACTTAACTAGCCCCTTGTTCCAAAGACAGTTTTTCCGATTAGGAGGACTAGACATTTGCCTACGCCTCATGGCTATGGTTATTCAGAAGCTCTCCTGCAAGACCAAAGATGGGAAAGCCAAAAAGAAACGCGATGGGAAGAGTAAATGTAGTCCGGAGGCCACTGCTCCTAACCCTGTAGTGGGACAGGAGGAGGCAGAAGCCCACAGCCCAGCACACTCTGAGGGGAAGGCCAAAGACCCAGCCAAAAAAATGGAGGAAGAGTGGCAACTTCAGAGCATACGGCTCCTTGAAGCACTGTTAGCCATTTGTCTGCACAGCGCTAACACAGCCCTGCAAAGAGTGGAGCCTGAGCTGTCTTTTCAGGTGGGTCCATATCCATATCCACAGTGCTCTAGACGGAGAACAATTAAAACAAATAACTGACGCTCATCCTAAAACAATAAAACCAACCATGTCAAACAAATGCTAAAACATTTCTCTTGGTCACTGGGCCTCGAGGAACACATTTTGTTTTGTCATGTGTTTTTTTGCATGCTTGAACCTTGAAAAAAACTGCAGTAAAAAAATGAAACCAATAAAATAAAAATAAATGTCACCGAGGAGTGTACAATTAGCAAAAATATAGAGAATGAATGTCAAGCCATGAAACTATTAGAACTATTATATATTAGCCGCTTTCTACCATGTTATAACAATGTTCCCTCATCAAAAAGAGGTTACAATTAGCTGTAATATTTGTACAATGCTCCACCCACATGCCTACATCATCCATGCCCCCACATGACAGTCCTCCATAACTATCCAAAAGCATGAATATACAAAAGCAAAACAATACGCGACAGCTTTACAGACTGTGATGTGTGCAGTAGTTGCATTAATGCCAGTTGTAATGTGATAGCGATGCAAAGGCTGAGTGACTTTTGAGTCAAGACATCAAACACGAAAGTGAAAATTATAAAACACGTTAATGTGTTGTTTTTGAGAATTTAGGATTTCAAAACAATAAAAGGTAACATGATTATCTAAATAAGTTATGTGTAGCAGTTAATACCACATAGAAGTAAAACATCCCCTTAATATATATAATTTTACAAGCACGGCATGAAATAAATACTGTACACTGATTCAGTATGTGACCATTTAACTTAGTCAATACAATACAATACAATACAATAGTTGATTATAGTGTAAATAATGTGTTTCTCCATCTTCGTTTCCAGCTGCAGTCTGTTGAAGAGACTCTGTCCGAGGTGAGAGACCAGTTGGCTCGTTCTGGAGTAGTGAACTCTGACCTCGCCATCCCCCTGTTCAACTCCCTCCTGAGAGTTGCTTTAGCCGAGGTGTCTCCCTCCCCAGACCCTCCCGAGGAGAAACCAGAGAAGGTAAGGCCTATGTTTCTTCTGTATTCATCTCATTTTTATCTTATTTAACCCCTTTTAAACAATAATTTTAGCTATTTATTCCTATCTGTAAATTTTTGATCAGAATGATGAAAAATTTGCACTGTTGCCATAGTAATTAACAATTTAAAATGTTGCATATAACAGGGCACATTGGTTTCAGCTTCTAATATGTTTTGTTTTTAAAAGATCAGAGAGATTTGTTTAAAGTTGTTCCTTTGGTCTTACATTTTTAGGTCACCACTGCCCCCTAAAGTGCAGAAAAACTAATTTCATATTGGCCTTAGACCGTTTTTGTTTGGTATATTGAACGATTTATCCTGGCTTGGGACTAACATAAATATTCCATTGTGTGTAACCTCTTTGCCTGAGTTATTTATTGCTAATCCAATAACCAATCAATATATAAATCAATATTATTTTGTAATATCCCAGTTTTACACCTGTCTCTGGCTTTATCCATGTTTGAAGCTCAGTCTAGCATCAACATGACACCTCCCTGTATGTCCCTGTGAGACTCTTCATCCTCCTCTGTCCAATCAGATTCACTGCCTTTGTCTATTGATTACATTGACGTAGCCAGTGTTAAGTCTTCCCTTTGCATCTATGCCTGACAAAATGTATAATGAGAATTGCTGTTTATCGATACACAACTAGCACAAAGAAATGAAAGCTTTTTCCATTGAATCAGTTGTGTGTGCCTGGCGACCTTCACAATGCGTTGCTAAGGAGCCATTATCTGTCTGATGTACAGAACAGCAGCAGAGGTAAATAATGTCAGGCTTTCTTTAGGGCTGCTAGGGACTGCACACCTCCTACATACACACACTGTTCAAGCAGCTGCTTTGCTTTGTGCGTTTGTATCGATTAATGAGTCATGACCACTACAGTGTGAAGAAAACCACTGCAGTGTTTTACAGTAGATTTAGACGAGCACTGGACCTGTGCTAGTCTTTCTATTGTTGTCCTTTTTACTATGACCTAGTTGTACCAAAACAAAACTATTTCAAAATCATGTTTCTGCTATTGATCATGTTTTTAACACAGATTTTAGAGAAAGAAAACAACATTTTAGCCTTATAAAATATGATAGCATTGCCACAATACTAAAATTTAAACTCAGTAGCCATTTCAATACCACAGTAATAATAAAAACACTAATTTTAAGGAAATTTAATGTAACACAGTATTACCATGTTCTGAAATGGAACATTCTATAACTATTCATTACAGGTCAATTTATTCCTATTTATTTCACCTTTCCAATAAGATGTATAGTTGTTCAAACGAGTTACAACCCTCAACCACAAACTTAGTCAGTTTTTCAATTGATTAAGACAATTCAATGGGCAATAGCAAGGAAAATATCCTTTAGCAAAAGATATACAGAGTTGTAATATCCTATCCTATATACATGAGCTTTAAAGTGCTCCTGTTTTTATTGTACACCAAGAGTGTTGTTTATTACTACAACCTGTAAGATGGTGTATATCTTTTAATTAATATCTGTTGTGCAGTTGTAAAATGGTAATAATGACATTTCAACAAAGCCTCAAACTCACTGCGACTCCCATGATGTAAACAAACCATGTAGACAGACTTTAATTATAAGGATATTATTGACACTGCTCTGATGGATACAAGGGGCCAGTGAGTTATTTCCATACATTATCTTGTCATATTGGCCTTATTCACTCAATTTTCCAGTTAATTAGCTGGTGACATCTCCTCCTGTCTCCTCATTATGTTTTCCATTGAAGTCTTAAAATGCCTGTCTGCCTAATCCTGTTCATACATTAGAGGATTTACCTTTTATATAATAGATTTACCTATTTCCTAACAGCTAATGTTTTTCTCATTGTGCCCTGTAGAGTGTGGTATTCATTTTATATTTCACTTTAGACTACTTGCTATTCTGTCAGTGTTAAATAACCTATTCTTGTTTGAAAAGGGTGTATAGTGTAGTGCTACTAGTATTTTTTTCACATTTGCTTTGAGTATGTAGTTGTTTGCTATGACTGGCTTTACTTCCACATATCAAGGAACTGCCTGTGTGAGCGTGAGTCAGCTGAGAAACGTCTTATGACCAAAATCTTGTACTTTTTTCCCTCGTACTTGAAAACATTTAGTCTGCAATTGATTCGCTGCGTTAGTGGTCAGACCTCTGCTTGTCACACACATCCTGCCGAACTTTAAAATTTTACTCTTTTTGTTCAACCAAGATATGGGTGAGTAGATGTTGCCAAACCGTTTTGATATCAAGTTTCCTGCTTTTGAGTTTTTGTTTTGTGTTGTCAGAAGTTGCAGGTCCTGGTGGAGGGGGTGGTCCCAGCGGGGGATCTGTCCGAAGAGGTAGATGAGGTGCAGAGCTGCGGAGTGAAGCCCCCCGGGGAGGAGGAGGGCTACGACGCAGACAGCGAGAGCAACCCAGAGGACATGTCCCGCCAGGAAGAGGGTAGGTCCACTCCCCAGGATTTTAACACGCTACAAAGCACACACAAAAAGTTACATCTCCTCCCACTCGCCGGCTACTGTTAACCTCTCTAAGCTGAACATGGGTAAAGTCAATGTTTAACTATTGTCATTTTAAGTTTTCATGTGCTGTTCTCTGACAGTCTGTCTTTGCTTTTGTCTCTTATTGTTTAATTATATTTATGTATAATTTTATTTTGAAATCATTTTCATCCCAAGCATTTTACTTTGCCTAATGCAGCATTTTTAACACAATTTGCAAATGTTTCTTTAAGGTTGCACTATGTAACTTTTCTGGCTATCTGTTTCTTTCCATTAATGCAGTTGCTTTATCTGAAATGTTCCACAGTATGGCATTAAACTATCTATCCTGCATTTATTCAGTTTTAGGTCTTTAGGTGTAGGTCAGTTATCAATAATAATGACATAATTATAAATTATAATTAATTAAAATATCTTGAAAAACATGCATTCTTACTGTGAGTGGACTTGCCTATCCAAAGATCTTACCTGTAACTTTAGCCTGATGGAGTCACCTGTTTGTGATAATACTTAATACTAGGGGTGGGCGATATCTCGATATTTAAAATATATCGAGATATTTTTGAAACTCGATATGAATTCTGACTAGGGCTGGGCGATATGGACCAAAAAATATATCTCGATATATTTTTGCTATATCTCGATATACGATATATATCTCGATATCTTTACAGGAAAAAATACGCGCCGCCCCCCAAACTACTGCAAAAACAAAAAAACAAATTTTATCTGATTAATATTCATTTAGTACTGCACTCTGCACCCCTTTTTGGACCCTCACCCACAGTTTAAGAACCTCTTCTTTAAAAGAACTTCCACTGACACAAAACTGCTTCAAAGTGAATAAAGTGCAGGATTTTTAAACCTGTATTTTCAAATTCCAAATTGGAGTTACATTCTCGTTTCTTGTTTTAAAGTGGTATTTAGTCTCTGCACATTTACCAAATCAAACGCACATTGTGACAAACGGCATTTGGCACAGGCTGCAGAGAGAAGCCCCGCGCGCTCCCGCATACTGGTATGAGTTTAATGGCAACAACAGCGGCATTAATGAAAAATGACCGCACTCAGTATTCAGACCTTGAGTCCATGACAAGACCGAGTCCAAATGCGCTCGAGTCCGAGACAAGACCAAGACAAAAGCCAAAGCTCTCGCTTTGTCCAGCGGCACGGGGTGTCTGAGTGGTGGGACAGGTGTGGGTCCTGCTGTGGTGGGACAGGTGTGGGTCCTGCTGCGGGGCGCTCCTCGGTTAAGGGGGCGTGGGTGTGTTTTGAAGCGGAGTTTGTTCGTATGAGTGATATCTGCGCACACGTGGAGCTCGTACGCTGGAGTCGTGTGCGGTTGGAGGTGTCATGTGGTTGCGCTTGCGCTCGTGCTGGGAAACGTGCATTTAGAAAGTTTAACTCGTCACGTTGCGTCTGTGCGCTCCTTATTGTGGCTGCAGAGGCACTCGCACAGATGCGCCTGTTTCGTTTTCCACGTTCGCACGACGAAATATTTGCTCGCAAATGCAAGTGAAATGGGCGCACTGTAGAGCCCTGGTCCTAGTCCTGGTTTAGTCCGCGGCCGAGCCCCGGGCTCTGCGGCCGCGTTTAGTCCTGGTTTGGTCCTAGTCCTGGTTTGGTCCTAGTCCTGGTTTAGTCCGAGCCCAGCTCCGGGCTCCGCGGAGGAGCTCGGGGGACAAAAGCGAGGAGGCGGAGGCGAGCGCGGCACAGAGAAGGCAAAACAAGCGAAGCGGCGAAACCAGAAGTAAACATAAGCATTATAGCGATATATCGATATGTCAGAATTCATATCGAGTTTCAAAAATATCTCGATATATTTTAAATATCGAGATATCGCCCACCCCTAATTCTGACATATCGATATATCGCTATAATTCTTACGTTTACTTCTGGTTTTGCTGCTTCGCTTGTTTTGCCTTCTCTGTGCTGCGCTCGCCTCCGCCTCCTGCTTTTGTCCCCCGAGCTCCTCCGCGGAGCCCGGAGCTGCCGCGGAATAAACCAGGACTAGGACTAAACCAGGACTAGAACCAGGGCTCTACAGTTTCGCCCATTTCACTCGCATTTGCGAGCAAATATTTCGTTGTGCGAACGTGGAAAGCAAAACAGTCGCTTCTGCAGCACAATAAGGAGAACTGCGCACAGACATAACGTGACGAGTTAAACTTTCTAAATGCATGTGTGCCCAGCGCGAGCGCAACGACATGACACCTCCGACCGCGCATGACCCCAGCGTACGAGCTCCGCATGTGGCTGATATCACTCATACGAACAAACTCCACTTCAAAACCCCGCGCCCCCTTAAACGAGGAGCGCCCCGCAGCAGGACCCACACCTGTCCCACCACATTAGACACCCCCACGCCTGGACTTCCTTCTCCGCTAAAGCGAGAGTTTTGTCTTGGTCTTGTCTCGGACTCGAGCACATTTGGACTCGGTCTTGTCACGGACTCAAGGTCTGAATACTGAGTGTGGTCATTTTTCATTAAGGCCGCTGCTGTCGCCAATAAACTCATCCCGGCACGCGCGGGAGCGCGCAGGGCTTCTCTCTGCAGCCTGTGCCAAATAAATCTGTTTGTCACAATGCGCGTTTGATTTGGTAAATGTGCAGAGACTAAACATCACTTTAAAACAAGAGAATGTAACTCCAGTTTGGAATTTGAAAATACAGGGTTAAAAATCCTGCACACTTTATTCACTTTGAAGCAGTTTTGTGTAAAGTGCCAGTGGAAGTTCTCTAAAGAAGAGGTTCTCAAACTGTGAGTGAGGGTCCAAAAAGGGGTGCAGAGTGTGTGTGTGTGTGTGGGGGGGGGGGGGGGATGGGAGGTGTTTTTCCTGTAAAGATATCGAGATATATATCGTATATCGAGATATAGCTAAATATATCGAGATATATTTTTTGGTCTATATCGCCCAGCCCTACTTAATACAATACTGTGGAACATTCCAGCAACTACGCACATTATTTTTTCATGTTAAATGGGCAGCTTTGACAATTCTTTCTTCAGCTATTTTCTTTTTGTTTTCTTTTAGCTTTTGTTATGTGAAAGAGCACAATTTTCTCTTTTTCACAGACTTTCATTTTAGAATCACCCAAAAGCTTTCAAGACATCACTTCACACAAACTAGCTTTCCCACATTCACTTTGACTCCTATTAACCTCTGCAGAATACACAAAACTGAGCCTGTAGTGCAATATCAATAGTAATATAATTTATACGTTTTTTTGTAAATCCTTTTTATTCAAAAGGATATTGCTTTGCCTGAAATGTTCCACAGTATGATGTTAAATTATCTTATCTTGCTTTTTAGTGTTTTTGGTGCACAAAAAATGCCTTCAAATACCTTTAGTGGTTCGCCTCTCCAAAGATCTGACTTGTAGCTTTCCCTTTTGGCTTGATTCCATGAAGATGAATAAGTTTAAAGGAAAATAGCACATCAATGAAGACAGGCAGCAGAAATGTTACATACTACACCTTTACTTACTCTAGAACTAACTATGAGTTTACTTTTCAATTATTTGACTCGTCAAATTTGTATAACTATTGTGCCTTTAGGGTGACAACGAAAGGTCACAACATTTCAGCTTTCATTCAGAAACCTTTTTCAATTCTGAGGCAATTCTGTGAGACAACTTGACAACTTCTTGAAACCTTTTGTTACGATTGAACAAGCCTGGATGACTGAGAGATTACAACGGCTTTGTACCGCTATTCTTTTCTTCTTTTCCTTTTGTTGCTGTTTGTGAGAGAATACAAATTGATTTTTCATTGTAGTGTACATCATACCTCGTATAAAGTTACTGTTGGTGGAAGCTTTCTTTGATTGTTTCAGTATTTAAATAGTCACTAGCCTGAAATAATTTTTCATTTTAAAAATGCACTATGTAAGTTACTCAATGGAGGGTCCGGAGCATTCTGTTGTCCATGGAGATGTTGTTTTGCCTGGAGTCATAAAATGGCAAACAGCCTAGCAGTCTCCATGGAGACAAGTAAGTGACTGGATGGAGATTTTGAGGTCAATAATTATGTTTGTAATGGAATAAATGAAAAGTTTACATTACACTGTGAAACATTTCAGGCAAGGCAATTACATTTTCATGAGACAACCATGTGATGTACCCTACACCAGAAAAGTTGCATTGTGCATCTTTAACTCCCAAAAATCACACTTTCAGCATTTACCAGTTTATTCAGTTTGTCCCTTTCTGCAAATATCCCTAATACTAAACGTCAGCACACTAAAGCCTGTTTGATGGAGAGGCCATATTTTTGCATCAGCTCCAAACTCAGTGATTTATTGTTGGGAAACCAAGACTGTTTACTTCTCCCACTGCCCCATTTATCATTCACTGTTTTGGGCCTTGATGCGTTTTATGGCATGCAGTGGAAAATTACAAATTTTTGTGCATGGTTCACTTTTGCTGTATCATTGGCCTTTCAACACTTGCCTTCCTCATGTTGTCTGGTGTGGTAAAAGTTTAGCAATTTGTGCTCGTGTTGTTGACACTTTGACGAGGCAGAATCAGCTACTTCTATCTGATCTTCACTGTGTTGCTACTGGTTATGAATTTGACCTTATGAGACCCTTTCATTCACAATAGAGCCATTGTTTGATGTTTTACAACTTGAGGCTGCTCTGTATTGACTCATGATCCACATCTTGTGACTTTTACGTCTACATCAGGTTAAGACTTGTTGGAAAATTGTTGTTCTGGGTGTCAGGTTATCTAAAATTCTGGAAAAATGTTGACAATTTGATTAAGGCAGTGTGTAAGTAACATCTGTGCTGTAACTAATGCTCCTCCTATACTATTTCTGTGAGACTGATGAATAAATCTTACATAACCAAGTTTCCAATAGCAATTTCATGCATGCTAAAATGACTATTTTATAAATAACAAGATAGCTGCACGTGTTAGTTAATGTTGCTTTTTCTTTATGGAAATTGGGTTTACAAGGAGAAGTTTTACACAAGATTGATGTATGATTTTCTATATAATATAGGTTTGTTGAGACTCAAATGCATATGACAGATTAGACTACACATTTGTCCAAAACATAATTCAAGTTAACATCATTAGACTGTGTCTAGTATTTTCTAGTTTTGCAATTTTGGTAAAGTTTATGCATAATTTTTCTTCCTGGATGGACACAGACAGCAGATATGTTACCTAGCTTCCATTTTTAAAAATCACCACTACTTGCTGTATTTTCCAACTTTTTGTTTTCTATATTTCTTCACAAACTGCCACTTAACTGATGTAAAACAATGATGAATCAATGATGAATCAGTACCTGACTGATAATATATATCAGGTACTGTCCAACAAAACTAAATAATAATAATAATGTTTTTTTGTCACAAACAATAATCATAAAATATACTACAATAAATATACTAGCATCACTTTATAATGTACTATATAAATATACCAGCAAAAGAGCATATCTGAATAAATTATAACATTACAACTATGGTTTAATTTTATTGGATTATATTGAAATTAACCAGTGAATTACATATATTAGTAATATTTCAACTAAATTACAGTTATGTTAATTGTTATGATTCATAAAAATGGTACAATTTTTCATATGGATAATTTAATTATCTCAGTTAGCAGATACAGTTATATACATCTGTAAACAATGTGTTCTGCTGTTTCTACTCTATCCATTCTCAAGTTACACACAATTAGATTGAAATTAACATATAATTAATTAACTTGGTACATTTTGCTCAGGTTTCCTCTTTGTATGTAGTGGACGCTTCTTTATTAGCTGCGGACTGCATTTACAGAGTGTATAAATTAAAGTACGTCCGAGAAGCTGAGAACAAGCCACTGTTATTCCATGTAAATCATATGGGGACTCTCCTCCTGCTCTGCTCCTGAGCTCTCGACTGGTTTAATTCACTTTTATGAGCTGTCATGGTGATGGAAAGAAGTAGCCAAAGCTTGAGAAGCACTTGGATCATCAAATATTTTCATCACCGTAGCTTTTTAATGTGTCTTTTTCATGGTGTAAGCTGATTTTTCCTTGTCATTTATGTTGCTGTGTTTTAAGTGGTCTTCATTGTGTTGTGTTTTTGTAGGGTTGAAAGTGGAGTCTGCAGCACTACATGAGTTTGGGTCTGCGGTGGAGGGGGGTAGGAGGGGGGTCCTGCTGTTCCCAGAGATCTGCACCATGGAGTTGCAGTTACTGGCCTCAGGCTCTCCAGACCTGGACGTCCTGAGCCATGTGTTTCACAGTCTGCTCGGGGCAGTCAATGCCAACCGCCACAACGCTGCTCTGCTCTACGACCAGGTTAGACTGACTTACTTTTACTAATAGGCCATATAGTATTTTTGTCAGTTTAATAATAATCTGTATTATTCATTTTATTTCTTGAATGTGATGTTGAAAGCAAAATTAATACAAAAATCTGAGTATTCCAGTATTAGTAATGTTGGGGCATGTTATTTATGAACTATTAGAGGAAAAAAGAAATGTACAGTTAGTGACATTAATTATGCTGCTATATTTATCAAACATGCATATTTAAGGTGCACTAAGCTGCTTTTCTGCTCAGGGGTCTTCCGCCTCCTTGTCTCTGCAGCAATTTTAATGCTTTGCCAGAAATTAATCAATCAATATCATTTTATATGTCCCAGAGGGGCAAGTTAAGCACATTATGCAGTAAAATACAATAATAAAAAGCTCAAACAAAAGTCTCAGTGCAGCTGAACAGGTTTGAGGCCTGTAGCAGCCCTCAGGACAAAAGCGTCCCTGCTCTGTGTCCTCTGTGTCCTCCAGCACATCATCACAGCAGAGTCTAGCAGGAGCCAGGTGAAGTTTTGAAACAACAGGAAAGCCTCTCCTAAGCCTCACTCTCATTCTGCTCCACAGTATAGCAGTATATATATCTCTTGCATTTATTCAGTTCCCATGGGAAACATACATGCGTACTGTGAGCAGGCTGCCTCTTCAAAGATCTGAACTTTACTACCTTGGCCTGGTGGTGTGATTGACTTCTCTCCATGGAGGTAGTGTTTAACGCCCTACTGTGAAACGGTCAATCAAAACAAACACGCAGGTGGCTGACCCTCCACAAGAAAGGTTACATAGAGCACCTTTAACAATAGTAATTTGGCCTTTTCTCATATCTGCAGGCCTTATACAGTTGTGACATCTTTTGAAAACAAGCGTCACAGTAGCTAATAAATGTCAAGTGGTTATGTAATCATTCTGTTATTGGCTGTTGTGTAAATTACGCCATGTTATTTTTTCTTAACACAGGGAGGAGTTAAAACCATCCTGTCTGGCTTTCACAACATCCTTTGCCAAACTGAACCAACTTTTAAAGGTATGCATCTACAGTATTTACACTGTTGGTATTGCTTCATTGTGTGCATAGATAAATATGAAGAGTGAACAACTTTGAAAACTTGACTGAAGTTAATTAATGCAATGTAGTATTGACTTATAATTACTTAGTTTAGATCTGCTTTCTATGTTGTTTGAACGAGTTCACATATGGAGCTCAAATTTTACCATATTTTATTTGCATTGTCAATAAAAGAGGATTTTTTTCACTTTCTATTGTAATTGTTGCAGTTTTAGGGAATTGCATATCCTTAGATTTTGAGAGTATTACGCTATAAATGAATGAACAAACATTAATTTTGTATTTCTCCTAATGAGTTCAACTTGACCCCTTTTACTCTAGGATTTGTCATTAGCTTATCCACCTAATAGAATAAACCTTTTACCTTATAAATTAATTTTACTACATTAGGTTGGTTGTAAAATGGGCTAGATGTCTGTGCAGATATTGCATATACTAGCACAAGTTAGTAATGTACCAAACATTATAGCGGAACAGTTAACAAAATCATAGTCATGTGGTTTCAAATGATGTTTCTCTTCTTGCTCCCAACAGTAATGGCTATTGTTTTGTGGCCAGTGGTGTTTTAATCTGATCTGCTTATATAACCCTCCTGTTATATTTTATTTTTCCAGACTGTCAGACCGTCCTGGTGGAGCTGCTGGTGTCCATGGTGACTCAGAGAATCACAGCGGAAGAACTGGCTTTATTGATTCGACTGTTCCTGGAGAAGACCCCACCCACGGTAAATACACTTATTACGTCTGTCTCCACAAACACTGCTGCGTTAACTCACTCTGTTGACACTGAGGCCAAGTGATGACTGGACTATAGGACTGCATGGTATAGAGACAGTCGGCAATGAAACAAAACACACTTATAGAAAGTTTAAACTTCTCCGAGGGGCAAAAGCAAAACTACTATCTAATGCTCCATCACCCAGTGCTGAACAAGTAAGGCAGACTTCGAGGTTTATGTTATCAAATACAGATACGAAGACATGGAGTGATGCAAGTGGTACAATGACCCAAATTTAGACATCTATAAATGTTAACGGGAGCTGTGGGCTACATGCTACTGTGATGCTAGCACTGCAGTATTTTAACATCCACAGGACAATCAAGTTTTTTGTTGTTGTTTTTTTTCTGGGGCAACGCCATGTCAGCAACATCAGTTAAGCTTCACTTGTGACTTAGCATGGAATTAAATGTGCCTAAATACACAAAATCTGTCTGGAAATGTCTTTAAAAGTGAAAGAAAGTATTGTTTTTGCATTGTTATCAAGGAGAAATTATGCAATGTGTTGTGTTTTGGAAGAAAACAGCTTAAATAAAATTACAAAATCGCTGTGAACCCTTGAGAAAATGGTAAATGAGTGATTGTTATCATGGCAAGTTTATTAACAGAATGCTTTGAGATTTCAAAGTACTTGGCTGAGCTTATTTGCTTCTTCTTCTATACCAATTGATATGTACAATCACTATTCCTACGATGTTGTTTACATGGTTCATTCACGTATCTCATTAACACATGATGGTCCCTTGTGCTAACTTAATTTTCAAAGCAACTAGTATCAGCCTACGCAGAAAGAATGTGATGAACTAAAAGCTCGAACAAGATCTATCATGCAACATTAATGACCTTTTCTTGGAAATATTTCTCCTGAAGGCCAAATAGGAGTTTGTGTCAGACCATGAGAAAGTAAAGACATGTGACCTCCACCTCTCATCACTCACAAATGCTGACTTCATGGGAGCACTGCGATTGATTTGTTTATTTGCTAAACATATGATTGTCTTTATAAGCCTATTTGTTATTTTCTGGCAGCATGGTTACATTTCTACCCCAATGTGCACCTCTGAAAATAAGCCTGGCTTACAACTTTATGGCATTAAACTTGTTACATATTGAATTAACTTGAAAAACATAAATTCTTACTGGGGATGGGTTTGCCTCTCCACAGATCTGAGATGTAACTTAGCCTGTCTACATGGAGATTGATAAGAGATAGACGGCCTTTATTTTTCAGTCACCTGTCCTTCCTGAAGTACATTAATTTTGTTTTCACTTTTTTCTTTCATCATATACTTTTATACACAAATGTATCTTTACTATTATATTTTATTATGTCATTTTATAGTAGCAGCAATCTCCTTCACATCTCCCTTTTATTGTTCCCTACAGGAAATTTTGCTAAAAGGCATTCAGCAGATTGTAGAGGCCAACATCGATGTGGACCCTCTGCACTTCCTGACATTTCCCATAATCCTTGGGGCAGTGACTCCTGGTGGGATTTCCCCCGGTGTCAGACAGAATGGCTCGGTTGGGGGCAAAAGTGTGGGTCTGCTGTGGAAAGGTAAACTGTCTCCAGGGCGACGAGAGGGGGAGGGGGACTTTCGGACAACCACTGTACGCACCTCTCCGTGGCACGCCGCCCCCCTGCACCTGCCTCTTGTGGGGCAGAACTGCTGGCCTCACATGGCGTCTGGGTTCAGCGCCTCGATGTGGGTGAGAGTGGTCGAATCAGAAGACAAAGAGAATGAGAAAGACACAGGTGAGAGGAAAAAATTTACTGCATTTGTGAATCAATAGATAATAGATAAAGATATTGAATCAATAGATAAAGATATTGTTTTTACCTGGTAAAATAAAGGAATAAAAAAAAACACTCACTCGTTGAATTTCATTTTTGAGAGTTCCAATTATTTTCAAATGTTTTTTTTCTACTTTATAGTAGATAGTGATAGTAGATTTCATGTCCAAAATTACTGAATATGAGTGGTTCAGCTATTGAGAGGGGAATGTTTTTTGGCTTTTATCAAAATAAAAAATACATCAAAAATAGACCAAGAAATATCACCATAATAAGCTCATAGTAGTATTGTAAAATAATGTTAATATTGAACCTAGTAGTATTTTGTGCACTATGTACAGTAACTTTTGTGGTGGAGGTTAAGCCACCTGCTTATCTCCATGATGTTATTGTTTTGCCTAAAATGGTCCACAGTATGGCATTACATGCAGGAGACACCACTTAGCCATGTTACAGGTCAGATCTGTGGAGTGGCCACTCCAATCACAGTATGAATGCCTTTTTTTTTTTAGGGTAACTTAGGGGGTCAGGTGCTATGAGTATTGGGCAGCACGCTGCCCCCGCGACCCAGCCGGATTAAGCGGGAGAAGATGGATGGATGGATGGACTTAGCATTAAGAACACCTGTAATTCAAAAGATGAATGACAGACTGTGGAACATTTCGAGCTAACCAATAGCATAATCATAAGAAAAATAATTGGAAAACCCTCTACCAGAAAAGTTAGAGTGCACTTATATGTGACCCTATGGAGAATAAAAGTTTCTCTCGGTATAGACACACAGTCGAGGATATATCAATTTATGTAGGTGCTTGCTGTGTCTTCCATAAACATGAACTGCTTTTTGAAATTCAGCTATCACTTTTTCCAGAAGACAGACACCTCTCCACCGCCGAGTCCCACCACGGTGCCACTCATCCTGGGACGACATCCAGCGAAGAGTCCCTCATTCATATTCTGTCCATGGGCTCCAAGGCGCTGATGCTTCAAGTGTGGGCAGACCTCTCCACGGGCTCTATGACATTCAGGTGAGTATCCTCCAGCAACTTACCACTGTTCAGAAGTGCATGTTTTATCATAAGGTTGTGTACTGTGTCTCTAGGATGTGTATTGATCCGAATGATGAGATAAAGGCGGGACTCCTGGCACAAGCAGAGTCCGGAGAGGGACTGCTCCGGCCGGGACAGTGGCAGCACATTGGTTTGACCTACAGCCAGCAGCCAGAGGGCAAGAAGAACATCCATGGCTCTGTGGTGGTGTGGGTGTGTGGAATCAGGTATGCTAACACTTCTATTAGTTAGTTTTGTCTCCTGAGCTGATTGCAGAACAGTAGTAGTGCACTCCAAGGGAATTCCAAATAAATCCAAACTATTGCAAAAGGTAGAGTATAAATATTTACCCACAAACAGTATTATTCATCACTCACTTTCCTGAAGTTATATAGTAATAATTGTGACTACACATCAAGGCCTTACTTGGTATAGAATTGTACTGATAGGTGGAGGACTACATCTACAATGGAAACGTACTAAACTACGCAGTATTGGCAAGTTTAGCGCCAACAAAATCGGTACAAGTCTGCAAAGTTGCTTATTTAGACCGTGGTCTCTCATGTATTGATTTTTTTGTTTACAATTTCAATTTTAGTTAAACTTTTACAATGCTGACTGAGGGGAGCTATCAAATATGATAGTTCATATATTTTTCACAACTAAATATTATATATATAGATATATTATAATGTATCACAGATCCAATATGCAGCTAACTTTTTCTGCCATCTCTACAGAAAATGTGAAGTTTCTCTGGACTATACATTACCCAGAAAATCTAGCTTATCCTCGGACAGCAATAAGACCCTGTGCATGCTGGGACATTGCCTCTCGATATCAGAGGAGCAGATGAAGCAAAGCCCACGATGGAACATGGGCACTGTGCTGCTGTTTAATGGTAAGTCTCCTGCTACGTTGTATATTAAAAACATAATTTATGCAGCATTATTTGAGTGTAGCCCGTGTTTTCTTTTATCATTAGTTTGGCATCACTGCTTTGCCCCATTGATACATTAGCTACACATTTGGTCTTGAATGCATTTCATCACACACTGTGATTTTTGAATGTAGTCACAAAAAAGTGTTATGAAGGGAATCTAAAACTGTTTGAGTAAAGTTATGAAAAGCCTTAAACTGCACAAACATTGCAAGAGTATTTCTGTTAACACTAGACAATGAGCTCAGCTGTCCATGAAATTAAACACGTTGGTTTTGTTACTGTCTTTTTAGTGCTCAATACGGCTCCTGTTTTTACTTTTATTTCCTATATTTCTTCATAAACTGCCACTCAATTGATGTAAAGTCAGGTATTATACTATAATTAAACAATATGCGAATCTGTCAAATGCACCTTACATAATGAATAAAATAAATAATTGGTGTTATTATTTTTCTCCACATCCATTTGTTTGTTGTTTACCACTCAGACAAAACTTCGGGGGATATGTCTTGTATGTCTTGACTAAAAGAATTAATGAATAACAATGCACCATCTATTATGTTAAGTTCTCTAATTTCTCAAATATGGTTTTAGGATTAACTAAGATTCTTATTATTGTCTTTGTATGGAAAATTGTCCTCTGCATTTGACTTATCTTTCAATGCAGCTGGAGCACTGCCCAAGGACCCATTTTCAGAGTTGAGTTTTGAGTTAAGCTTGGTCTGGACTATCTGAGCAGGAGGATTTTACGTAATTTCCTTATCCTCTAAAGAGCAGTAGTTTGATTATGAAAGAGTGTTGCATACACAAGTCTGAAAAAATTGACAAATTGTTCACCTAAGAAACTCACCAGTCATTTTCCAGTGGTCTGTCGTGTTTTTCTCCCTTGTCTGTGGTGTCATGGTGTTTTGATGGTTCATCTTGTTGTAAATGGCTGTAGCTGGAGTGATGTAGGGCATGCTGTGGATTCTCTGCATTCTTTGTGAGGCTGGCTCAATACTTCTCTTGTTGTCTCTAATCGACTGTGAGTGGCTTAAGGCTTGTCAACTTAAGACAGCAGCTGACGGTTTTAGACTTGCTGTTGCCATAGGGACTCATTATGGTCAAATATTTATGCATGAGGAATTTTGTTTTGACAGCTGCAAGATATACAAGATTGTGGTTTCCTTTTGGTGTTTTTGGTGCTATGATGGGGTTGTTCAGATACTCAGAACTCGGATACTAATCAATACTAACACTAGAACTGAAACAAGTATTAATACTGAAAGAAAGACATGACTGGCCCGTTTCCTAAAACGTGTTAGAATTAGGTCAAGATCGATAGCAGAATGACTGTTCGAAGAGTATTATTATTATTCGATTATGTGCGTTGAATTTATTTTAAATATTTTGATATATAAGTCTTTGATGTCTGCTGCCTAAATAATAAGATTTCTACTGTAAAAATATTGTTGGCTTATGGTACTATGACAATGCTCAAAATTATGACAGTTGACAATCATTCTGAATCATCCTGGCTGGTTTGCGGGTGTAACAAGTGAATAATTTTGCCCTAGAGTTTGCAAACATTATTTGTGATCCTACACCACTGGTCAGAGCTTCCAGGCTGTAAGTTTCTTTTTGAAAGCACGAGTGTCTAGGGCACTCCCCACATCAAATCTATGCTCCCTCTAGTTTGGTGTCAAACCAATCTAATGTTCAATTGGATTACGCCGCAGACACTGAAGCAGGGATATTTGAGGTCTTCTGAGAGAACTGGAATAACCTTGAAACTGAGTGAGAAAGGGCCTATATCTGACTTTTCTTCATTCAAGTTCAGGAAAATGCAGCTAATGAGACTGAATGATATTGCTGATGCATTTTTTTGATGTGAACTACAAGGAAGCAACTGTCTTTGACTATCCCAGGCAATTTTTTCATGGTCCACCATTGTGAGAAGGGGTGAAGTAGGTTTAATTGTTTAACTGGTAAATATTCTTCACTCATGAGTCAAAATTATAGGTTATTTAATCAATTATTTGGTCACTTTATCAAATGCTTGTTAACTGTTAACTAGAAGGTTGATGTCTTTTTTACAGATATTATGATTCATGATAATTGAACATCTTGTTGTAATTACTTCTTTTCTATACAGCATTACAGCATATACTAATCTGGATTTATTGTCTGTCTTTAGGATCAAGAATAGGTTCAGAGGAGGCATTTTACCTTTACGCCAGTGGTCCCGACCTCACCTCCATAATGCCCTGCAAGTACGGCAAGGCCAGTGTATCATTCTCAAAGTTCGTCACACCAGAGGGACTCAAGTGTGACTATGTCCGAGACCTTCTGACCAAAAACAAAGATGTGGACACTACAGCTTTGGTGGTAAGTTTTTTTTGTTGTATTTATTGTAATCAGATTTTGTCTCCAAGCTTTGTTAATTAAGTACACTGTTACAACATCAAAGCCTTTCTCAATTTCCGTCTTATTTCACAGTGTTAAACCAATGTTGTTTTCTCAATTAGTTGCTCTCAATGATGACAGCCCACACTGCTGCCAAAGTAATTTTTCCACTATAGAGTACAGTTTAGCTGCTGCCATTTCAATCGGACGGAGATTATTTTCACATTAAAAACTAATGACATTGTTGATGGTGGGTGGGCCGAGGAAATGGAGGAGGTGATCAGGAAGAATAAACTTTCTATTTAGACTGCGAATTCTGTACCGTGTTATAACAGACAATTCACCCGCCACCTGTGAATTAATAATATTTTCTTGTGTGTAACTCCATTATTCATTTCAAGCTAATAAATAAAGAAATAGTTTAGAAATAATTGGGTTCTACTTTTTATCACTATTGAATCTGAACTAAGACTGGCTGAATGCCTAAATAATGAATAGCAATTTTTGTTTTGATTTTTGCTTTCAATATTAATTTTCTAAACATTACCAATACAGACTTTCAATCATTAAACCCACAAGAAATAATCAAATTTCTTCCTCCAAGGTGTGAACACTCCAATTAAAGTTGCAATTTACAACCTAGTCTAAACCTTGACCCTCAAATTTTATCGACCATTTTATAGATTTTTATTTCAAGACCGAAAGTATAACTTCATGTAAGATTTATTTTAGACAGAAATGCAAGTATACCTCGTTAACATTATACTGTAAGTGAAAAAAAAACTAGGCATGTATTTGGCTGCATACACATATTATACATCCATATATACACAAATAAAATTAAATATCCACCAAGTGTCTCCCACCCAGTCATTATATTATATTACCTTTAGCTTGAAATGGAGAGGCAAAAAGAAAAAACTCCCATCCCATCTATATCACAGTATTGTGTTGTTACACTGATCATAAACAACCCTCTGGCTATTCTGACAGAGACATGGCAGAGGTAAACAACAGGGCTACCCCATTAAATGTAAGACTTCTCATTATGCTAACAGCTTCTTCCCACAAGCTCACTTTAGTTTGAACTTTGATATTTTGGCTACTTAATATTTTGTAGCTTGTTTATTTAAGTGTCAATATGTTGTCTGTAATGATTGTCTTTTGTTTATGTAGTTGTTGATGTCTCATGGTGCACTTTGAGCTTTTTGCAATGTGTTTTTTAACTACAAAAGGAAAATAAACTAACCTAACCTTGATTTAAAAAGACAGGATTAACATTCCTTAGTGTCACAGTCCACTATGACATATTTACATGTATGTTTTGTTTCCCAGGAGAGCCTTGCTGTTGTTTATGCCCCCAGCAGCCCCAGAGTCTATACCATCTATGAGCCTGTGATCAGGCTGAAGGGCCAGGCCAAAACTGTGGTAACGCAGAGACCCTTCAGCTCCAAAGAGGTGCAGAGCGTGTCCATGGAGCACCATGTGCTCCGCTCTCTGCTCCCCACACAGACACAGGGCCTGCAGAGCGTCCTGCACAAGATCGGAGGGACAGGGACGTTTGTGTACCTCTTTGCACAGGTTCGGCTATAAATTATTTAGTCTTCTACTGGTTTTAAGTAGTGTGTTGTTTTATGGCAGCATATGTATAGTTTATATAGAGTTTTCAAATTTCTTAGCTCCACTTTTCCAGTTATTGAAGTAGGTCTGCTGTAAAAAATATTGTTTCTATTTTTGCTATCATCCTATCAGATTTAATTACAATTGTACATATAAAGGTCACAACTAGCTCCTAAAAGTGCAAAATTGTCTTATATTTAAAAAAATATTTATATAAATATATAGTTATATAAATACAGTATGTACCATTTATAATTATGGTAGGTATTGAGTGCATCAGTATATTCAGTGTATCTCATGGAAATGTTATGGATTATTGAGAAAATGATAATATGCTAATGAATATAATATAAATAGTAAAGAGTTTTTACAGAATCATCATAATTTTTATTTCAATTAAATTTATCTAAAAACACCTCTCACCGAAGGTAAAGAATTGGTATATCCAGACCCTGAGTTTCAGAATGGTGAGAATTTAGCAGTAATGCCGTAGCAATTAAAAATATAAATTTATATTATATAAATTTTTAATATTTTTAAATATAATTTCATTTGAATGGGGAAAAGTCCTGAAATTGATGCATATACCAGGAAACTGGAACCCATGAATAATTAATTTTGATTTGGTATTCTTTGCCTTTTTTAAACATGATTTGTGTTCCCGTCCTAATGGTCTTCTCTCCTTTGCTGATGTCCAGACGGTGGAGCTGAGCGACTGTGAGCAGACCCAGGCTCTGGCCCTGAGGGTGCTCCTGTCTCTGTCCAAAAACAACCAGCACCGCATCCATGAGATGAACTGTTACCATGGATACGCCATGATCCACCAGGTCCTCATCAAGTCCAAGTGCATCGTGGGATATCACATGCTCAAAGTGAGTCCTGCCCTCCAGTCTTAGCTCTCGCATATGTCTCTGGATGCGTTCATTAAAGTGCTGGTTTTCAAAGTGGGGTGCGGGTTCAGCTAATGGTACATGAACTCCACTGTGGTCTAAGGGTTTGATTGTGGCACATACGGCCAATATCAGTGTAGTAAAAAGTATTCCTGGCTCCGACAATGAGCTAAATGTCTCCCTGCTCCTCACCCCCATTTCACTCTGCTAATATGTAGGAGCCAAAGAAACAACTACAAAAGCGTCTTCTGATATAAGAGTGATGATTTAGTTTGCAGTTTATTTTGTAAACATTTATTTTCATTTTCCTTTTACTTTTTTAATTGTCTGGGCAACTGAAACTTGGGTAGTTTTTGTCACTTTATTAAACTACACTATTTATAGCCTTAATAAAGCATGACGATGGACTTAATTGGTTAGGGTAAGGTGTTAGGGCATTTTGAACTATATATTCATTAGTCTTTGATCATGTTTTATTGAGGCTAATTTAGGTGTAGTTATTATAAAGTGTTACCAATGCATTTGCTAAAACCTGGCTTTTATTGCCGTCTTTTAAAGTAGGAGCTTTCAAACCCACATGTCTTGTGATGAGTTCTTGTAAAGGGTTGTACACGCCTTTAACCTGCATTCTGTGTCCAGTTGTCCTCTGATATTTGATCTATATGTCAGAGTAGTCCCTGCGTTCCTGGGAATGGCCTGCTGTTACTTGACCCTGTGTCTGTGTCTGTAATTGAGCCATGTGAAGACTCGCTGCTGAAATGGACTCTGTCTGGCTCCATGAAACGCTGAGCTCCAGTGGAGTCTCATGACAGAACGGATTGTCTTTACGATAAAAAGTGTTGCTGTAGTGTACTGTAGTAAGATAGGGTTTGTCTTGCAGCATTATAGAGTTGCGCTTAGGCCTGTCACATAACACATTTTTAAGTACAATATATTGCTGAAGAAAATATAGATGATAAATTATAATAATGAAACTAATTTATGTCACTGACACAATAACTTTTAAATAGAATTATCCTTTATCCCTATTCAAAATGTTTAATATGGTTAAAAACACAAACTGCAGTAAATAAATATCAGAATGACACACTTTAGTAGTTTTAGTAGTTTTTATCTATCATGATTCATAGATGGCCATACTGGCTTCCCTGATCCCGTCAGATCTCAGAAGCTAAGCAGGGTTGGGCCTGGTTAGTTCTTGGATGGGAGACCACTGGGAATTCCAGGTGCCACAGTGGGGTGCCAGTGGCAAAAACTGGTGTTGGGTCCTTAGGCAAGACACTTCACCCACATTGCCTAGTATGAAAGTGGTGTACAAGTCTCTCCATGGCCGAGCACCAAAGTACATCTGTGACATGTTAGTGCCGTATGAACCATCTGTACTCTGAGGAGCTCAGGGACCGGCCTCCTGCTGGAGCCCAGAGTCAGGACTAAACTCAGGGAGTCAGCATTTCAGACTCATGCAGCTAAAACCTGGAACAGTCTCCCTGAACATGTGAGACAGACTCTACTCTGACTCTGTTTAAATCCAGGCTAAAAATGGTTCTGTTTAGCTGTGCATATGACTGAAAGGTTTTCATTTTTTCATTCTGCACTCTTCTCTTCTCTCTAATTCTCTCTAATTTAATGTCCCATCTCTATTTTAAAATTGTATGGTGATTATTTATGTTTTGATTTGTTTGTATTGTGATTTTAATGTATTTCTTATTCTGTAAAGCACTTTGAATTACTTTCTGTACATATTATGCTATACAAATAAACTTGCCTTGCCTAAGTATATACAGTATACAGATATAGGAGCTTCTCTTTAAGATTTGGCTTGAGAAACCTAAAGAACTAAAGATTTATGGTCGCTGCAGTGCGGATGGTCACAGGTGATAGACTGTGATCAATAGTGACAGACCTTAGGCTAGCGTTAATAGCATTGGTTTCGACAGTGACTTATTTCTTGTCCAAAAAGTCATGACGCTCGTATTGATTCTGCTCATGTCTGGGTTTGCTCCGTGTGGGGGAAATCAGAGAAGGTGGTGATTACGAGGCTCTTGGGCAACATATCAGGAGGATCTCTGTTGCACGTTGGTATTTTATAAATGACTTTTTTATGATGTTGTGGGCTTACTGTGTCTCCATAGACTTTGCTGGATGGATGTTGCAGCGCTCCCATCCTGGTCCTGGGTGAAGATGGGCATTTCCGACTGGACACGGAGTCCCTCGCTGTGGTGCAGGACATCAAGCTGCTCTCAGATATCCTCCTGGACTGGAAGATATGGGCCAAAGCTGAGGTATACAACAGGGCTGCAACTAATGATTATTAGTTGACGACTAAACAATTATTTTTATTGTACATGAGGACTTTTGAAATACATTTTTAACTAAATGAATGTTGAAATATGGTGACTATAGAAATAGAGTGACTGATTTTTTACTTCTTTTTTTACATTTTGATTTCATAATGCAGCTGTCTTTCTTTAAAAAAATGTGTTTTCATGTGTTGTAAAGTCTATGTAGTCCAGATAGTGATTGTGATGATCAAGAAACTATTCAGACCTTTTAACTTTTTTTTGTAGTTGACTGATCGTGATTAGCTGATGTACCATTGCAGCCTTGGTTATAAAACCATTTTACTCACATAACACCACAAAATACAATCTGTTCAAAAGCTCAGTTAATATCAATGTTTTGCTGAAGTTTAGTTGAGTTTATTTAATGAGACAGGAACAGTGCATAATATACATGAACATTAAAAGGAGAGATGCATTGTACCAGGTAGTAACACTAGTGCTAATTTCCATCTGTATTCCCTGGGCAGGCTGTTGTTGTATAAACAAGACATAGTAGCTGCCTGAGCCTAATTATAAAACATAGAAACTTACTCAAAAGAGTGAATGAGGAGAATGTCTGGAATGTGCATTATTTTAACATCAACATATCATTATTGTTGTCATGCAAATTAAAAATAATAACATATCTATCTGTGTTCTTGTGTGAAATCACATGCTTCCCGTGTCATACATAATTACTTTCTCCTGTCTCCAGTGTGGTGTGTGGGAAACTCTGCTTGCTGCCTTGGAGATCCTCATCAGAGTTCACCATCCGCATCAAGTCTTCAACATCCGACAGTTCCTCAAGGCTGAAGTTGTGCATCGCTTCCTCCTCACCTGCCAAGTCCTACAGGTGCAGATGAATGAAAAGAAGCATTCAAGACCACAAGGAGAACTCATATACATATGATATTGACGCATAATCTTTAAAAAAGCACTGTATAATTGATAATAATTGAAACTAAAATTCTAGCTTCTGCTGATACTGCTTCAAAAACAGCAATACAATAACGCGTATGTCCTATACTGAAGATACATCACGGTATAGAGATTGATTTTGGATTTATTCAAATTGGTTTGAGTAGTAGGATCTGGCAGCCCTTAAGCATTTTCTTTAAATATAAAAGATTGAAGAATTATGACACCAGCTATAAAAAACAAACTAAAACCATAAGAATACAGAGAAAGAAGCCTAAACATTAATTTAATATGTATTTAAAACTGCTAGTGCAATTTAATATGAATCTTCTTTAAAAAAAAATTTAAAAAAAATTACCTGCACCCCGGTTAGACATTATATTAACTTTATTGTATCTTGTTGTTTATAGGAGCATCGGGATGAGCACCTCACTTCCATTCCACAAGAAGTCTGCTTATCATTCGTCAAAATTATTCAAGAAGTTTTGGGGTCTCCTCCTGACCTGGATCTGCTCAAATTGATCTACAACTTTCTACTGGCTGTTCACCCTCCCACCAACACTTATGTCTGCCACACTGCAACTAGCTTTTATTTCTCGCTACATATCAGTAAGTTGTATATAAGGCACGGTAATTACTTTTACTCACCTCTGTCTTAGTTCTTGTCTTTTATATGTTAGGAATTCTGATATTTACATTTTAGTTGAATATAGGGTGGTCAAAAGTATTGAAAATCAGATATTAATTGATACTAAAACTGATATTGAAACTATATACTCATTTGAGCATGTATCAATACAAATAAGCACATTAACAGGACAAAAATTAATCCTAACACTAAAAAGGAAGATTTTCTATGGCTATTGTGGTATTGTAATCAGTACCAAGTATTGAATGAATTTCTTAGCATCAAAATTGAGTCTGACATTTTAGTATCACAACAACAACCAATGGCTGAATGAGTCTAATGCACATGGGGCAGATATCATTGTATGTATTTATTTATTTTTCCTTCTTTTTGTCAGATGGGAAATTATACCATGAGAAAGTCCAGTCTATTATGCACCTGAGACACTCCACATTCGGAGGGAAGTCTGCCTGCAGCTCCGTGGTGTCCCTGTCCCCCACTGTCTTCACCGACGCACCACATGAAGGTACTTTTGCTTTATATACAGTGTTGTACAGTATTATGGAAATTTGAGTTTAGGCTCAGCAATATATGACTTAGTCTATCATTTACCTCTTTTCTGGGGCTAATTCACAAAGGTCTTAGCAATAATTCATAAACTTTCATCAATGTGCTTGTCTAGGGGGTATATCAAAATTACCTGGCGTCAATCATATTCATTTACTTCTGTTTTATTTACAGCATGGTTATGGCTGAGTGGCTACTGTTAAGCACTCAGGGTTTGACTGCAGGACCCTGTGGTCCCTCACTGCTCCTGACAGGTTACTCTTTTTGCATTGACGAATGGTTCAGTTGCAGAGGACAATTTTACCTATTGGAGCTATAAAGTACACCTAAAACTTCCTTAACCTTATAGTTCAAATGTGATATGAATGTATTTTCTATCCATCTTTTCTCACTTATGACTGGGTTATGGGAAGAGCAGTCACGTCAAAGGTACCCACACCTTTTCTAGGGGTATAAATCAAAATAAACTAGACTCATGAATAGCATATACCATATATACAAAAACTGCACAATATAAATATGCAATATATATATTTTCCTTCTAAGCATTTTCCTTTTAAGCATTTTATAATTGTACTATTTAATGTCATGAAAGCTATGTGGTATGACAAAGAAACAAAAATGATGCCATCATTTCTTAATTTTTCCCGTATACGCTGCCTAAATTTGCCAAGAGAAAAATCTATAGCGCTGTACTGTATCTGATGAATAGTATGTCACATCTTTTTCTTGTTTTTACCATAAGTGATTTAGAATGAAAGGTCCAATTATGCACTTTCCATAACCTCTTCTCGGAACCTTAAAGTGGTTCTTCAGCTGAAGTCAGACTTTAATCACAACAGTGGGTGGCAGATTGATGTCGTGCGCTGGAACAGTGTGTCTTTTTCTGAAGTTTTTGATAATTGCAACATCTGCGGATTTAGTTTTAACTTCTTCCTCTTTGATCCCAGTTTCAAAAGTTTCTCTGCATCATAAGACCTTTTGTGGCTCCATATGGTTGACTGCAGTCTCCTGGGCTATTATTTCCTACTGTCTGTTCTTTAAACATCTTAATAGCGCTGCAATCTGCAGGAAAAACATCCAATAAAGACATGTTGTTTGCAGCACAAATCCCTTGATGTAGACAGAAGGTCACTAGAGTTATATTTTAAGTAGCTAATGCAAAAACTTGTCCCAGAGGATGAAATGTATAAACAGGAGGTCATAGAGTGCATTTCGTCTCCCACCCATTTCGCTTTCAAAAACATTTAGTCTTTTTCACTAATGCTCTTAGCTGCCGTCCCCATAGAGCTGTGTCACTTTGTATCTCAGTTCTGTCAAAACTTTAATTAATGGAAATGTTGCTATACTAAGCCTCTTTTATCATTGTCTGCAAATGGTCTTTACAAATCCTATTTCTGTTGGGAACATTACATGGGTATAATAATGCTTTATGCTAATGATCAGAAGTACTATTTGTTCTTGAGATTTCCTTTTGTGTCATGAAAATCTGGTAATTTTGTTTGATATCAATGCAGTCTCACAGCACCATAGCACAATATTATCATAGTTTTAAAGGTGCAGTAACTTTTCTGGTCTGCTACTTGCTAGTTTTTGTATTATTATTATATTCACTTCAATCATTTATACAATAGAATGTGAAAGATGGCTTAAAACATGGTAACCTCTATGTGAAATGTGTAAGACTCTAATAAAACAGTGCAAAATTCATGTTTGTAGCTTATGAGAGACTATGAGATACATCAATACAAGAGGTACACAACAGGTTTAAAATGAAAATTAAAGAAATATTTTTGAACTGACTTTGTGTAAGCTCTAAAAAGGAGCCATGGAGATGTTAATGCCACCAAGCAAAGTTACACATAAACCTGCGATAAAAAAACATGTTTTCCAAGGTAATTTTAAACATTAAACTTGGTCATTGATAAGAAAAAAAGATGATTTGAAACCACAAAATAGATTAATGCACCTTTAAGTATTACAATATTGTGGTTAGGTATTTGGCATTGTAGATTTTTTTCCTCTCAGAGCAACCCTGATGCATCATTACTGTCATGTTTCTGTAGTGAAAAGAGTGAGTAGGGTGATACCTCTTTTACGGTATTTACCGTAACATGGTGCTGCGACAAAATAATGTATTTCATATGCAAGAGATGATTGTTTAATATGTTGTAAATGTTTATGATAATTTTCTGTAACTGTTACTAATATTTTTACATCCTAGTTTGAAGTTGTTGAAGTTGTGACATTTAAAATTTCTCTCCTCAGGCCATCTTCATCCTTCTTATACTGAACACGGAGGAGACGACCAGTCCTTACGGCCCCCAAGTCTCGCCCCCTCTCCGTACTCTTCTCCCCTTCTCACCCCTCGCCTGGGGAATGGAGGAGGCCTCGTGTCCGGTGACAGTGATGGCGTCTCCCCTTTGGCCCAGCAGGCTCTGGGCAGCACTGAGACTCTGAAGAAGGGCGATGAGCAGTTACTGAGCAGCTGTGAATCTGCCAAAACCATCTGTGACTCCAGAGAGGCTGAGGGCGGAGCGCGGACTCCCTCCATCAGCATAGAGGAGGAGCGGGACGAGGCAGAGGTGGACAGTTTGGCAGAGGGCAGCGTTGGGGTTGCGGAGTCCGAGGATCGCTTTGACTGGGCAAGTGACGAAGCTCCCAGAAGGCCGGACAGTTTAAAGGGCATCCAGTCATTTCAACGCAGTCATAGCAACCTGGCCAGTCTGGGGTTGGCGTTCCCTGCCACAAATGGGTCGTTGGCAATCGGACGGTGGCCCAGTGCAGCAGACAGGGGGTCAATGCCAGAAGACTGGGAGAGTTACACCTATTCACCGGGATATGAGCGCGCCCACAGCAAAACAGAGTCCAATGACAGGTAAAAGGTCTTATGATAGGTTCAGTAAGTAACATCTACACAGGTAACACTGGAGATTTCTGTAAAATATATGCAATGAAAATTACCTATGACAGGGCCTCACAGCAAGAAGGTTGCGGGTTCGATCCCCGGGTCGCCCGGGCCTTTCTGTGTGGAGTTTGCATGTTCCTCCCCGTGTCTGGATGGGTTTCCTCCGGGTACTCCGGTTTCCCCCATCAACCCAAAACATGCCCGCACCCCTATGAACTAACATCAAGGACCATGTTGTCCACCCTCCTGTGGGCTCACCACCTGCAGAGGGGTTCATAGGGGGGGTCAGGTGCTATGAGTATTGGGCAGCACGCTGCCCCCGCGACCCAGCCGGATTAAGCAGGAGAAGATGGATGGATGGATAATTCATTCTCTACCCACATTTTAAGTCAATGTGGTCACCATCACCCCAGTTAATGCTCCACTATGTAATGGATGTATAGGATGTTCCACAGTATGGCATCTCCATGGAGTTTCAACCTCCTGTAGTCAAGCCACCAGAAATAATGCACAGTGCTACTTAAGTCTCTGTCTTTTACCAGTCTCCCTAATTAGGTTTTTCTCTATGTTTATGTTTCTCTAGGTTTTTCTCTATATTTATCAGTTACATAGTTTGATTGGCTCGCAAGCTATACTTAATAGCTCTTCCACCCTCTATGATCTTGTTCATGTTCCAGGTTCATTTTAGACCGATTTTCGAACATGTGTCCAGGTCTAGCACAGAGGACTGCCTGGTGCTGATTTGCTGTGGCCTGTATGACCTTCTGAGAGGCGTGCTGTTGCTGTTACCAGACCTGATGCTGGAGGAGGTCATGGACAAACTCATCCAACCAGAGGCTCTCATCGTCCTGGTCAACCACTCATCTCCTCTGATCCAGCAAGGGGTCATGAAGGTATGTCTCTAAAACCTGTGATTCTCAAATATTTTTTCACTTGAGATGCTAAATGCAGGTATTAACATGGGGTACCCCAGCCCGGAGATAAACCAGGAATTCAAAGAAATTCAAGAAATCTATTTGCCGTTTGTGCCCGCATAATGCACATGGGAATTCTTGTGCAGGGCTCTAAGGGGTTCAAGTAAAAACACAAACACATTCAATACATCATATGGCCATTTAAAGACAGCAGTGACACTGATAATACATTTTGTATATTACACATAAAGTTGTCAAGGCTAAAATTAGGACATGAAAATGAGGGCAATACATACTGTGACTAAACTAAACCTTCCAAAGCCAGGAATAAAAACTACTCTAAACCAGGTAGACCTGTATTCCAGTTTGGCAATCAATAAAATCCTTTATTGTAAGATTACACAATATACTCGGTGTTACAAGAAAAAAAACTGTGTTCCCCAGTTTTAAGCAATCTAAAAGTTTATCTTCATTGGAACCAGTTACAATCAGAAAAAGCATGCCAACCTACAGCGGGTTGCTTTCCATAGTTTGAGAACCACTGTCCTAAATCACATTGTTATTTAGATAGATTTTATTTATTTACACATGAAAAATAATAATGACATAAGCAGAGATATCTTCAATCTCTATAATGTCCAAAGTGTCCTACCTAGAATGTATTGTACAGGCCTCTCCTTCAGGCAGCGAACTCACTCATAGATGATATGTGGTTTGGGGCAATGGTTTTATTACCGAAAGTTGAATTTATGGCCATTTTCACGACATACTTCAAAATGGCTGACATATTTTGCACCTCTTTTACAGTTGCTGGATGCATATTTCAGCCGAGCCCAGAAAGAGCAGAAGGAAAAGTTTCTGAAGAATCACGGCTTCTCACTGTTGGCAAATCAGCTGTACATCCACCAGGGCAGCCAGGGCCTCCTCGAGTGCTTTCTGGAGATGCTGTTTGGGCGACCTGTGGGCCTAGAAGAAGAGTAAGTGTTAATACTGGAATATGTCAATATATTTAAAGGAATTTTATGAAGCCAGCGCCCTTGATGCTTCAAAAAAGGTACTACTATCACTTGTAAACCTGGGTTGGTAGTGCCATACAAGTTTTTCTTCTTAGTATATGGACAAGCCACCCCTCACTGAGCTGCAGAGGCTGCATTAGCACTGATTTATGTGATGTGATGTGTCATTTTTTGGTTGAAACTAACTGAAAATTAAAAGGGATTTTAAGTTGACATTTATAGGTACATTTAATTATTTTAAAAGTGACCTTACCTTGAACTGTATAGCACATCCTAAAATCTCATCTGATAATGCTGCCCAGGCTACTGTGTGAATGAATTGGAAGCAGAGATATTTAGTGCCATTTTGTGATCTGTTGTAGCTTGGACCTGGAGGAGATGGAGAGCATTTCCCCATTCAGACGGCGCTGTATCATTCCAGTGCTGGGCCTCATAGAAAACTCTCTGTATGAAAACTCCCTGGTACATAACATCCTGTGCATGCTGCTGCAGCTGATCAACGCCTGCCCCAAACTGGCCGACATCCTCCTGGACCATGGACTGCTCTATGTGCTCTTCAATACACTGTCCACTCTCAACGGCATGGAGAACGGGTAAGACTGCTACTGCACACAGGAGCTGGGACAAGGGCTGGGATTATCTTAAACTACTATTGGTGTACTGTAGGATTCCTCAACTAATTAGACATGGATAAAGATCTTACACCTGCACAGGAGTTCATGCTATGCAGAAATAAGTACTATGTAACAGTATTTTTGAAAAAGACAGATTAAATTTATGAATCTTGAGTTGAATCTGACTTTTTACAAATAAATACCAAAAAATACTAAATCTTCAGCTAATACACTCACTCACTTCCCCTTGTCCTTTCAGCTCTTGTCCCATATAAATCCTTATAATTTAAATAAAATTATTAGTTGAATAATACAATTTTTGGTAAACTAAGACACTTTCTACTGATCAATCAACCATAGCCCTAGATTATAAACAATAATGTTGCTAATCATAAACAGAATCTAAAATGCATATAAATGCAGAACAGAATCAGATTTCTTTCCTGGTAAATAAACAGAATGATAGATATAATTTGTTTGCATTATCGCCTTCCTTGAATTCGTAGTAGGCTATTTACTTACATCTTGCCTAAGAGGGCTGTAGACCTTTATCCTAGTTATCTAACATTATTTTATTGAGATAATAATGATTTATATCAACCAAAGCAGAAGGGAGAAGGCTTGGGGTGAGTTGGTTTAAGATTGGGAAGTGAATTTGTAGTGTAATAAATGTCAACTACAGCCCAACTAGACCACCTGGACCAAACTGGTCTAATAATTCTTATTTCTTTTGTTCTTTTTTGACAAGATCTGCTTCATGTAATATTTCAAATCCAGCTAAGAGCTCTTCACACAGTAGTTTAAAAGCTTGTCTTAGTGCTTCAAGGCATGTTACAAAATCATTAATCTCCTCTCTGTTCATTGATCTGTCTCACGGTGGCAGTGGGTTTATTTCCTGAGCCTAATATTACTTTCTCTTGTTTGTCTTGTCTCCAGCATCCCTCTGAATGACTACAAGCTCCTGGTGTGCGACATACAGCAGCTGTTGGTTGCTGTGACAATCCACTCCTGCAGTTCCTCGGGGTCTCAGTACTTCCGCATCATCGAAGACCTCATTACTCTGCTCGGATATATGCAAACGAGCAAGATGCGCCGCACACAAGGTAACCTCTGAAAGACGTCCTCTTCAATACACTGTGTAATCAAAAGGAACCGCAGCCCTGTGCCAGCTATAGGGGAATCCCAATGGACTAGAATAGACAGGGTGTGTATATAGTTGTTATGGTGCTATGGAAATTTTGAAAGAAAAAGAAGCTTAGTTGATGGAGTTGATGATGTACCCACAATTCTCAAGGTTGAAAGTTTGATCCATACTACCTGAAATGTATTATGCTGTTCTTGGGCAAGACACTCCATCCACTTTACCATTTTTATGAATATTTTAGTATATGTTTGCTGACAGAACCCAGAATTACAATATTTCACGATGCAGTAATGTATTGATCCTTCAGCTGTGTGTAAAGCTGCTGTCTACAGTAAAGAAATCGTATTGTAATTTGAATATTTTCAGACTACATTGAAAAACATGCTGTACAGACTGAACATATCAACTCTTGAAAATACTTCATGTTGTATTCCTTCTCTTTTCAACAGTAAATTTTTAATCAAAAGTGAATTAGGAAACAAAATCGCGCAAAAGGAACCTCTAAATAGCCTCTACCTCTTAATATACATTGTGTTGTATTATTATTTTGTACCTATTGACCCTTGTTAAATATAAATATCTCTATAATGGTTGTAGAAATGGCTGTGGCGCTGCAGTTTCGGGTCCTTCAGTCGGCCATAGAGTTCATCAAGACGACAGCCAATCAGGAGCCTCAAAAACTCAGCAGCTCCATCAACGCCCCCAGCTCGCCCCACCACGCCATCTACCAGAAACGCAAAAGCATCGCAGGTAAGTTATAATCATGCTTCTATTTTATATATTTTTTATTTTATTTTAATATTTGTATTAGGACACTGCATATTATTCAATGTCTTATCAATCGGTGTCACCATAAATATATCAGAATTAGCCCATTAGCTTCACTTCATCCTTGTCTTTTTTATTATTTTGATCAGAAAAATAATAGCTCAGAGCAGTCAAATGATTTGTGTTGGCCATGACTCTTGAAACTATTGTTCCCAAGTCATTTCCCTTTTGCATAATCATTGGAAAACAATTTTGTCCAAAATACTAATCCTGCCAACAATTTAATGACCAAGCCCAAACGATGAAATTGCATTGGCAACAAAGCAAGCTACAAGTTACTGTATGTTTCAGTGTATTTCTTTATTTAAAGTGAGTAAGATTTATGTTTAAAAAATAGAGTATAAATAAATAATACACTAAATTAAAGGTACATTATGCAACTTTTTTGGTTGGTTCGTTCGTGCATCACTTACTCCTCCTTGGAGATGTTATTGCTTTGCCTGAATGGTCCACATTATGGCATTAAACATATCTATCTAGCACTTATTTAATGGCGGTGCATTCTTACTATAACTGGGTTCTCCCTCTGCTTTGACCTGTAACTTGGTCTGGTAGCTCCTTCTTCTTGTTGTGTCCATGGAGATAGGCAATGGTCATACTATGGACCATTCTCGGTGAAGCAATAGACAATTTAGCCAGAGCCATAGCCAAGTATGTAGCGTACCTCCATCAGAAATGTTATGTACCTTATGATTTAGCTCCAATAGTGTCTCATTGTTCATCCCTAGTTTTGTGTAATATAATTCCATAGACATGTTTTTTAAGTTCCCATTTCCTTGTCTAACCTCATCCTGTTTGTCCATCATCTTCATCCCAAACTCAAGGATCCAACCCCAAAGACTCCATAATCCCCCGTATCCCCCGGCAACACTACTGCTCCTATGGCCAGATCCCTATGTCCCCCCCTTTCAGCTTCCTCTCCCAGGACTCCCCTGTCCTCTCCCCCTCGGGTGGTCTGTCCTACATGTTCCACTCTGACGCAGGTAGCCCAGGACAGTGACCTCTTACTGGGGGCATGTCTCACCATTTTGCAGTGCACTCACCCCTCCTCTGGGGTTAACCTGCCCAGTACACGGTTGTGCTACTGGAGCGTTTGTGTTTTTAAATGGCTTAATCACAGCAGTGTTTAGGATTTTTGAACAGTGGGTGTTTTAGCATTGATTTTATACGCTTTTTGTCCTCCTTTGGAAAATGTCTTGTTTAGAATGACAGTGAAAATTATGTACTCCACTTTTAGACCTGGTTTGACCTTATGTTAGACCTGGAATAGTCCTGTTATAGTCTTGATTTAGATCTGGTGGTACTTCTGTGAAAAGTTTAGAACGTGGGTCTCCACCCTTTTTCCTTCGGTGAGCTACTTTTACAAAACAAAACTGCCAGAGAGCTATTCATTTTAGCACTCACGAAAAATTTGTACAAGTGCCACAGCCTTAGAGGGGTACAGTTAGATGCCAATGAAACAAGCCATTATCCATTTATTAGTGCACAGAGTTAGCCATCCAAATGATACTTACAATGGTAATGGGTATTTAATTAACAAAATTGTAGTTAATTTCAGCACAATGCATATAATTCAGAAATCTCTTGGTGAGCTACTTGGAAGGGGGTGGAGAGCTCCTGGTAGTCCATGGTTTAGAGAGACTAGTTTAGGCCAAATTCGTTGTTTTAGACCTGGCTTTGTTTCTCATTAGATTAGATTCCTGGTTTTGTAGTTAATCAATGGATTAGAATACTTATTTTTTTAATTGTTGACAAAATCTGTTGTTTTCTGTCCCTGTTTAGACCTTATGTAGCTGTATTTTAATTCTTTATGAATCAGAATTTTTAATATTTTGCCATTTTATATTTATACTTTGTTTATATATGTGCCTTTGATACCTACATTTTCTAGATCTCTAGTTAACCTGCCCAGTACATGAGAACATCTACTTTGTGTGTTTGTTACTTTTGCAAATGCTTAACCAAACAACTGTTAAGCATTTTAGCACAGATGGTTTTCTGAAGAGTGAATCTTGCACATTCACTGGTCAATGGTCCATCTGAATAAACTTGCTCTAAACTTGCATGCATTACTCAAAGCAGTTAGTGTGTTCTCTTGTGTTTCTTCTGTGAATTACTCCCATATTGTTGTGTTTTCCTAGGCCGGCGGCGTTTTTCTCTGGCCCAGACTGACTCCCTGTTGATGCGGATGCGCTCTGTGGCCAGTGATGAGCTGCACCAGATGATGCAGAGGAGGATGAGCCAGGAAAACCCAATCCGAGCTAGCGAGACCGAGTTTGTCCAGAGACTTCAGAGGATTGTGGTGCTGGCCGTCAACAGACTCATTTACCACGGTACAAATCTGCCCACTTTATGCTCCAGCTCTGTGTTGTTAGGAATTCAAATTATGACTGCATCTTAATCCAAATGTAGCTCCACTTTAAAGCCAGGCACAACTTTAAGGGTTTCTTTATACAATTGTGGTCTCTTTGTTGTCTGAATTTTGAATTGTGTTTGCTAAACACAATTTTGCATTTATTATCTTGGGTCTTTCTAATAAAGGTCCACAGTCTGTTCTCGGGCCGTAAAAGCATGTTGTTTGGAGCAAAGTTCATACTTTGGAGGAATAAATGAAATCTTAATTGGTTACGTTCAGTTAATCAGAGTCTATTATTATGAGCAACAGCATGATTCATTTTTTGTCATATCGCCCAGGAAGTTAATGGAAAATAAATTGAAGGTTGTAGCGATAACATTCAAAAAATTAGAGCATGAAAAAGTTTAAACAAATTCAAATTATTATACAAATTTTGGCATGTGATGTGTGGGATGCAAATTCAAAATCGGTTATATCATAGTCTTAGTTCTGCATGTACAGGTGGGACATACTGTATCTGGTCTAATCCTCTTCCTCTATTTTTTCCCTCAGATGTCAGTCAGGACTTGTTTGACCTGTTGAATATCCCTGACTCCCCGGACCACCAGCTCTACACCCCTGAGCAAGGCGACACGGCTCCAGACGAGAGCGGCCCCTCCTCTGTCCCTCACTCCCCCACCCCCTTCACCCTCCCACCCGCCAGCAAGAAGAGCCTGCAGAAGGATATACTCAAACTGATGATGGACGGCATCAAAATCAGCCTGGTAAGACTTTAGGCTCATACGGCCAAGGATCAGGTGCAGTTTATTGATCATTGGGGGATTTTGCTCTCTGCATTTTGATCCATCCTTCAATGTCATTTGGGTGATTTGAAGGAGCTCTTCAGTGTTAGGCAGGAGAATCCATTAGAAACATTATTTTATTAGCACGTTCATAGTCAAAGTACTTCATGATTCCTTATTCAAAACTGAAAACGTTAAAATTACTTAATGTAGTCACTTAGAAGCCATGGATGTTTATTTTCTTTACAAGTAAAAGCTGCTCAAATCAAGATAAATGTATTTACTTTTTTTCCTAGTAATATAACCATTATTTGAATTATTTTGCAGTGCATTTTGGTCATTTATCCTGCTCCTTGGAAATGAAACCATTCAAAATATTTAGATATTAAGACAAGATTAAAAAAAAAAATTATTAAGATAGATGGCTAGTAATTAACCAAAACGTGTGTTTATCATAAATAGCATAACATTCCTATTTCTCCACAGGGCAGCACAGGCCGAGGTGGAGCCCCCCATCACCAGTGGAGAAGGATCCTGTGGTCTTGTCGCGACACTTTTCGGGTCCAAATCGGACGTCTGCTGGTCCACACGCTCAGCCCTGTACTACCTCTGTCCGAAAGAAAGGAGGCGCTAGAGTTTGTGTTTGATCACAGACATTTAGACATCCTCAAAGAGTGTCTCAGTCCTGGTCTAGAGGTAAGTAAATGAAGAAGTTGGTTTGTGGTGCTAATAGTTCTGTGCTTAAAGTTGGCCTGATACCTATCACCATATGTTTGCTTTGCCTGGAATGTTCCACAGTATAGCATTAACATATTAATCTTCTATTATAGGTGTTTCATGGGAAAAAAATGCAAAAAAAATTGCACTGTCTCTACATAGATTTAACTAGTAAATTCTTTTAATGCCACACTGCCAAATATTCTAGGCAAACCAATAGCAGCAGCAACCTTAAAAGTTAAATAGTGCCTCTTTAAGTTTAAGCCTGTATTGTTACATGTCATTTGTAGACTTGTTATACACTATTTTGGGTAATTTTGTGCTTGATCAGTGCCAAGTTATTTCCGTATTAATATGTATGAAGCTGCAATAACTAGTTTTCACACTCTAGGCTCTTTCAAATTGCTCAAAATTAGAAAGTAGATAAATTTGTTTATTTCCCCAGCCCAACTTTAATTGCTTTAGTTAATCTGTTGATTACATGTCTACTTTCTGTCTTTCAGCACGGCCCAAAGTTGTCATTGTACCTTTACGATATGCTTCACGATCACAAAGACAATTTAACCAAAGATGAACAAAACGCAGTGGCCGTTTTCATGACTTCTCTGAAACTCTGTGGTCATCGCTGTATCCCTCCCAACTCTCCACATAAGAAAGACTTACTCAAGGCCATAAAGGAGGTTAGACTACAACCACTGGTGACGTGTTACATAAGCCTTACATGTGTCAATAATGGAGCCTTTATTTAAACAGGAAAAATTCAAGTACGAAGCAGAAGAGAAAACAAGCAAAGTTGCCTGGGAAAAGAAAATGGCCACTGCCCAGAAAAAGTAAGTATGTATTTATCACCTTTGATTAGTAATAAACCTTCAAAATGAATCCAATTAACATATTTTGACGATGATTCATTTTTAGACACATGCAAATGTTCATTGATTCACTTGAGATGTGACAAGTAAACACGAGTGCAGATGCCAGTCAGCCTTGCAAATCAGATGTTTTTTCCTCTTCTTCATTTCAATCATATTCCCTTGCTTAGTTAAAACATAATTTGAAATCTTCAGAAATTACACCGCTTTAATTGATCAACATTGTTAGTTGTTGTTGTTAGTTTGAAATTGTTCATTCTCTTAACTATAATTTCATAGTTTTTCAAAAGTAATAAACATTTTTGTCTATATAATAGCAGGGTCTTTCTAACCCAATTCTTATTTGTTTGTTGCAGTCTTATCCAGAGGCTGGAGGGCAAGTCTAAGGACATTTCAAAGATCGCGGCTGATATCACTCAGAACGTGTCCCTGCGTCAGGGCATGGAGAGGAAGAAGGTGATCCAGCACATCAGGGGCCTCTATAAGACCGACCTGAGCGCCAGCAGACACTGGCAGGAGCTGGTGCAGCAACACACACACGACCGGTGGGAATTCTGCTTTAAATACTGAATTCTGTACTGCAGGGGATTTAAGTAGAAACAGTTTATTTCTATATTGCATTTTGGGCTGTGTAATTTATGTATTTTAATAGAAATCCAGATTCAATCATGTCTTATCATCACTGATATGGTATACAGCAACGCTTTGACAGTAAAAACATGTGGTTTGAGGTAATACGTTGCCAGTTTTGTTGTGTTTAATGGCATTGAATAAAAGTCCAAATTGCTTATGTGTTGTAATTGACATTTTTTACATTCTGATATTTAGATCAACTCTAAATAGAAATTGATCAATATGAGGAAATACATTGTTATACATTTTTATTGCTCAGCCTTAATTTATTATTTGTATTTTCATTAAAAAAAAACACTTAAAAGGGGCTTCACAACATGACAAAAATAACATGTTTTATTTTTTTATTTTTCTAGAGCTGTATGGTACGACCCAACCTCTTACCCCACGTCCTGGCAGCTCGACCCGACTGAGGGCCCAAACCGAGAGCGGCGCCGGCTGCAGAGATGCTACCTCACCATCCCCAACAAATACCTGCTCAGCGACCGACGCAAACCCGAAGGTGCATTTAGTGTGATATACTCTGTGAAGTACTCTTATTATGATGCCTGGAGACCTGTCTACTTGACTCTGTGAGGTACATTTATTCTGGTGTCACCTTGAGTAACTCCAGCACTGTGTTTTAGACCCTGTCAAGCCTCCTCTCTCGTTTTTATTTGAGGAAAAGACACGCTCCTCTTTCTCCTCCACCGTGAAGGACAAAGCCACGAGTGAACCCATCAGGTACAGATACATTTCTTATTTTCTCTTTGTAAATTCTGTCTTTACTGCTATCCATCTGTTTTTATCTTTAATCCATTCCTTGTTTGTCTTGTAAGAAGATGAGGTAATGCACAGATCAGCTAACACCATCAGCTTTTGAACATTTTATCTTTATTTGGACATCATATATAATAAAAAAAGTGGAAATAAAATAAGAACATGATTAGTGCTTCACTGCCCATCTCAAAAAAATCATATGTAACACTGCAGTTCAGTAATGTTTGAACTTTTTTTCATGCAAATCTGCTCAGTGGTTAGTGGACAACTGGATCTCTTGTGCATAAGTTAACTGTGTTATAAGGAAATAAGGCCTATTTATCCTTACATTGGTATTGGTGCATCCCTATTATTGACAATGCTCTCACTATTTCCTATCGCATACCTTTAAAACAACCGTGCAAGTGTCATCTTGTAGACAATACCCATCTCTATAGACAGGCGGTCATAATGTTTTACCTGATCTGTATGTATGTGTATATTTTGGACTGGAGGAGGTGACAGGAGGAATATAAATGTCTTATAAACTGGTGCTCCCTCCATGGTGGTTAGTATTTTTCTATTTTCTCTTATAAAACAGATCTTTTTGTGTCTGCAGGTTCACCAGGCGCTGCATTAGTGTCGCCCCCTCCAGAGAGACTGCGGGGGAGCTGCTTCTGGGTAAGACTCTGTACATAATAAACCAAAGGACAGAGTTATACTGTGTCAGCCATTAGAGGAGATTACAGCCACTTTTCTCCCATAGAAGTGTTTTTATTCTGAGGGACTAAGGGACAGCTCTGTTTGTCTAAATTTTAGTTCATCAAATTTCTCTCTTTTGTCTCACAGGGAAGTCTGGCATGTACTTTGTGGAGGATAATGTATCAGATGCCCATGACAATCAGGTAATACTAATCCTAAGGCATAAAGCGATAAAGTCATGCTTCTGATAGCGTTGGTTTGAATGGACTATTCAAATCATTGTAATCATATTTTGAGAATTGTCATCTGGACCTTAAAGGACAAAAGACGTAAAACAGAAACGGCTGCATTATCAAATCAAAATTAAACCTTAGGCAACTTGTTAACTAGTTGACTACTAAAATAATTGTTAGTTGGTTGGTTATTTATCCTTGTTTTGTTTTCTGCCGCACCTTAGAAAGTTATGGTTACATTTGTTTTTACTTCTTATTAATTGTCTGTTCATGGTCACATATGTATAATGATTTTTGGACAATATGACCCAAATGTGGCTAATTTAGCTTTTTGAAAACTTTGGTGTATCAAACCACAGTTGTTTGGAGTTTTGATTGAAAGAAAATAATGTAATTTTTAGTTTTATCATTAAATGTTATGACATATTGAATGAAATTTTAGAAATCACTGCTTTTCGCTACATGCCATACTGTATGTTGTCTTGATTGTCTTAGTTTTCTATTGTATAACTTTATATAGTTATACAATGTTAACGCCACATGTTAAACTTGTACTTTGTTTTGAACAGAGCCTCCACGGCGAAACTGAAGCTCCATCTTTTTCCTGGACGTACGAAGAGATCAAAGAAGTGCACAAACGCTGGTGGCAACTCCGAGACAACGCCGTCGAAATATTCCTCACCAACGGCCGGACCCTCCTGTTAGCATTTGACACCACCAAGGTATGGTAAAAACAAATTAATATTCAAATTGTTTGTTTGTTTTGAAAAATTACTATTGCAGATATTTTAAGTTAGTGCTGCCAAAAAGACAAAATTGGTTTTACTTGAAATGGGAAGGTGCTACAAACAAGCCATTCTCTGCGGTAATGAAATATGGAAATATGGCTGAATGGAAAATATGTGATTTTGAAAAATCTACCAGATAAAAAGCTCCACAGAGGCTGGAAAAGCATGAGTCAAGATAATCAGACTGGAAGAGGAATGAAAGAAAAATGGCTTGTATTTTTGTATGAGGGGAATGCTAAATATGATCATGCCTAATAGTTAATATTGTTAAGCTTCTTTATCCACTATATTACCTTCATTAAGCCTCTGTTAGTTTTGTTGTGGCTTCTTTGCCCTTAAGAAAGATAAAAAAATTACCATATTTTGATTAGATTTTAAGCTGTATTTACCAATTGTCTGAGGCATAAATGGCTAGTTTCCTGGATGAGGTTTTTAAAAACATTTAGATATGCAAGTGTGAAAGGGGTGTATGCGTGAGTGATGGTGGTGGGCGGAGGGACCGATAGCGCCGGTTGGATTGGCAGCCTTGCTTCCGTCAGTCTGCCCCAGGGCAGCTGTGGCTACAACAGTAGTTTACCACCACCAGGTATGGAGTGAATGAAGAATGCTCTGTAAATGCTGTGTAAAGCGTCTTTGAGGACATGTGTCCATGTAAAGCGCTATATAAATAAAGTTACCTTACCTAGATGAAGGTATCTCTATTATCTATTATACATTCATGCATTATATTGACATGCAAATTCCTAAGCAGTAATTTTAATATTTTTTGCAGTGGAATGGTCCAAACCAGAGATGACTGCATAAACCATGATGCATTGTTTAATTTCAGCCAATATGAAGAAGTTACTGCCAATTGTAATAAGAGCTCTAATATTTTGACCACTGACCAGTATCAAAAGCTACATTTTAAAGTCACTATCTGCATGTTTATTTGATATTGTTTCACCAGTAAGTAGATGGCAGATATGAAACCCGTTCCCCTCGCCTCTCACCTGGCCTTTGTTCAGCCTCACCTGTGCTCTGATATTTTTCTGTCAGGCCAAATGCTGGCCCACGATCAGACGGCAATAACGTAGATCACATCTTGTGGTGATCTGTGAGAATGCACCAGGGCCGGGTCACCCAATCTAATTACAGATGGTATCTGTAATGGCTGGGAGCATAATGTAATGTTTCTTTTGTGGGTGTGCCACTTGGCTTGGTCATAAAGATAAAGATCCATGTTATTGTTTTGCCTTGAAAGTTTCATAGTAGGGCATTAAATGTATTTAATCAATTAGTGCTGTTGTTAAGCCAATTTAAGATATGAGTTTGATGCCATACTGTAGAACATTTCAGGCAAAACAGTCAGGTGGCAAACTTAGGATCATTATATTTGTACTTAAAATGTCTTCACCTGCATTTTACACTACCATTAAATCCTACCAGATCAACATGCGGAAAAAACATTTCCGCATTACATTATATTATTCTTGTTTCTTATTTGCAGTTCCGTGACGACGTGTACCACAACATCCTCACCTCTGACCTCCCAAATCTGCTTGAACACGGGAACATCACGGCCCTGACTCAGCTGTGGGGGTCCGGACAGATCTCTAACTTTGAGTACCTCACGCACCTCAACAAGCACGCTGGGCGCTCCTTCAATGACCTCATGCAGTACCCTGTGTTCCCCTTCATTCTGAGAGACTACACCAGTGAGACGCTGGACCTGCAGGATCCAACCATCTACAGGTCAGGGCTGCACAATATGTCACAATCAAATCAAAATCGCAGTTTTATTTGGTACAGTTTTCAAATTGCAAGGTGCATTATAGATAATAGAATCAATGTCCTCTGCAAAAACAAAATCTCCTTAAAATCTTGTTGTACCTGTAGTTTAGACATCTACAAACATGTTCTGAAATGCATGGGATTTTTCAGTCTGCTCTCAAATGTTAATGCTCCTGGAGTTTTTAAACGTATCTAATCACAATTGCATGTACATTTTTCCCCAAAATCATGCAGCCCTAGTTTGATTGTGAGGTTCACACTTGAAATGACTTTTTGTTAATATTTTATCTATTCCATGTTCCACGGTTTTGTTCTGAAATCCATATTCTGCTTTATCCTTTTTAAATCCTGGTTGGCTGAGTGTCTTTGTATTGTTTTACCATTGTACGTTTGTTTAAGGGCATAAAAAGTATCTTAAAATGTAACTTGTGTGCTTAAAACCCACAGAAGAACCCAGTGCAGTTGTATTATTGATGAAAAGGCTTTGTTCACAAGTGTATTTCATTGCAGGAACCTGGTCAAACCTATTGCTGTCCAGTCAAAGGAGAAAGAGGATCGCTATGTGGATAATTATAGAGTAAGTCTTCTCGCTTGATTTAATGAAATGGTACACACACAATGTTAGATTACTTTCTATCTGGCAGCCACAGCACCATTCGTTTACATGAGGCTGCAAGTCACAGACACTAAATTATGTATTTGGTTCCTGACGTCTCATTTATGTTTCACAGTTGATATTTTACTGTGGATTTAAATTGGCTGCAGTGATTTCACTAGAACCAAATGGGGCTAGGCTATAAATCTAAATATATAAATAAATATATATTCATATTCTTACTCATCTGTTTACAAACACAGCCACACAATTATTTTCCCTTATGTATCTATTACAAGTGTCAAGTTTAACACTCTTAATTGACATTTTTGTTGTGTAACTTTTCTGGTTGGAGGTGGAGGAGCTTCTTTGTTTTTCCATCATTCCATCATATAGCATTAAACTTCATGGGACCTAAAACATAACACTAGTTCTCTCCCTTGTGCAGTACCTTGAGGAGGAGTACAAAAAGGGTATTCGTGAGGATGACCCCATGCCCCCGGTGCAGCCCTACCACTACGGCTCGCACTACTCCAACAGTGGCACCGTGCTGCACTTCCTGGTCCGAATGCCCCCCTTCACCAAGATGTTCCTGGCCTATCAAGGTGAGTTAATCTTAACTCGCTGGTTTCCACTTAATCTGATTTAGTCCTGGTTCAGTCCTAGTTTAGTTCTTAAGTCCAGGTTTGGTTCTGGTCCAGTTCTGGTCCAGTCCTGGTTTAGTCCTACTTCTGTACTTGCTCAGTGGTGGTTTAGTCTTGGTTCAGCCCTACATTAGTCCTGGTTTACTTTTGGTTGAGTATTGAGTTTAGTCTTGTTTTTTTCCTGGTTCAGTTATTTTTAACTCCCACTTTGATCCTCGTTTAGTCCTGGTTTACTTTTGGTTGAGTATTGTGTTTAGTTTAGTTTTTTCCTGATTCAGTTCTTTTTAAGTCCCAGTTTAGTTCTAGTTTACTCCTGGTTTACAGCTTGTTAAATTAAGCTTTGTGAAGGTTCATCATAGATGGGTCTGTTTCACTGTTTGTTTACTCTTATTTGTTAATGAATTTTGTATAGTTTGTTTCAGCCTTGGTTAGTCCTGTTTTTTCGGATTTTATATGCTGTTTTAGAGTATACTTATACCTGTGTCAACTGGGTGATCTTTTGTGGGTTTTTAATAGCAGGCAATTACCATAGACCTCCAAAAAGCTTTTAGCTGCTGTGAGTGCCATCTGCCTCCATTTTGAGGGGGCTTTTAGCGCCAAATGCTAAATATTCGGATCTCCAATACCACATTATGTCACTTGCCCTCAGAACTCCTACTTATTCTTTTAAAAGTGTTACCTCTGATCCGCCCTTGCCCTTTCTATTAAAACTCCCATCAGATTAATTAGTATTTCAATCGTCTTTAAGTCTCCTTGATCTTCCGGGACGTCTTTTTATCATTTTAGGAATATATTCAGGGTGCGTGCAGAGGTCTTAAAAGGGCAATTATCAGACAGTGGGTGAATCTTTAATATTGTGTCTTTGTTCCTGGTTCAGATCAGAGCTTTGATATTCCCGACCGTACTTTCCACTCCATGAACACCACGTGGCGCCTGTCATCCTACGAGTCCATGACCGACGTCAAGGAGCTCATCCCAGAATTCTTCTACCTCCCAGAGTTCCTTGTCAACAGAGAAGGTACTTGTAATTTGTAATTTGCTAATCTAAAGGTGCACTGTGTAACTTTTCATGTATAGAGTCCACCACCAGCTTGGCTCCTTGGAAATGTTATTGCTTTGCCTAGAAATCTATGGCATTAAACTTATCAGCTCTGTGATGAGGGGACCCTGACCAGAATAAAATGCATATTTGTAAGGTATTTTGCACCAATAAAAGTAAAATGTAAATTCTGTGGAACATTCCAGGAAAAGCAGTAACATCCCCATTACGAAAAACAACTGAAAAGTGACATAGTGTACTGTTAATGTTTCACCACAATAGAATACAAAACTTTGTGTGCAATTGCGGTACATTCTGTTTATTTCATGTTACAACTTGCCCAGGAACTAGAATTGGAAACAAGCTGCACAAATGATACTGGCACATTTACAGAAATGTTTCCTCTCTCTGTTTTTAAACTAATAAATAGTTCATCACTAGTTTTAACTTAGTCTCATTCCGCCCTCAGGTTTTGACTTTGGGGTCCGTCAGAACGGGGAGAGGGTCAATCACGTAAACCTACCCCCCTGGGCACGTAACGACCCTCGACTGTTCATCCTGATCCACCGCCAGGCGCTGGAGTCGGAGCACGTGTCCCAGACACTGTGCCAGTGGATCGACTTGGTGTTTGGCCTCAAGCAGAAAGGAAAAGCTGCTGTACAAGCCATCAATGTATTCCACCCAGCTGTAAGGATCCCAACTTCTGCACTAAATATTATGAAAACACTAGGATGCAGCTAATCAATGCTGTAGTAGTTGACTAGTCTGCATTTGTTTTGATTAGCGCACTAGTCACATTATTTCTATTGTGCATTTTTTTATCTGGTAAAGGTTGAATTATTGTGACTTCTACATAAAAAAAATGGTTGGATTAAATGTAGTATTGATCAAAATCATGAATTACGTAATGCTGCTGTTTTAGTCATAAAAGATTTTATGGCCTTGCACACAAACCCTATCTAAACTGGGAATAAACTGCGTCTGAACTGGGACCAGACCTACAACAATACAATCACCAAACGAGTACAAGTCTGAAGAGTGTGGTTTTCAAAGTATGATAAGTTGTGTGTGTAATCCTGCCAGTTTTAGAAAACACTTTTTTAGTTAGAGTTTTCTGATGATTTGTTGTTTGGCAGACTTATTTTGGAGTGGACGTGTCGGCCGTGGAGGACCCAGTGCAGCGTCGTGCCTTGGAAACCATGATCAAAACTTACGGCCAGACGCCCAGACAGCTCTTCAGCGCATCTCACATCAGCCGTGCCGGGACCAGGCTCATGATGGAGGGGGAGCTGCCCGCCGCTATGGGCCTCCTGGTGCAGCTGGCCTTCAGAGAGACCAGGGAGCCGGCCAAGGAGATCGTGTGCCCGGTAAGAACGCCAGTCTGAACAAAGCTGAGATCATTTAGCACAGTTGATGAGGAATCATTTTGCCGTGTTCATAGCATGATCAACCTAGTGTCTCAGTCTTTATTCTAAACTATTTTATGTTATACTGTAGTTGGTATTAGATTGATAGTTTGATTCTTAAGAAATTCAGCGTATCTTGGATGTAAAAAAAACAATGGTATAGTAAATTAAAATAAAATAAAGTATATTGAACCCACTTAATTTCACTGGAATGGTTACTTTGGTCCATAAGGATTTATAGTTAATAGTGAATATATTTTTACAGATACGGTTGCTCTAGGAATAGCACAAGGTAGTCACATAAATATACAAATAAAAGAAACCAAAAAGGCTCCTTCTTAAGGCTGCTTCTTAAACCACAGCCTGGTGTTATAACATTCTGCAATATACTGACTGTAAATGTCCATTTTCTCATCTGGTCTGGTTTATCTGGTTTATTCCCACAGAGCCCTCTCCCGTGGATCAAAGGGCTGAAATGGGGGGAGTACGTGGGGTCGCCCAGTGCCCCTGACCCTGTGGTGTGCTTCAGTCAGCCTCATGGGGAGCGCTTTGGGTCCCTGCTCGCCCTGCCCACCCGCGCCATCTGTGGACTGTCCCGCAAGTTCTGCCTCATGATGATCTACAGCAAGGAGCAGGGTGAGTCCTCCACTTAGTCTCAAGACTTTATATTAGCAATCAGTAAAATCAGATCCCATTTTTAACCTGCATTATGCTGCTTTTTACTCAACCACACCACAAAATCTGCAGAGCATCAGTGGATTAAAAAAAAAAAAAGCATTCTGCTTTGCGACTGAGACGTGCAGTGGAAATGTTTGCTGCAGAAAAACTTGTATTTCCCTCTGGATCAATAAAGTGCCCTGTTCATAAAGTATCTCTATTGTTCTCTCTCTTATCCCATTGGCCAAATGTATAGAGAGAAATCAGATACATCTTGACTAATCTAATAATCCAGATAAAAAATAATCTACAGTCAATACCCAAATATAAATCATTTAATCTACTGATACTACAATTTAAATTTTATGGAGATATTAATTTTTGGGTAACACTTTCTAATAACAAACCTATTTGCAGTAATAAAACATGGCGCACAGCCACTGCTCTGTACTTATCAACTTTTCAATCTGTATTTACTTTGTTCTCCAATTTTATTTTCTTAATCGTTGGTACGTGTACGATTTAGCAGTGTCACATCATAATTTAAGTACAAATTAATAAAAATCCACGGCTCTGTAACGTGATCTGTCCACTGGAGGTGCAGCTCCGTGGCTCTTTATGGTAATGCCGTTTACAGCGACATCTGTTCCCATTGGGCACAGCGGTTTTGTAATGTGGAAGTCAGAAGACGTGTTTCTTTTATTAAGTCATTTTTGGTGAATATTGGTGAATAAATTATAACACACAATTATATAGCAGGCCCAAGGACAATAGACATTCTTTAAGGCTTATTAAGGTGTAGTCATTATAAAGTCTATCCTGATTTTGCTGTTGTATTATTTGATACTCAGAAAAGTATTATAAAATTTCTCTAAATGCTGAAGTAACATTGTTTTGTGTTTCTCTTCAAAGGGGTCCGGAGCATGCACAGTACAGACATCCAGTGGTCTGCCATACTGAGCTGGGGCTATGCAGACAATATACTGAGGCTGAAGAGTAAGCAGAGTGAACCACCCATCAACTTCATCCAGTGCTCCCCCCTTCACCTGGTAAATATTGAAAATGCCTTTTGTTATTATAACAGATGATGTAACTAAACACAGAGAGAAATGAGAATAAAATATGATGTGGCTTGAGACAAATAAAATATATTAACTTGTTTGTTAATGTTATTGTTTGGACAGGGTCTTTTTGATCTATCAGAAAAGATATATGAATGTATATGTTTCACATTTGCCATGACTTTGTTCTCATGCTAATACAGCACACCTCAGAACAGGACAAGTGTTTTGTTTATGTTTATTGCAAGCACCACTCAAGTTTAGCGCTGATAAGTATAATGTATTTACAAGGAGTGTTGATAAGGACGGCTTAGAATTCATTTCCATGTTAATGACAGACTGTCTTATCCTCGGAGGATGTAATCCCCAATAACATTGAGTCATTTGAACTACGGTTACATTTTTCTATTGTTTAGTTATTGTTAGTTTGGTATCAGACTTATTCAATTGGCAGTAAATTTCCAAATCCCATTTTATAACTTTTTTAACCAAAAAAGCAAATATGTTGTAAAATATCTTATTTCCAGGTAGTTTTAATTTTTGAGAAATAAACCACAATTTTTTCCTATGTTAAACTCAGATTTTAGTATTATAGAGAGTGTGGAGTTCAAACCAACCAAACCAAAAATCCAAGAAATAACCTCAAAATGGTCTAAAAGTGAAAATGATAAAAATCAACAGACTACATGTGAACTTTGGGTTGTTTTTTGCACCTATACTAAATTACAGCCTTCCCTTTTACACAGTCTGTAAAATGCCATGTCGTGTCCCTATGATTTGGTGTTCACTCAGCCCCAGCTCAAACGAACGTCTTCTCCTCTTTCTTTCTCTGCTCCAGGTGACCAGCTGTGCCTGGGTGCCCGACGGATGCCAGCTCTTTACGGGCAGCAAGTGTGGAGTCATCACCGCCTACAGCAACCGCTTCACCAGCACCACGGTGAGTCTCCATGGCAACGGCCCCCTTTAACCCGCGGCCCGCTCCTCGCCACCGGTCCACCCACCTCCTCCCATCACCCCCCTCTGCTCCTCTTATCCAGATCAGGATTATGCATCACTAAAGCAGCGTTACGGGAGAAATCGCACACGTTTTTGGCAAGCAAGAAGCCATGTTTGTAGAATTATATTAGAAAGAAATGTGAAAACCAAGACTGTCGTAATGTCCCAGATACTGAGTGATTCAACATTTGGTAGGCCTGTGCAATAATATTGAAATATCGATATATTGTATAGTTTAATGTGATGATACAGTATCAATATTGTGGGCTGCTGTAATGATATATCACCAAGAGTATTTTTTGGCATATTTGACTATATTATTTTGTAACAGCCCTAGTTTTGTTGCTTGTTTAGAGGAAGGAAACTCATTTATGCAACACATTTGACATTTTCACTGTTTTGATGATTAAATGGGTGTATTTCATATTAACTTTGCACAAGAAGTGGTTTAACAAAGACTTTTAGTACCACAGACATCATTTAGCCTTTATTTTTTATTGAATCGATTTGAAATAGATCGTATTGAATCGTATCAAATCAAAAGCTGACAGTATCAAGATATGTATTGTATCGTGGCCCATGTATCGAGGTATGTATCATATCTGCAACTTCTGAATGATACCCAGCCCTAACAATTAGTACTACAATTACTCATTTGAGCAGGTGCCTATCAATACTAATGAAATCACTTAAATAGGACAAATTCCCCAAAGTCCTTCAGTAAATTAATTGTCTGACCACATTTTAAGTGATAGACTAATTATTTTATTAGGATATAAATGGAAAAAGGAACATGTGGACTGGAGTGAGTTTTGCTGAAGTTGTTGAAGTTAGAGTACACACACAGAGCATAGCACTAGGGAAAAAACAAACATGGCCAGGACTATACCAGAACTAAACCACATCTAGAACAGGACCAAACCAAGTCTACATCAGGGCTAAACTGGGCTCAAACCAGGATTGTAAGGAGAAGCTAGTATTCCTGTATCATTAGGTACAGAAAACACTTAAACACTGCTAAAAAGCTTAAGATATAAACACTTAAATCTATCAGAAAATGACTTAAAAGTAGTGAAAGATCTTGCTGCATGGACAGGTAATTTTACTTGACAAGTTATCTTAAAATAAACTACCTCTAGACTAGAATTAAGCAGTCTCAGACCTAATAATTGGATAATAAATCATATCTTGGCCTGATTAGAGAAATTTGCAATACACAATTTATTTACTGTGTAGATTAGTGACAAGGTTAACAATCCCAGTATATTTGAGCGTAGATTTACCAACCCACCTTCCATTTCATCTCAATAGTACAGGCCTGTGAAACATTAGGCTGTCTTGACCCAGGCGCAGGGTTCTTCATTAGGCACATCACAGCTGCCCTTGAAACACATCTCCACAGCTCCGGACTCAGGAGCGGGATTAGGGGTCGCGGAGTTCAGTCATCAGAGCCGAGCACCGGTTTCTACCCACTCAGAGGGATTTTGAAAAGCAGTGGATAAATTAGCACGAGAGATGGTGTGCAAAGGATGAATGTAACTCAAGTACTGTGGCAGAGTAGTGTATTTTTGTCTCCATTAGTTTTCAAAATGTTTTTCAAATTAGATACCGGGATTGTAGATAGGGCTGCAAAATATACTGCAAAAATAAAATGCTGAATTGGTCGATGCAATAACTGATACTGCAAGAAAATAAATATATCATGAGAAGGCAAAGTTTTACAGGAATTACAGTTTTTGAAAGCAAATTGATAAAATGACAGAGCATTCATGATTTTCCATTATGTTTTACTTGGGTTGGTCTCAGTTCACATTTCTTGTTTTAATTTAACTAATCTCATTGTGCCAAAATATATAAAATATCACAATATTAACGCAGTAGAGAACATGGTTATCGAATATCTTATGTTTTGTGTAGCCCTAGTTGCAGGCATTTTGTAGTTTAGTAATTTAATTGGCTGATGGTAGAGATGGACGACCAATGAGCTCCTTTGTTTCATCTCCTTTCGTTTTGAGATGCAGCAGAGGGCGTGGGGCTAGACAGATGTCAGTCTGTAAAAAAAAAAAAAAAAAAACAGATATTCTGGATTTCCCAGGCAAAAGCTTTAGACCTTTTGCCAATGCCATGCCATGCCCTTTTTACTTGGCTTTTCAATGCATTTTTTGTGTTGCCAGCCAGACTTGATTTGAGTTCAATTTTCATCTTTGCTGATTGTCTCTCTCCTCTTTCACTCCCATTTCAGTCTTACACAAAACACTACAGGCTAAAAAAATGAATATATTTAACTGCCCATTACATTCTAGCATGTGTTGTATTTCCTCACCCCCTGTATTTGTCTGCGGCAGCCGTCAGAGATGGAGGTGGAGTCGCAGGTCCATCTGTACGGACACACTGCAGAGGTCACCAGTCTGTTTGTGTGTAAACCCTACAGTATCCTCATCAGCGTCAGCAGAGACGGCACCTGCATCCTCTGGGACCTCAACAGGTCAGACACAACTAAGCTTTTAAACTGTTTATTCACTTGTTTATTCATGTGAGATTATTTGGTATAAGAAAGTAATAGTAGTTTGGAGTTGAAATGGACTATAGTCTATTATTAATAGATAAGAACCTATTCCACCTGTTCCAAGACAAATTACAAGAACAGCAAGAGTAAAAATAGGATGAATAAGTGTTTTAAACAAACAGACCTAAATCCAAATGTACCTGTGTTATTGGTGATTCTGGTGAGAGGTTTATGTTTTTCCCATCATCTTAGGTCCTGTATTACACTAAACTGATTCTTCTACCGTCTGAGCCATGTTGAAATGTTACCTCATAGTTGTTTCATTCGCAAATGTTTGATTAATCCTGGATTATTAGTCTGTCTTCATTTCCAAAGCTCAAAATGCTCTTTTCCACCTTGTGATGTCATGTACTGGCAGTTTTCACGTTAACATCTACCTTTTTACATTTAGTTCAGTAGAGATGATCAGTCTCAAGGCTGAAAACATCCAAATGATTCTAGTGAAAGTGAAGTTTTAAGGATGAACAGTGTGTTTCCATTTAAGAGCTGAACTCACTCTAAAAATGCAGGGTTTGTATGTTTAAATATGTGTAAATTAAACAAAACGCAACTCCAGGTATGTTTTTGATGAGGAACTATAAGATAGATCAGAAAATAGCGCAATATGCGCCCTTTAAATTGGAATCACAATAAATAAATGTATCAATGTCACCATTAACATCACAGTATTGTGTGTATTTTGTTTGTAATTGCCCTCTGTTTCTTCAGGCTGTGTTATGTCCAAAGCCTGACAGGTCACAAAAGTCCAGTGACTGCTGTGTCTGCGAGTGAGACGACCGGAGACATCGCCACAGTCTGTGACTCAGGTACTGTCTCTGGTCCAGGACAATATTACATTACACATCATTACACAATATTTACTTATCAGGTTCACGGCACTTCAGAGGACACTGTGATGACCCCTAATAGTCAAATATTCTCCCTACATGGTCCTAAAAACAAGCTGGACTGTACATTAGCATCACAAATCCATAGTCAAAACATTGCCCTCATAAACAAGCTGAGAAGTAAACTGGTATTAAAATAATCCTTTTGCTTATTTTACTATGATAAACATAGAAGTAACAGTTTATGAATAGGGCAATAAGTGACATTTACTCCAAAATTTTATTCAATATAAATATTTAAAGATATTACCATAGTGTTGTATAAACCGATATGAGAAGCACTGAGTTCATCCCTTTATTTTTCATCATTTTGTTCAGTCGGAGGAGGCAGTGACTTGCGTTTGTGGACAGTAAATGGAGATCTGATCGGACACGTTCACTGTAGAGAGATCATCTGCTCTGTGGCCTTTTCAAACCAGACGGAGGGTGTGTCTGTCAATGTGATCGCCGGGGGCCTGGAGAACGGAGTGGTCAGGTACAATGCATTCAGTAAAGATGTATTACTGTGTCACTGTGTTTAATAGAGATTTTCACTTTAATGTTTGTGCTTTACATGTGATCAGGTTATGGAGCACCTGGGATCTGAAACCTGTGCGAGAGATCACCTTCCCAAAGTCGAGCAAACCTATTATCAGGTATCAAAGAAGTTGCTGTTTATCTGTCTTTCATATCAAGTGCTGCGTAAAATCAATACAATTTCTTTGCAAAACCTTTTTTCTCTGTTCTGTCTGTTGTTTTTTTTTCATGCTTCTTTCTTTCTTATTTATCGGGAACCATGTACAAACGCATTCATCTTACAAAAGAAAAGATGATTTGCACAGATTTAGCTACTGCTTCTTTCTTTTATGTCTTTTTCCAAAATATCAGGAAATAATGCTTCTGCATACTAGTTGTTAGCAGTGCCGTGACATTCAAAATCTACTCTGAAATTTGTGGTGAATAATTAGGATGCTAGGAATACGTTAGGAAAATAACATTTGGACTGCTGCAAACAATTTAAAACTAGTTCTGTTTATTGCATTTCAAGACAATAATATAAGATATAATTAGAGCTGTCAGCGCTAACGCATTAATCACGACTAGATTAATGCAATCCATAACGCCAGCCTTTTGTCCCTTATGAAAATAAGGGTTAGAGTTCACCGACTTTTCGTCCCTTCTACACATCCATAGGCAGCTCCTCTGGCTGTTTCGCTTTCGAACTTCAGAGCGCCGTGTTTCAATAAAATTACCTCTGTGATGGAGAAACAGAGGAGCTTCTGGGCTTTTGAACTGTTTATTTTACTTTTAAAAACTTCCAGACTCTACAGTTTACAAATCAAGAGTTAAACGCAGCTTGTGTCAAGCAGAGTTTCAGCACCAGCGAAGTATGTCTAGTCTAAGTTAGCACCTCCGAGCTAAACCCCCGGGTGCAGCGACTGGAGCCCAGAGCCTCAGATCAGACAAACTACCAGAGTCGCCACAGACCTGTGGATAATCACACGGCAAAGAAAATAACAGCAGTTGCTAAATGGGTACGAATAGCTTTACATTATGGCTTTGAAATGCAAAATAACACAGTTTTAAACATGCAATTCAATATGCGATTAATCGCGATTAACTGTGAAATTTCTGATCTTAATCAAGATTTTAAAAATCAATTGTTTGACAGCCCTATATATAATATAATAATCAGCTTCAGCACTTTTAAAGTAATGTCTTTTTTTGTTATAATGTTGTATTTTGTGTACAATATATTTAATCCAATAGACCTAACCGTGTCCTCTTTAATTGCCAGTTTAACCTACTCCTGCGATGGGCACCACTTGTACACAGCCAACAGTGAGGGCACGGTCATGGCCTGGTGCCGTCGAGATCAGCAGAGGATGAAGCTCCCCATGTTTTACTCTTTCCTGAGCAGTTACGCAGCTGGCTGAACCCCCTGTCCTCTTCATCCAGTTTGTGCTTTCAATCTTATTCCTGGCCTTGACAAGAGCATCAGCCCCTCCTCCTCGTTCTCCTCTTTCTCCTCCTCTTTGTCTACATCAGCACTCGAGAGGAAGAGTCAGCATGGCCTCAACTCCCTGGACCCTCCCAGAGTCTTAATTAAAACTGTCTAAAGCTGAGCAGACTGTATCCCCCAGTCTCCACCACCATAAATGGAAAGCTGATGTTTGTACGGAGACGATTTTATAAATAGTTTGTGGGTGGATATTTGGAGGACTGATGTTTGCGTTGGCTGGGAGAAAAATGTGCAGACACTTTATATACATTTTTAAACTCATATTGTTTTGGGTTCATTTTGAGAGGAGTTTTGCTAGAAAATCAGTGGCAGACAGCAGGCAAGATTTGGACAAATGGTCTAAATGTGGAGCTCTACCAATTGTTTTTTACATTTCCTGCAGTTGTTAATATGTTTTTCCTATTTTATTTTCTGATACGCTGCTATTGCAAAGTCAAAAAGGCACAATGCCCTTTTGTCTCTTGAGTGTGGACATCCGGCTTCATGGGACAGGTCGGTGCCAGAGATCAACGATTGGATCAATGCTGACGCCGCAAAGATGCCCCCTCCCTCGGCGTTTCTGACAGGGTGGGAGGGTAACACCAGTGTCCCAGGGCGCAGAAGAGGTCAGGGGGGGCAGAAGAATGGACTGTTCTCCCCGATGTTGCCTGTTGAGTTTTACCTTTGCATGCTCCAAGGACACTGAGAATGAGAGATTGTTAACCATTTTCAACACTCCTTAATGAAGCTCTGCCTTGCTTTTTGTTTATTTCAAGTCTTAACACATTGAAATCCGTTCATAATTTTATTTACTGAAAACTGCTAGCCTGGCCAGGACAAATATTTATGTGTGTGTTTGAAGCTTCACTCCAGTCCTTTTGTTTTCAAGATCTTCTTCATGACTAATCAAAATTATAACCGTTAATGCTTTATCTAACTGAGTGCATGGGTCCCTTTTTGTTGTAACTTGTTGCTTATTTCTATCAGGTTCCATTCAAACAAGAAATAATTGAATATTTCCCTTTAAGTCCTACTCGAATCAATATTTGGGACCAAACAAACTCCTAAACATTATTAGATTTAAATCTGGGTGACTGGCCAGGCATCATAAACTCTTCTGTGTACGTCAGAGAATTCTTTGTTTACTACATTTTGCTGAAGAAAATTATGAAGCTTGAAGCACTTGTGCAAAAAAGGAGGTCCCATGCACAAATTCTAGTATCATTTGCAGTTTCTTAACAGGGGCCAAGATGACAGCATTAATCAATATACGTTATATACGTTAAGCCCAAATCTGTTCATTCAGACAGGACATAATGGTAATATAATGATAAATATATGTAATTTGATTTAATTTTTCAAAATCTGTTGTTTAACATTACATTTTCTCATTAGCTTTTTTTTTTTTGGCAAATTTTGGTCTGTCACTACTTTTTTTCATATTAATTCAATTTTGATGCACATTTTTTGCATGGATTTTAGTTACATTATGTTAAACAATTGATTCTTGTCAACTCCATCAACAAATTCACAATCAGATGGTTTAGATATGGGCTTTTCAATATAATAACCCTTTTACTACCATTTTCACATTGTCTTTAATATGAATAAACTTGGGCTTAATTGTTTAATAATATTATACACTACATCCACCAATGTATCCTAAATCATGCAGCTTTTTCACATTCCCAGCGTCTCAACATGCTGCACTTTTGAGTTTATTTTGTAAATGTAAAATGCTCAGAGCACTTTTTGTTTAGTTTAGTTTTGTTTGTTACTGAATTACCTGAGAGCCAATGATTTGCTGTCTTAATAGGATTGAATCACCACTAACTGCACACAAAAGCAATATCGGACATACAGTGGTATATAGAAGGAGCTAGCAAGCTGTGAAACCAATGGTAGGATATTTCACTCTTTGAAAATTGTTTACAAGAAAGGGAATTGTATTGAAAATGATGTCCAGTGTTCAATCCTTTGATTGTCGTCTTAATTTCTTCACATTTGTGGACAAGATTTGAGTTACTGTCTGATGCTGCATGTAAGATAGTGTTTTGCTTGTGAGATGCTCCTGTAGCATCCACTTGATATGAAATTGTATGAGATTTTTGGAAGAAATTGCTAATATATTATGCTTTCTCTGAAGGAAATATTATTTTTCTGTTAATAACTTAAGCTATGCATAATTTATCCTCTAGGTTTTGCCTATGTTGTGTTTGTTGCATTTACTGACCTCCTGAATGAGCTCTGAAAGTCTTGTATGTATTTTGTTACTGTAAATACATGTATGTGTGAATGTATGACAAAGATGTATAAATATATAAATATCTATAAATATTTGAAGTTACTACAATGTGAATACTCTTGTGCTTTGTTTTTACAATGCCTTATTAGGTTATTTATTTGGCAAAGTCCAGTCTATGGTTTAGATGCATGTCAAAAACTCCAAATGTGATGTTAACCTCTCTGATGTGAGCAGTCTGATATCTTTTTGAGTGATCTCTGCAGGTTCTTACAAGGAAACTTATGACAAAATGGGTAAATTAATGTGGCAAATGCGGCAAATTCATTGTACTTTGTCTTCCAGATGCAACAGTTGCTATAAAAAGTGGATTAACTGACATGTGGCATCAGATGTTTTTACGATCAGTTTTCTTTAGTACTTGTAAACACACCAGTTCATCAAGACTAGGGTGACCACATTTTCTAAATTAAAAACTGGAACATCCCCAGTTTGTGGTGGTTGGTACTAATAAAATTGCGAAACAACATTCACGACTAATGTGAGTCAGTATAGTCACATTTCTTTGTGTTTTGGTCCTTTTTAAGCAGCTTTTCTGTATTTTACTGAAACAAATTTATACTTGCGCCTCTCTTGGCAGTTGGCAGGGACCAGATTGGTCAATAATAGGGACATCTGGGACATTTCTTGTATAAAACTGGGACAAATCACTGGTTTTGGATAAAGCTGCTGTTACATGGGACACAGGGCACAAAACCGGGACTGTCCTGAGTAAATAGGGACGTCTGGTCACCCTAATCAAGACCAAACCAGACTAAGTTACACAGTTGCCTCTCCACGTTTATCTGTGGAGAGGCAACCCCCACACAAAGTCAGAATGCCAGTTTTTCTAGGTATTTCTGACCATTAAAACCACCTGTAATTAAATAAATGTAAGGCAGAGCTGCAGCGTCCTACTGTGGAACTGTGGCAGAGGAAAGACATATTCATAAAAACAAGTCAGTGATGGACCTACCAGAAAAGTTACACAATGCACATTTAAGAATAAAATACAAAAGTGACCAGGTTTACAAGGAAAATATGCAATATGGCCAGAATGAAATGCGAGAGAATCTCCAAGCAGGACTCAGGAAGCCTCTAAATCTATGTATTGAACATAGCTCAAAAACGATGGATAGGCCAGTGGTTTAATGTAGGGGGACCCAGTGATGTCAAAGCTGATGTAAAAATGAAATGGGGGAAGCCTATAGATCTCTTGTGCCTTCTGCGGATGCAATAAACCAAATGAAAAAAGCAACACTCGTCAATTTGACTAATAGCGATGGTGGTGCGTTCAGGGTCGCTTTGTGCATCGCGTTAACGCCAGTGTTGCAACTCTCCGGGCGCTTCATCGAGCTCTCCCTGCCCCACAGCCCGTGTCTACTCGTCACAGAGGTTTCCCCCCCTGCTGCATGCGTGCGTAACATCTCGTGGAGCGCGACCAAACCTCCGCCGCTCCTCCGCTTTCCTCCTCTTCCCACACGGATTACGCACGGACTCCAACCCGGGATCCATCGCTCTTCGTCGGGTTTACACTGACCAGAACCAGGCTGGGATTTCCTCTGCTTTGAGATTTGACAGATCCGGATCCGTGCGTGCGTGTGTGAGTGTGTGTGTTGGGTGGAGTCAACCCGGAATCCTCCAAATTGGATACGCGTTGGCACATTTCAGGTACGTCTATGTTCCTATATCCATCTCCATATTATCCAGTAAAGCCAGCGCGTAATTTCAACTGGGATTCCTCGGTTTGCTCGCGGTGTAGCTTTCTGGACGTGCATGGCTGTTATTAAGGAGCTGGGCCGCATCTTGCACGGTGTGTCCAAAGCTCCATCCATTTTACACATCAAATCACCGCCTTTTCCACAGATTCGCACAACAGGCATCTCTATATATTGTCATAAGCCCTTTTTTAGACGTGAGGTGGTCTTATGCGCGTTGAAGATGAGGGAAAATGAGGGGAAACCCAAATGGAACAAGGCCTGGTGTTCAAGAGAGGGTGTGATTATGGCCATAAATTGTCTTTTGAGCGACACTGGAGAGGGATTTTCATCGTCAAATCCACCATATGCGCTCACTACACGCAACATATGTCTCCTGATTGCAATTTACGTCCGTTTTAACCGCCTTGTAGCGTTGTAAGGGGTTAAATAAATAAACAATTGGATGCGATTGATTCAACAGCACCCCACCTCTTCGTATTTGTGTGTGGATCATACAGCACACAGCGGTGGTCAGGTGTCTCCGCTACTGAGGGTATTGATGGATGGTGCTTTCAAGTAAATCTGGGACATTTCAGATTTGAGGGGGTCATTACAGGGCCCAGAATAAGAGCTATATGAGTGAGTTTAGTGAGGTAGTGTATGCTTTGATGGTTGCAGTGCCAGGACTAGCCCACAGCTGCTCAACGACTGTATGCTAAAGGAAATATATCTTCAGGCTGTAGATTACTGCATGCATTTTGGTCTCCTAAGCCCCTTATATGAATCAGAACATGCATCAAATGTGCACTATGCTTCTACACAGTGCTTAACAAATTTATTAGGCCACCACCCAGTTTCTATAATGGTTAATCTGCCAGTATATGCAAGATCTTTTCATCAAAATTATATCTTTAATGCTAAAATAGAACTATTGTTGCTATCCATACATTTTTCCAAAAATGACGCCAAAGTCTCATCCAAAGCAAGTCTCTGGGAACAGCTAGAAACTATTTGGAACTCAGTAACAAAAGAGACTTTGCAAAACTACATAAAAACAAAGCAGCAAGAATGTAGCTGTTATCTGCGCCTATTTGTCAACAAGGACTGATATAGGATTGATATATTATGGAGTTATTTATGTTTTCCTGTTTTCATGACAGGCGGTCTAATAAATGTGTTAAGTGCTGTATAGTGTATAGATCATATAATGGTGAATAATGGGCCTATTGTTATAAGCAAGTGTGTCTGGCCAAGGTGCTACATTATCAAGTGCTCAATAAGTTCTGGGTGGGTATGAAGTAGCTATGATGTCTTCACTAATATTGTCTATGGGTTTGAGAACAATGAAACATTTCAGATCAACAATTTAAAATGAAATATTATATCTTTTGAGTGGGAAAATATCCTCAAAATGTTGCATGTAACAGAAGCTGAAACAGATCTTGTGCTTACTGGAAGTGCATTGCTAAACAATCAATAGAATTTTTATTTTGCAAAGCATTTATTTCAGCCTTATACACTACACTCCTCGCTTAGCCAACACCTTTAGACCTTGCCCTGTCTCTGTAGACAGTTAAATCATCATTGCTGTCATTTGTTATATGTTGGCCATAAAGAAACTAACATACTGCATTGAGATAAAAATATACCTCATAACTATTCCCCTTATTAAGACTCCTTCCTTCACACATACATAGGCTACTTATACATTCATTCAATAGATTAGCCTATTTTCAGCACTGTAAAAGTACACATTACAATTTCTTTCTTTATATAGGATAAAGGCAACTACAATTACGATAAATTTGAATATTTGAGCCTTTATAATCATATATTAGCTCATTTAACTGAATTTCCTCTAACATGCTACTTCAAATGAGCAAAAAATACTAAATATTTGTTATGCTTCATGTTTCAAAACCAAAATATTAAACCTTGAAGAATACCTTTAGAAGAAAGGTCGAGAAGTCCATATCAAGGAGGTATTATTTGCCTGAAACCCATAAATAGCGCCATATGATGCTGTGCCCTCCAGATGCCCTGTAGTCCCATTATTTAGTCCCATTACTCGCCTTTTCTCCATTCGACACTGACACTATTGCCCTCCTCTTGACTGCTAAGTGACCACCCTCGTCTGCCCCTTGATAATAAATAGGTCAGAGTTGACTGTTGAACATATCCCTCAGTTATAATAGGTCTTTATAAACCCATAGTGGCTGCTCTTTGGGAGGCTGCCGCGACGCCTTCAGGGACTTGGTCTTTTCAGGACAAAATGCTGTTGGATCCACTGACTCTATGGGCTCCTGTTGTGTGTTTTTGTGCAGGACTGAGACATGAAGGACAGCATCGCCAACAACAGCACGGCCAGCATCTCCCAAGCCCGGAAAGCCGTGGAGCAGCTCAAGATGGAAGCCTGCATGGATAGGATAAAGGTATCTTCATTTAGATTGGATTTTATTAAGATCGACATATTATTTTCCATTATTTTTAGTTGGGCAAGCGTGGAATTGGAAATGAAACGAAATAAGGCTGCACATTATAATACTATATACTGCAATCAAATCAAAATTGCGATTTGGCTTAGTAGAAATATTAAATTGCAAAGGCTGCAATTATGTAGATGGATGTTCTCTACAAAGACCAGAATATCCTGCGCTTTTATGGAAAAATCATGTCATGGCTGGAATTTTGGCCTCTATAAACTTGTTCTAAAATACAAGGGATTCTTTATTTTGTTTATCAGTTCATATCTTTGTCTTATCTCAAATCTTAATGCTCCTGGAGTTGTTTTCGATGTGGACTGTGAACAGAATCTTACTTTTTAAACTCTTATGACAATCTTAATTTCAAACTTGATTTCTTACCAAAAATTGAGCAGCTCTACACAAAATCTTACACATTATATAGTTGGAATGATGCTGGTGAGGCTAGATATCCGGTTTAATAAAATAATGGACCAAGTTGCAAGAGTTTTTATCAATTCTTTCTAGTAATAATCCATAACCATGACTAATATTTATTCAGATCAAATGCATCTAAATCTCACCATGGACGTAACAAAGCGAGGTTATTCATCCCCTTGCAAAGACGCAGAATCACACTTAGATAATTAAACAGCAAATGTCTTCCCTTCGTTAAACAATTTGTGAAATCAGTGATCCAAACAAAACATGTTGTTTAGTCTGACGTCTCCCTGGGCTTAAAATCACACGCATCAGATCATCTCAGGCAGTTGTGACGCTCTGCAACATTGGGTCAAATTTAAGGGAGAGGAACTGAGGAATAAGATGTAAATACTGATAAATCTGGATAGAGATGTTGTGAAAATATGGGTAAGGAAGGTTGGAGCTACCAGTAAAATGGAGACCTAAACTGTAGTTACACTCCTTTTTGGTTCTGGTTTATCTCCAGTTAAATTGTGATGAAGATCTGATTTGGTATTCTTCTAGTCCCTGGTCTGGTCCTGGTTTTGTCCTGGTCCAGTCCTGGCAGTCCCTGGTTCCGCTTTTCGATCTTGCACGCATAAACACGCATCAAAATTAGATCAAATTATCGGTTTATCTGATTATTATGCCAATGTACCCACTGTTAATCTGAGGTAATCTTCATTGAATTGACAGATGATTGCTTATTGTATTATTGCATACGTCACCGAAATGATCAAACCTGATTACACGGCTATTATTATTATCTGAGTTTAGACACACGTGATCGAGAGGTGACTGCGAGATCCTCTGTGTAGAAAATACAGAGAACCCGTCTATATCTGCCCACCATCTTGTGCTTCTGTAATCACCGTGAGTCCTGAGAGCAGTGACTTCACCAGAGGAGCTGACCTGACTGGCTCCTCCTGTCACCCCCCTCCTTATACCCCTTCCCCCAGACCAAGGAGTGTCACAGCGGGGCGTCACTCTGCCTAAGTCAGAGCCACTGTCCACTGCTGCTGACACGGGCCTTCTCCTGGCCTTTGTCATAAAAAACTTTGCATTTCTGTTCACCCAGCAGAAGATAATAATAGTATAGAGTACAGAGAATAGTGATATATAGTAGTAATAACTGTCACCGTACTGGGATTCTGCTAATCCTTAATAGTAGCAGTAATTATAGTGAATTACTTAACATCCACTTTTGCCTTGGGACTAAGAAACATGCTGCTAATGGCCTCTCTGTGGCCAAAGCACAATCACTCCAACGTGTTATTTGTGAATCAGTGTCCACACTATGGCTGTTATTACTACTCTGCTGCGGCCTGTACTCACTACTACTGCTACTACTACTACTACTACTGCTGCTACTACTACTACTGCTGCTACTACTACTGCTGCTGCTACTACTACTACTGCTACTACTACTACTACTGCTGCTACTACTACTACTGCTGCTACTACTACTACTACTACTACTACTACTGCTACTACTACTACTGCTACTACTACTACTACTGCCTACTACTACTGCTACTACGACTACTACTACTACTACAAATAATACTGTAATATATGCAATACTTAACAATGATAACAATATAATTATAATAATAATATTAACAATAATATTATTGACAATAATATATATATATCATATATATATATATATATATAATGACCTGACAATATAATAATACCAACAATATACAATATATAATAATATGTAATGACATAACAACCAATATTATTATCAGTGGCATATAATAATAATATAATGAATAATAATATAACCAATGACAAACCAACAATATTATTCAACATGACATAACAATAATAATATAATATGATTACCATTACAGCAACAATGACGTTATTATTATTGATTATTGACAACATAACAACTTATTATTGTTACAATAATAATAATAACAATGAATGTTGTTATATTATAATATAACAAGCATGAATAATTATTACGTTATAATAATAACAATAACAATGACAACCAATAACAATAGCCAGTAATAATTATTATAATATTGACTGAATAACTAACAACAATAGCATATTGACCAACAACCAGCTATGTATAACAACAACAACAATGGTACTGACAACATAAACAACCAAACCAATAATATTACAGGCGACAATAACAATAATAATATTGACAACATTATGAGCTAACATGCTGACTACCAACTAACAATACTGTACAACAACAACAACTAACAGCTGCAACAACAACTGCGGCAACAGCTAACAAGCAACAACAAATAACAACAGCAATGCACAACAGCAGCGAGCAACAACCAACAACAGCGAGCAACAGTTAACAACACTGCACAACTGCTTGACCAACTACAACAAACTGCTGCAAGCTTAGCAATGACTGTTGCTGCTGTGCCAACCTTGCGGTTGCTGCTGTTAACAATAATAGCTACTACACTACTAACAATACTACAACTATTATTACTACTACCACTATTATTACTAGTCTGTCACGCCCTGTACTCACTACTGCTGCTACTACTACAGCTACAACAATTATTACTACTGTGCTACGCCCTGTACAACTGCTACTGCTACTATTACTACTAAGACTACTGCAACCACTAGTACTGCTGCTATTACTGCAACTGCTACTACTACTATTACTACTACTGCTACTACTAGTAGTACGGCCGCTGCTATTACTCCTAGTATTACTACTACTACTACTGCTACTACTAGGAAAGGCAAGCCAAGTTTATTTGTATAGCACAATTTGTACACAAAGTAATTCAACATGCTTTACAGAATAAGAAAAAATCACAATACAAACAATACTTCTACTAGTACTACTACTACTACTATTACTACTACTACTGCTACTGCTGCTACTACTACTCAAAAGGCAAGGCGAGTGTATTTTGCAAAATTAACAGAATAGGAAAGACATTATAAAATCACAGAACAAACAATACATATTACTACTAGTTTTACTACTACTACTGCTCCTGGTTTACTTTTATCATCTATAAGAAGAAATGTGTTAACAGTTATATCACTATTTTAAGTTAACATTTTGGATATATTTTGCAATAACCCAATAATGCCACTTGGACAGCCCATTGTGGCCCATGTAATAATATAATACTGTAATACACTGGTCTGGCCGTCTGTGTCACAGTTAAGGTCAGCGGCCTGTCTGCTCCTCTCATGTTTCCAAAGCCGTATGATCTTTCTAATTTTAAATCCAGCTCTTGTTCTGATAATGGGGGTGAGTTGTTACATTATGGCCCTCAACCTTTGGTCCAACACGCAGATCACTGTGTCATTATCACATCACGCTGGTTACATATTGACTTTAGACCTATCTACGCTGTTTTCATTGCAGTTTTATTGAGGGAAATCTTGCTATGTAAATATAGGCATGCAGTCTATCTATTTATATTTAGACCATATCTGAACTTAAAATATACAAAACATCCCTGTGCCTCTTGTGGTAGAGTTTATGCCAGCGAAAAAAATAAACAAACATAGTATAAATTAATTGTCAAAGCTTGTTTTGTCTACCTTGTTTTCAATTTCCTGCTCTTTAAAGACTAAAACTGTCCAAAACATCATTAACTGTTCTGAGCTGTAGAAAACCATTTCATTATGGAACATTTTACCGCAATAATTCAATATAAGTTTGCATGCTTGGTCTGGGTTATTCAGCTGTGTGGTAGCTAATGAGCTGAAGACCTATAATTGTATTTAAGATGTTTTTCTGAAACTTTAGAAACCGCAAAGTTATTAAAGCATTTTGCCGAATCTTTTGTTTTAAATGTTTTTTTAGGCGTCAGTCACTGATTTCTATGTCATTGCTCTCCCTGGAATGTTCCACAGTATGACATTAAACAGCTTTACTTTACATTTATTTTTATTTTCTGTTTGTTTTATAACTCAGAAATACATAGAAAAACAAATCTGACCTGTAACTTGGTCTGGTTTGGGCTCCATGAAGATAGAAAGGTTTAATGCCACACTGTGAAGCATTCCAGACAAAGCAATAACATCTCCTTGGAGAAAAACTTTGATGGACCCTCCACCAGAAAAGTTACACAATGCCCCTTTAAAACAGGGTATTAGGTACAAGTATACACATTCCTTCGTGATGGTTTTTAATTCTTAACGTTTTCATTTTTTGAAAAGTCTATGGGAAAAATGAATGGAAAATGTACTTCTCAGACTTAAGCAAACGGTCACTGTTTAGGTTTGCGAGAGCGAGGAACGAGACAGATTTTGATATTTATGCTCATTTATTGTTTCATTATTTCCATATACATAATTGTTAATTGTGAATGAAATGAGATGAGGAAAAAAATACATTTTTTTAAAACTATGTGTGTTTAGTTACTGTATCCAATGGCTCATGTGTTCAGGGACTGCACCTCCCACAGGCACTTTATGTTATTGCCCAGAAAATACAGTAATACAACTTTCAGCCTTAATAAATATAAAGAAAATACCAGTGCAATGTATGACTTGGGAAACCATAGACCAAAACATAGCCTCATATTACATCTCAATGAAAGAAATTCTAATATATTTTAATTGTAATTGTGTATTTTGTATTGCCCAAAATCACAACATCAGTATTTATCTATCAATATAAGCTTAAGACCCTTGTAGAAATGTGATTCTATTAAAAATGGTCACATTTTTATATTTTTTTTTACTTTTTAATGGCGTTAAATAAGGTCTCAGGTTTCCACTGTATATTGACTGATACCCATAGAGTTATTAAACAGTCTTATCTAGTTTGCCTTTCACAGTTCACAGAGCAGCCAGATGATGTCAACAAAAGACCCACCACCATCATAGACAATAAATAATACATAAATATGCAGTACATTAGCTAATGAGTCTTGTTTCAAAGTGCCTTTTAACACAACTCATCTGCTGTTGTCTAAATCGCAAAGTTGGTTTATTGTCAACCACAACGCACCATATAAAAAGCTAGCCTCTCTCTCGTTAATCTGACGACATTAAGATGAAAATACTGAGAAATGTCGCTTTATTTGCTTTACTCTAAACATTATAATTAGTTATCGTGATTATCAAATCTTCAAGCAAGTTCAGAGCAGTCAAAGCATTTGGAAGTGGTCGAAACAGCAGGGAACTCAGACCAAATGCAGATAAAAACAGTCAGGCTATATACTTCCTTTTGAAAAACATTGAATTGTAGACTTAATTGGCTTTTTGACGCCTGTCTAGCCAAAAAAGGGCCAGGAAAATGTTTCAAAATATGTGATAAAACAACAAGTCCTATGCAAAGAAGTTGTTGATAAAGTTTATTCCCGAGACTGGGGGCCAGAAAGCAATACTTAAAGACAGAGAATTGTGCAAAATTGACATTTCAGACTTTTCTACCATGTGATTTCATATGTCATGCATGTTTGAGTAATCTTGTGATCTCTCCCGGGCCGTATTCAAACTCTCCTTATGTTTGCTGTACAGTCCTGACCAACACTTCACAAACCTATATAACCCAGGTTTACACATGGGAAAATGAAACTAATTTCAATAAGCTGTTTTCAGTGAATATAGAATTTTCAAGGTAACATGATGATCTAAATGTTTGTGTAAACAATAAAACCCCATAGACTGTAATACTCACTCTGTAATAAATTGTAAAACAGTAAATCTCATATCATATATCACTGCTCAAATACATTCAGTTTCATCTGATACTTTATGTTTTGCCGCTTCAGATTATTACAAGCCTCTATTTACTTTTGCTGTGTGTGGTTCAGGGTCGATTACATGACTATAGTGAGGGTTCTGTCTTGAACAAACTGACCCTACAAGAGTGGGTTTAGTTGAGTTTAGGCTAATTAAAACCAGAGACAATATAATTTTTCAACACAAATAAGTAATTCCCTAAATATTCTCTGTGTTTTGCTTGAAATGAAGACTTGTGCCAGTGCTAAAAGAGGAGGAATCTAGAGAGCTGGAACTGTTCACTTCACATCATTATTTAGTCTTGCTGTGTGGGGCTACGGGTACGTGGTATAATTATTTCATTAGTTAATCATGCATTTATGCATTAATAATGCATTTATATAGCGCCTTTCAAGATACCCAAAGCACTTTACAGTTCATCATTCATTTACTCAACACTTGGTGGTGGTAAACTACTATAGTAGCCACAGCTGCCCTGAGACAGACTGACAGAAGTGAGGCTGCAAATCTGCACCATCAGCCCCTCCGACCACCACACACACACACACACTCACCCACACTCACACACACACACACACACACACTCACACACGCACACTCACACACACACACACACACACACACACACACACACACTCACACACACACACACACACACACACACACACACACACACACACACACACACACACACACACACTCACACACACACTCACACACACACACACTCACACACGCACACACACACACACACACCGCCGCTGGCGCCCCACTGTTTAGTTTAGTTTAGATCAGTTTAGTTCTGTTTGGTTTAGTCTAGTTTAGGTTAGTTTAGTTTGTTTTAGTTTTGTTTAGTGTAGTTTAGCTCAGATCAGTTTGTTTACATTAGTTTAGTTTGATTTAGTTTGGTTTAGTATAATTTAGTTTAGCTCAGTTTGGTTTAGTTTAGTTTAGTTTAGATCAGTTTAGTTCAGTTTAATTTACTTTAGTTCACTTTAGTTTAGATCAATTTAGTTCAGCTTGGTTTAGTTTAGATCTGTTTAGTTTGGTTCAATTTGGTTTAGTTTAATTCAGTTTTGTTTAGTTCAGTCCAGTTTAGTTTAGTTCAGTTTGGTTTAGTTAAGTTTAGATCAGTTTAGTTCAGTTTAATGTATCTTAATTCAGTTTGGTTTAGTTTAGATCAGTATAGTTCAGCTTGGTTTAGTTCTGTTTATTTTTAGTTCAGTTTGGTTTAGTTTAGTTCAGTTTGGTTTAGTTCTGTTTAGTTTAGTTCAGTTTGGTTTAGTTTAGTTTAGTTTGGATCAGTTTAGTTCAGTTTATTTTATCTTAATTCAGTTTAGTTTTGTTTAGTTCAGTCCAGTTTAGTTTAGTTCAGTTTGGTTTACTTTAGTTTAGTTTGGTTTAGTTCAGTTTGGTTTACTTTAGTTTAGTTTGGTTGGCCCTGCACTTAGTCTAATCCGAGTCTCCGCTGGACTCCAGTGCAGTTAATTATCCCTGGTCACACCACTGTCCTCGGCCATTGACTTTACTTCAGAGATGTGATGTGGACAATAGACTCTGCAGTATAAATAAACCTCATCGATTTTTAGCTCTTCTTCCGATCTCTCGTTACTTGGATCTCGCTTCTTTCCGAACGGTTGGACGGTGACCACAACACACAAAGAGACATGTCGTCCTATTATAAAAGTTGGACTGTCTTGTGTTGTACTTTTGCTTTGTTGTAGTCTGGTCTTTGAGTCGCTGTATCAAAGACAGTTTCCTAATTATCTCCCTGGCCCACTTTACACATTTAATAGGCCTAAATTTAAGTCCTACATACACACGGGTTACACACTCTGATTATAATATTTATTTTAGGCAGACCTGTTTAGCATTATTACTTAGGCGGCTTATGGTATTTTTTTACACTTTAAAAACTTTTTCACTTTCAAGGCACTCAAAGCTCTTCACATCATGAACCACACACACATTCATACACCACTGTACACACACACACACACACACACACACACACACTTCTACCAGTGATGTTTTTATGTCAAAGGCAGGATTCGAACTGCCAGCCTTAGAATTGAATCCCCAAATTTTGGTACAAATTTCATGTCTGTTGTGTTCAGTGGTTTAAGACTTCATAATCGGTTAGGTTCAGGCCGGGGTCACGCATTTGCGATTTCAGTATCTTTGCAATATCAGAGTGCTGCGTTCCTCTGAAAGACTTTTTTTTGCTTGACAATGCTTGACGTTTGTGATCATTTTGAGCTCTCTAGACCAGTGCCTGTGGCCGTGAGAGGTCATCAATGAAAAAGGAAATAATAAAGTGTATTTCCCGGCGTGTTATAGGCAAACTGTAAGGAGTATTAAAAAAACTGATAATTCTTGTGAACCTGTGTGTCTGGATGTGACACTCCAAATCTGAGCTCATTCTGACCAAAAACCAGGAACTAGATGCGTTTTACAAATAAGCAGTCAAAGCGGCGGCAAATTTTTTATCCAATATGGCCGACTTCCTGTTCATCAAAGCTAATTAAACTTTTAGCTTGTCTTATTGTTCTGTATCAATGTTACGAATTTCGAACTTTGCTTGTCCCCACAGTCAAAAATTGTAAAAAAAAAAAAAAAAGTCTTTCAGAGGAACACAGCACTCTGATATTGCAAAGATATTGGGGCGTGATCACAGAACCATCAAACGTTTTGATGCTTGACGTTTATGATCATTTTGCACTGCCTGAGAGCACAGTAGTTATTCAATTATAAAATGAGTCCTCATAAACTTGATGCAAATATTAAAGTGTGTTGACGTGTGTCGAATAGATGTTACCAGTTCTTCTAGTCATACCCAAACTGACAGCTCATTTCTCTGTTAAAACGCACATGGTGTTTTTGAAGCCAGTTATTTTTGCTTTCACCATTGAGTGCCCACATGACAGAAAGAGATGAAGACTCTATTGTATTTTGCAGAATCAGAAAAGTATTGAAACTTCAGTGAGTTAGGGTTCAAGCAGGGACTGTAGCGGGCCTAGTGATGGTGATTCGTCATATGTTTATTTTAAGGAGGTTAATTTGTTTTTCTCTGTGGGACGTTCTGTCCAATCACGTCGAGTGTGGCTAGACCAGAACGTTTGACTTTGAATTTGAGGTGAAGGAAAGTCGTCACCTTGTCATAAAAAGAAGAAAGAAAAGAAATGATTGAATGGAGCTGTTATGCTTTGGAACATATGCCACTTTGAATTTTGGTCATATTTTTGATGGGAAAGGAAATTGTTGTTCTCGGGTTAATGTCAAAAGTTTGGGTTTTGCTCAATAAAAGAAGTTTTTATTGTTGCTCAAAATGTTGTTGTGGGTTCAATCTAGCTCCCGGGTTGAATTTTAAGGTGTATTATGTAATATTCCTGGTGTGGGATAAGGCAGTTCCATGGAGAAGTACTTGCTATACCTGGAATTTTCCACTGTATGGCATTAAAGGGACGTTATTACACTATTTTTGATCTATAATGTGTAACTGTTGTTGTTGTTTCCTCATCACAAACATACTGGGAGTTGTGTTTTGTTTCATTCACAAATGTTTCATACACAAAGTTCTTCTCTCAAACAGCAAACACTCTGTTCCACCTTGTGATGTCATGTGGTAATACAGGAAGTGTGCATCTTCACTAGAAACATTTGGATAATTTCAGCCTTGGAATTGCCGATCACTACTGAACTAACAGTGCACTGCCAAAAAGCTTAACCAAAAGTTAAGATATAAAGACTTAAATCTATCAGAAAATGACTGAAAAGTAGTGAAATGATCTGTTCATGCAGCAAGATCATTTTACTTGGAAAGTTATCTTAAAATAAACTATGTCTAGACTAGAATTAAGTGGATAATACATCTGAAAACAAGACACATAACCTGATATAAGTTTTAAAATCTTATCCAGATCAGAGAAATTTGCAGTGTAAACGGTAGCTGTTAATGAAAACTACCACTGCATGACATCACAAGGTGGAGCAGAGAATTTTCAGCTTTGGAGATGTAGACAGACTAATGACAAAGGGTTAAACAAACATGTGAATGAAACAAAAAACAACTCCACGTATGATTTTCAATGTTTTTTCAATTAAATTACAGGTGTCATTATCAAGATTCAAGGATTTATTGCCATTGTTGCTCACCACAGATCTGACCTGTAACTTGACCTTGTAGAGTCACCTGTTTCCATGGGGATGAATATGGTTTAATGCCATACTGTGAAACATTCTAGACAAGGCAATAGCATCACCATTGGAACAAGCAAATGGCAAACTCTCCACCTGAAATGTTACATAATGTGTCTTTAAATATAAATAATATTAATATATATAGTCGTTAAAACTTCATGCCCACAAAAATCCTGGTTTAGTCCATTATTAGCTGTTGTTTTGCCCGACTATTTTCTTACACTATAAAACTGTCAAGTCATCTGGGATATTTTAATCCATTCTGTAAATTATTTTCATCTAAAGTCTAATTAAAATGCAAATATGCGTGATTCATTAGCACTACACACTGTTAATATGGGCACTGGATTAATTTAAAAGTGATTACGTGGACGCTTGTTTGTTGTTTGGGGTTTGGGTTTTTGTTGAGTCTCTTTGTTGCTTCCTAAACTTTTTGACCTGTTGAAATGAAGCGTTGACCCATTCTCAAAGGTGGCTCTGGACTTTTCTCTCACAGATTGCTTCACTGCGGTTTGCGAGGTCACCGAGAGGTCACAGCGAAAAGGTGGAAGATGTTTCAAAACTTCTAACATAAAAACCACAATTTTCAAAGTTTGACGTCTTTATTGCGATAAGTTCTAAGCAAGCAATTTGTCCAAAGCCGCTGTATTTTAAAGGTATTGTTTTTTTTTCCTTCTTGGTGCAAAGAGGCTACAGTCTTAAAGTTATAACAATGGCTGTGTTTATCGCATTAAATCACTTTTTTTTTGATAGGCTATTGCAACCACTACCATACAATTATAGGTGGGCATATATTGGACTATAGATAATATTCTCTGTATTATGTTTACAATATAAACCATTTTAAAATGTAGCCAAAAGAGCTCATTTTTCAAATTAGGATAAAGTGACATTTCTGAATTTTTGTGAGTAATTATTTAGTTTTTTGTCTGATACTTAAACTTCATGTATTTAAAGATACATTTTACTTACATTGCTAAAATATATTATGATTATTAATACTAATTTTAATATATTCTACTCAAACATACAAAGCTAAAAACTGGGTATATAGTGTTAATCTTTAATTAATAGCTGAACTTGTTTGGCTACTGTCCACTTCTTATATCGCTATAAATATCTTTTAGTTTACAAACAGTGTTGCAGAAGGTGAAATATATTTCTCATGGACACGCTCAAACTCTTTGTAAGTCTAACATTGTTTCCTCATGGTGATTATATTAAAATAAATTACCCCCATTATATTCTGCTTTCAGATTTTAACAGTCCGTGTTTTTAAGGTTAAGGTTAAACCTGAATGATTCTTATGGGACAGAGATCAGATGGCCCTGTTGTCCACACAGGTCCCAGGACGCCTCGGCCCCAAAGACACATCTGCTCCTTACTGCACACACACACACACACACACACACACACACTCACACACACGCACACACACACACACACACACTTTCTTAGGGACATTACATGGACTTACATCTATTTTCTGGAGACTGATCCTGACCTTACACACACACACACACACCCACTCACACACACACACACACACACACACACACACACACACACACACACACACCCACACACACGCACACACACACACACACCCACACACACTTTCTTAGGGACATTACATGGACTTACATCTATTTTCTGGAGACTGATCCTGACCTTACACACACACACACACACACACACACACATGCACACACACACACACACACACATCCTCTGTCCCATAAGCCCACACACCAAAGCACACTACATGGTCGCCATGACAATGCCTCCACTTTGACTTTGCAAACTGTCATATTTGCATAATATTAACAAATACTTCATAAGAACAAGAGGATTTTAATATAATTGTTCAAATAACTTAACTCAAATAAAGTATTAAAAAAGTATTGTTGAAATCAAATCACAATTTTCCTTGACAGTGCTCATACTACTCTTACTACAGTTAACTGACGCATGACACAATGTGTAAGGCAAAAAACTTCAGTGTCAAATTCTTTTACAAAAGTGTATTCTGGTTCAAAATGTTACCATATGTAGCCTACATCTTATTTGTAACCCCAAAGAAGGTTTTTAGTTTGATATTTTAAGACTTTAGCATGCTTCTAACCATAGCTGTGCCTAAGAATATTTAAGTGAAATAACCCCAGCATAGTTCCCCCTAAAAGCTGCAGTTGTGTTGTTGTGTGTGACAGCTGCCTGAGGCGGAAGTAAGTCTCAGTGCAATGCCACAGGGCTACATTCATGAACCACGAACTACATACACAAAATACTCAAGTCTGTGCCGGGTTAAACTGCTGTGGAAATGAGGCTTTGAAATGAAAGGTGCACTTTGTAAACTGATGGTGGGTCTGTTACCTGCTCATCTCCCTGGATAATTCTTTGCCTGGAGTAGTCTACAGAATGGCACTGTGTGTAATTTCAAGGTGTTTGAACAATAATCACAACTGAATATATGCAAGATATATAATGTATATTTATATTGAGGCAATTCAGCAACCACAGCTAAGAAAATTGCATAGGGCACACGCCTTTAAATGCCAGAATTTGTTCAATATTAGAGGGCTTTTTTTAATTCAAATATTTTCTGATCTATGTTGTAATGTTTCCTCATCAAAAACATACCTGAAGTTGTGTTTTGTTTCGTTCACACGTTTAACACACATATATGACCCCATACAACTTCACTAGAATCATATGGATCATTTCAGCCCTTGAATTGCCCATCTCTGCTGAGGAAAAGGTAAAAGGAGCGACTGACTAAACTACCCTTCCGTGACATCACAAAGTGGAACAGAGCATTTTGAGCTTTAAATTTACTCAACATGTGTGAATTAAACAAAACACAACTTCAGGTATGTTTTTAATGCGGTAACAACGTGGCTAAAAGATCAGAAGAGTCAATTTGCGTAACATCAGACCTTTTATGTTTTCTGTGGTATTAGGTCTATTCTGCAATGAGAGTAATTGTGTGGGATTTTTTATCTCTGGTTTTCCTCAGACTGGAGTAATTACATTCTAATACCTACTGAGTTTAGTATCTGCTTATCGTATCTAGAATTTTTTATGCTGTGCTGTGACCGTATATTTTCCCTTGTGAATCAATAGTCATTCTTATCATGCAGTCTAAAATGCAAGCTCAACAAAACCTATTTTAGAACACAATATCCCAGATCCACCCCAGAATTTTTCACTGCGGTGAGATGTGATTATAAATCTACTTTGCCTCAAGTCTTAATATTCTTCACCTATTTTGAAGGTCAGTGCTTTATTAAAAATGCAATTCTATACCATTAATATTTAAGTGTAATATAGCCCTTGGATTAATTAAGTTTAAAATGAAGACACTTTGGGCCATAAGAACTGTGAACTGAATGTAATGGAAAGTGAAAGTAATAGTGGTTTGTGGGTTCACCTGTACTTTTCAGGGTAAATGCATCATCTGATTTAAATAAAGATACACCACAACTCATTTGACCCATGTACTTATTAAAATGTATCTAAACATGTCTGTAGTTAAAAATAGTGCTGACATTTATTACAAGGACCTGAATAGTTTCCAACCATCACTTTGAAAGCAGTACATAGAGTTTATAAGAGTTGCTGTTCACTGAAGGAAAGAGCATTCTACATTTTATACTGTATTTGCATCCAAACTGATAAAAGCACTGTTTCTTAAAAATAATATACATTTTGACTCATTTTTCAAGACCATTTGAAAAGTATTCAGGAAAGGTTCAAGCTTGTCTGTGTGACTTTTGTCTATGTCCCTCAGGATTGTACTTCTGCAAATGAGTAGTTTCAATTCTAGTTTTAGTACCGTTTAGTAACTGGGTGTTGTTGTTGTTATTTTGACAACCCAAGAAGCTATACTTGAAAAGTGAAATTGCAAAAACAGATGTCTCTGTTTTGAAAAATTGTCACACAGTATTTGCTACCATCTTCTACAGATCAGTGTAAATCATGTCAAGTGGATTTTATCAAGGAGAGATAGAGTCATATTTTGATTGCAGTAAAATATTTGCAATCATTATTTTGCAAACTGCATCAGATGACCAAGTGCCATTTAGTACCACTTACCTGTTTCGGCAAATGAACTCTTCACTTGTAAAGGTTGCTTAGATAAAAAGGAGAAAACATGAAAACAAAATATTAAAACAGAATCCTTTTTTTTCAACCAGTGGTCCAAGGAACACCAATGTGCCTTGAGCCAATGTAGTTTGAAAAAATATCATATCCATCGTTTGGTCGTGTTTAGGTGTTTGATTTTCAACAAAAAAGTGAGTGACTAATTCCGGGCGTACACTGTGCAGTATTTTCAATCGTTTCACTCAGCCCCAGATCAAACTGTACGACCAAATCACAGGTTTTAAAAGTTCACAGCTCACGATTCATGTTCTCACACTGTACGAACGACTTCAACAGTGCGAAACCCTCACGAGAGGCAACTGGATTTCAAACAGGTTTGATATTCTTGCAACCTACGAATGCCGTTTGGGAGCTGGTCATAAGGTATTCATTGTTTTTTGTTACCCCATGTATACTAACTACACAAAGGACAACACACGGTTAAGCCAAAACTCGCCCGGATCCCAAAAACAGCCGCACAAGTGAAAAATCAGCTCAAAAATGGCCAAAAATCTCACAATGGATGCCTGGCTTACCTGAACCGCTCTTGGCTAATGCTATTTTGCTTGAAACTAATTTTATGTTTTGCACAAATCATCTCACTTGTTTTAGTTCCAACCAAATCATCTCTTTCTGGTCGGATCGTGTTCAAATAAATCTCAGGTTAAGTCTAACTTGAGTACCAGATCTTCTCGCAGAGCAGTGCTTTCAGTTAGCTCCACACCCCCAGGGAACGTTGACAACCAGAGTATCAATAGCTGCTAATAATCATCGCGACAGGCCCGGGTGGTCTCACAGTGGTCTCTCTCATGCACTCACTCACCCTTTCCCCTCTGTGCCCCTCAGGTGTCCAAAGCAGCGGCCGACCTGATGGCCTACTGCGACGCCCACATACGCGAGGACCCCCTGATTGTCCCCGTGCCCGCCTCCGAGAACCCGTTTAGGGAGAAGAAGTTTTTCTGCAGCATCCTCTGATCGGACCCACGTCTCTGTCTGGGGGTCCGCGGTGCTCCTCTGTCTTCACCACACCTGAAGCCACTGGCCTTTTCGCCGTTGAGATGGGTTGAACCAGGCGGACTGTGTGTTATTACGCGGCTCTGTCCAGGTGGCTGATGGGGGTTTTTGGAGGGAGTTCGGCTACCCAACCTGGCAACCCGTATGAGCGTACCATGTCTTGTTAAATAGGTTTGTTAATGCTTTGTATTAGAGAAGCCTTGCTCAGTGCTTAATGAGAAGATGTTTTTGTTTACCTTTTTCTTGTGCTAGATTTCGGCTCAGGACTCACAAATCTGCCCAAATGTCTTTAAATACTGGATTATTTTTTGTCATTTATCTGCATATAATTCTCCCCTTTATTAAAACATAAAGATCTGTTATTATTGCCAATCTACATTCAAGCCACGTAATCCTAACATGACACTTCATAATTGGTGTTTTTTAAAAATTAACCTCCAAAGTTATTGACAATTAACCTTCTCAATGAAGTTAGACAAGCAGTCAGATTCACTCAAATCAATGCCAGAATGTAATCGTACATCGTTTCTGAAATCTTGATGAGGAAGGCTAAAGTTACTGTTCAAAAACAACCAAATTATGTGAATACGATATATTATCTTACTCCCATTGTCTGTAAGGTTAGCCATGTCAAACTAAAACCAATGAGATTTTCTTAGTTAGTATATCCGCATTTTTAATCTTACTTTGACCATTTCTTACTTTGTGTTCTGTTCTACTGATTCTGTTCTGTTTTAGATAAATGTAAATTATTACACATCTTTAACTTGAACAACATTTTGATTCAAATGTATCAGCTAAGCTTCAGTCCCATATGCGTCTTTACTCAAAGGATAAAGTCATATCAGAAAATGTTCGTTGTAACATTAGCAGGGGGGAGATTTCAGATAGCTAGGCCAAGATAATTATGCGTTAACTACTTTTACAAAATTTCTTTTCAATTTGATTTTTACCTATTTGATCTCACGTCCCTAAAGATTCCAACGGTGTCCACAATGAAAAATACCCTGATAATTAGCAATAAACACGGACTGAACTATTAATAAAAATACTAAAATGACATGATATTTTAAAGGTGCACAGAATAACTTTTCTGGTGTAGAGTTCGCCATCTGCAAGTCTCCATGGAGGTGTAATTATTATGGCTTTAAAAATCCTGGGGTCACCTCTCAGCAGATTTGACAGATCTGTACCAGGCCTGGTGGTGCAACCTGCTTGTCTGAGATACATGTAATGCTGTACTATGGAACATTTTTGTCAAAACAAGGACAAGCAGGTGGTGTAACCTCCTCCAGAAAGTTAAGTCACTGAAAGTGCTTTTTGAAAGACCCATTAAAATCCCTATACAAATAAACAGGTCAATAAAAAGTTACACAGTGCACCGTTAAATCAAATCTTTCTGAATCCACTCCCCCTGTGTATAAATCTTAGTCAGTCTCTTATAAATCGGACATAAAACGAACCCAAACAGCCTTTGGTCCTGGTCCTGTCCGCAGGCATGTCTCCTGAGCGCTCTTGCCTGTCCTACGAGTGAATGGCATGGCCTTTGACTTTAATGCCAAACCACAGGCCTGCATGTTTCTGCTCCTCCTCCGGCCGCCCCATGCGTTTTAATGGGACAGCTGTTTTTGTCTATGTACAGTATGTTACAGTGCCAATGTCTGATACAGCAGTGCATTATACTGCAAACAGACTTCTATAATTTCTCCTTTTTGTTGAATTTTGGAAGAAAAAGCACACTGTCAGATCCCCTTTTCCTTTAAATGTTAGATATTATTATTATTATTATTATAATTATTATAGCATTTGCTAATTTTTACAATGAATTGTTATGATCGTTCTTATCATTATTGTTATTCTAAGTAGTAATATTGACTCTTTGTTGCACAGCACTGACAGCTACATGACGTGTTGTGCTACGAGCTTGTATGATATTTAGGATGAAACATTTATAAATACATGCAATTATTGATACTATCTGATATTTTTTAAAAACAGTAGTAGGGTCGGTTTGTGTAACGTGGTATGAGATCTCTGCTATGGTCTGGGCGTCATGAGTGATATGTGTAAATTAAGGGAAATCTTCTCTTGGGACGTGAATAGCCATTATACATTAGAAATATGATACTCTCTGGCTGTGTTCACACTGACTGCAAGAGGCTCAGACTTGATCTTCAACCCAGAATATGAACAAGGCTAATAATGATATACATATGTAAGCTACTGTAAACGTTAATATAGTTATTGTTTGGATTGGTGTGTCCTAGCTTGCACTGAGAGTCCCGTTCTGTATTAAACATTGATTTTTTTTTTACCTATATCACTACAGTGTTCCATCTGTAATGCCCTACAGCTACTTTAAAGAAAATTAAATAAAACACATTCCCAAACAGATCGGAAAATCTGACACAACAATTCATACATTTCTGCAAATACTTATAAAATGATTTAGTTGCACATATAGACCTAATTCATTTTGCTAAATCAGTGTAATCATAGCATTAATATAAAAGATGCATTAGTGAAGCCTGGTGGTTGGAAGTGGATGTGTCCTCCAGCTCCTCTTGGTAAAAAATGAGAGTATATTCATTTTAATCCCAAATGAGTCTGTGGTGTTTTAAATCAGGAGAAGTGCAGAAATAAATTGAAACACAAGGTCTAAAGAAGTCCAGTCTGTCACATAAACATTGCTATTACAAAATATTATGACTGTGCTTGTGCGTAAAGCTACACTATGTAACTTTTTCAGATTGGAGGGCCACTTGCTTCTTGCTTTGCCTGGAACATCCCTCAATATGGCATTAGACATCATTAGATCATGTTTTTATGGCATTTTAACCGTGAGTGGGGTTGCCGCTCCTCAGATCTGACCTGCTGGCATCTCCATGGTGACAGATAATTAATGCCAGACTGTGTAACATTCCAGGCAAAACAAGTACATCTCAAGAAAACATTACCATAATTTCCACAGTTAACACGATTGAGTCAAATATAAGAGTGTGATTGTACTGAGCCCCTGCTGTCTCCAGTGTGAACGCAGCCTCCCTCGTCTGTATTTCCTGAAACAGAGTTCTAACCTCCACACGATGATGGTGCCAAATGAGAAACCTAATGCCTACAGATGAATATTGCATGGATTTATTTCTATCTATAACAGAGACTATGGTGTGATATCGACTTCTGGGTGCTACGCTGGACATATCCTCCTCGGAGTCCCAGGGCAGTGTGTAATGGAAGATGTTACTATTGTTTTGAGGGTAAAACAGCATTTAAATATCGCAGGCTTTGTAAATCCTCCAAAGGATCAATGAATTAAAGGAAACAGCAACCCACTTCTGTCTGTATCGACTTTTTTGTTGTAAAAATTGAAAGTTTGTACTGTAAATATATATTAGTGTTTTTATTTCTCAAAACTATGTGGATAACCATGCATTTTTACTTTAGAATGGGCTTGCCACACCACAGATCCTAGCTGTAACTTGGCCTGACGGTGCCATCTGTTTGTCTCCATGGGGATAAATGGTGCCATACTGGGGGACACTCTAGGAAATGCCGCAACATTTCCATCAGATAATGGTGGCTCCAGCCAGAAAAGTTGCGCAGTGCACCATTAAATATTCTATATGAATATGTGTATATCTGAAGCAAATGAAGCAATGAATAATATACCATAATTATACAAACACACATTATACAGCAAAAGGACTCTAGTAATACCCAGACAATAACAAGACACATTAGAAAAAGCGAAACTATTTATATTTGAATGAGAAATGTACCTCTGAATAATAAGTTTTAAAGTTATTTATTATTATCGTATATTTTGATGTACTTTGTTTATTGAGGACATTGGCATTCACTTCACATCATATTTTCTAGATTGGTTATTCCAATCATATAGCACAGACATAAACATGTTTTTGAGGCACTTGTTGATTAATTAATTTCTCCACCACAGTTAATTTAAATGACCCTGGAATTAAACATAACTCCAATAAGCTTCTCATTCACTGAGCTGTTCATAAAATGATATAGATACAGAAAAAAACTCTATTATTTAACCATATAATATTGCCAAATTAAAGGGGCTACATAACTTTGCACATCTAAACAGTTAAGTTATTAGATAGTAATAGTATTCAATGTGCTGTAGGCCTGTCTTCAGCAGTGGTGTGAGCTGGGGACCTCCTGTGGCTGAACTCCACATCTGTACACTACACATGTGCAAGTTAAACCAGGGATTAACATTAGCATAAACATTACCATAACATTCGTAGACAAACAGAAAACACGCACGAGCGAAGAATAACTGGGGGTTGTTTTGACAGTCAGCGATCATAATTCAGGCTCTGATATTAACATGGAAATAGAGTGTTATGTGGGAAGAGCAGTGGAGCGTGCAGTGACAGCATCACCTGGGAGTAAACCTGAATCAGAGCTTAGTCGAGTCTGACAGCTCACCAACGCTGTTTCTAATGTGTTTCTGTCACAAAGACTCTGAATAAATATGGACCATGGGCCGTGATTGAATAAGTGAATAGGAGATAGATAGACTAAAGGGGTTTGTTTTTCATTGAGGCCCATAGGCTACATAAAGCAGAGGACAACAGATTAGTGAATTAATGCGGCGAATCATTCAAGGATGAAATTTGACCACCCCATCTCTCCTTTTAAAGGTGGACACAAAGAAATAAGGTCTGCCTACTGAGATTTGGACAGTAGAGGTTTCTGAATTTGAGGTAAAAAGTTCTTTCATCATCATTTAGGCCATTTCAGCGAATCTACAAAAAATAATCCAAGGGCCACAGATGGGTTGGACATGCCAGAGATAGACATCAAACACACTTGTTTTAGAAGGAGAAATTCTGTTTTTCTCCCAGACCTGAGTTAATCACAGTTTAAAAATGCTTTAGTCTTATGTTTTGTACATCATTGGTTTAGTTCTTAGCTAAATGTGGCCCTACTTGGTAACAGAAAATGGGCAAGGTACAAACCTGAGGCACACTGATTATATTAAACGTCCTTTATTGCATAAGTACTGATGCCAGTGACCCAGCGAAACGCACTACCTCTCTTCTTATTTGTTTAGTCTTGGTTTAGACCTGATTTATAGGCCTGATTTCAGCTCATTTAAGGCTTTGAGGCTGCCACCTATAACTCCTGACACTGATTCTAAAATGCAAAGTGTGATTATGGCCTAAATAATACTGTTATAATCAAAAAGCAATTATTATATTTTTAAAAGCAAAATGAGCAGCCACATATGAAGAGCAAGACAACAAAATAAAAATGTAAATCCAGGTATGTATATTTTGTTGTAACTCCCCATCGATCTGTGAGAAGTTTGCATATTATGTTAAAGTGAAGTGTCTGTCATTGTGCACGTGAAAGAACTGATGATAACTCTATGTTGCCCCTAGTGAATGAATTAGTGAATTGATTCTGTTTCTTAAGATCCCGTCCAAATAACTAAAAGAGAATTAATGAGTGGTAAAAACAATATGATCTCTCATTATCTCCATGATGTGAAGGAACCAGACTCACATTATGAACACCAGCCATTTAAGTGAGAAAATGTCTATTTGCACTGAGAAGATACTTGTCATGAATGGCTCATTTACTGCTTTATTATCTATATTTCTTTTTACAAATATAAATTGCTGTGATCTGTTTATGTTTTTACTGAAGAGATGTTATCATATTTTTAAATGTATGCTGTTTTTGGATTAACTTCAGTTTGGGAATTAAAAAAAATGTTATTGCAGTTTAAAAGATAAATTTTTGTTTTAATCAAGACAAATATGCAAAGAACATTCATTAAATCCTAACATATGTCTTGAAATACTGAAAGTAACAGCTACAAGTTACAAGTTACAAGTTACAAGTTACAAGTTACAAGTTACAAGTTACAAGTTACAAGTTGAAGTCGTGCATTGGCTGTTTGAACCTCAGCATGCAGTATCATGAAACACATACATAAAAACAAGATTTTGGGAAAAAGTGTTGGAAATGTAGAAGCCAGAGTGTTTTCTCCAGACAAACTTCCCGTTTCAAATAAACAATCTGCCAGTGATGGAAATCTGCGTAATGAGGGCTCTGCAAAAACAATTATGTAATGATCAAGATAACAAAGATGTATTGTGCCCGGGGTAAAGAGGTAAAAGTGTACACAAATCAAGAATAAATATGAGTGGGACAAACAACATGATAAGGAGAAAAAGAGATAGATAGAGAGGGAAAGTAGAAAAGAGAAAGAGACAACATATCTGCATATTCTGTCTGTGCCATAAGTCTCTCTGGCATCTGTTTATGAAAACACTTGTTTGTGTCTCAACAGTTCAGCGTACGTCATTACTTTGTCTAAATCTCCAGGTGAATTTGCAGTATATCAAGGGACAGAAATAGTTTCATGCTAAATAATAGTCGGCCTGTCTTTTATATAAAAATAGGTGGAAATAGGTGATACTAGATCATGTAACTTTGTATGTATTTTACATTGTCTGCTCTGTAAGCCATTTTTGGGTGTAAGACAATAGTTTTATAGGCTAAAAGCAACATAAATTAAAAATATAGTTTAATATAATAGTTGAAACAATAAGAGATTAGATTTTTTCATAATCTAAATGCATGAAAATCTGTATCTGTTGACAAAAGAACAAACTAAAGACTTTTTTGAACATGTTTTCTCTCACTTCATTTAAAATGCATGCGGCGATCTCTGTTTTTAATGCTCTGATTTACTTCTAGGACACATGATAGACTATGTATTCTGCTCACTCACGTATTCTGTTTACGCATTTAATGCTCTTTCGTCCAAAATTGCAGTGTAGCGTTATTTTAATGTGGCAATAAAATGAAAAATATACAGGCCAGAGCAGTGCTTAGCAAATGTGAGCATCTTATAGTAAACTTTATGTGAGCAAAAGTTGCCCAAATCTCATAAAAATATAACTTTATGGCTATTAAAAGCAATTTAGTTTAATACCTGAACTTTGGAGGGCAGTAAGATATAGGCTAAATTTAAAGTATTTTAGCATCTGCTCAGTTATGATCTTGGTTATGGGTGCAAGTAATTTAAAATAAACCAGACACATGAAAAATAACTCTGCATTTGTGACCAGCCCTCTTTTCCAAAACTAAGCAGGATTGGGTGGGAGACCCCTGGAATATCGGAGGTAAAGTCGGGGAGCAGTGGCTCTGGTCAAAGCTGTGGTTGTACACTGCAAATTTCTCTGATCTGGCCAAGATTTTAAAACTTATATCAGGTTATTCATCTTGGTTTGAGGTACTTTATTTTAAGAGAACTAGTCAAGTAAAATGATCTTGCGGCATGGATAGATAATTTCACTACTTTTAAGTCCATCCATCCATCTTCTCCCGCTTAATCCGGCTGGGTCGCGGGGGCAGCTTGCTGCCCAATACTCCTAGCACCTGACCCCCCATACTTTTAAGTCATTTTCTTAATTTAAGTGTATAAATCTTAAATTTTGGCCAAGCTTTTTTGTAGTGTATCCATAGGCAAACCATTTCCCGAAACTGTGTATAAAAAAACTCTATATTTTGAGTTGTAATATACAGTATCTGTGCTTTTTATTCTTTGTAGCTTATGTTTTCTTACAAAGTGTTTATTGGGTTTATCCGGCTTTAAGGTTAATGTGTCAGTGGAAAGTAGTTTTGATATTATAATTGATTATGCTCTTTATATGAATATATCACACATCAAAATGTGTTATTGTGATACACCAGTGGCACAGATTGTCAGCCTTACATCCATCAGTCTACCTCAGGGCAGCTGTGGCTACAATAACGTAACAACCATTTTTGGAATAAATAAATAAACGCATATATAAAACACACTTTTTAAAGTACCTTTGCTGTGAAGAAAAGCCCTTAACAGAAGCAACTCACTTAAAACCCAGAAGTTTAACAGTGGCACAAAAAAGAAGAAACTTCATGTCCTCAGGATAGCAGTGTCTTTGTAAAGGTAAAATGGACTATTCATTTGATTTGCTGCTGTACATTAAGGTCATTCCCTTTGCTTCAACAGCTGCAAGAATGAGCCAGGTTATACAAAAGTGCCTTAGGGACGCACAACTGCAGTTATAGGTACATAAAATACAAATAGATGGTAGGTGCACTCCTTTCTTTCAGCAAATGGGTGTTAATGAAGTAGCCTTTGCCCTACTCCAGATTGTATTGCTTTTAACTCAAATTTACATTCTGATAGCAGTAAGCTATTTTATCCATAATATAACCATTTCATCTTATCGTCAGCTTGTAAAATTCAGAAGTACAGCAGAATAAAAAATTAATACATAAATATTGATTACACTAGCAGTGATTCAATTAATATTGATCGCACTGTTCATAAAATATTCTGTATAAAACTTTCTCAACGACTGTAACTGGTTAGAGCATCCGGAACTCCATTTCCCAGACGGCACCGCGGCAGGATTTCCTGTTCTCCCATTGGTCCGTCTCTCTCTCGCGGCGGAGGCAGACATGAGGCAGTGCTGAGGGTCCGGAGGAGAGCTGCTGAAATGAGGCGCTCACACGGAGGAGCTCAGACCGCAGACAGGCACTCACAGCCGGGCACAGAGACGAGGCTCCACCGGCTCCTCCAGGCTGCTCCTGCCGACTGAAGAGGCTGTCCATGCGGAGGCTAGCGCTCGCTCTGCTGCCCTGTGCCATCGCCCTCCTGGTGCACTTGTGGTTGGTCCAACGACGCTCCGCAGATCCACTGGACAGCAACACATCCTCGGGTACTTTTCTGCTTCTTCCCGGGGGCTTTGCTTCTTTTTCCTCCAAGATAACTTTGTTTTACCCGCATGGATTTGGCTAACTTTACGCGTACGCATTTGGGTGTTCTTTTGGTGTTGGTAGTTGGACTGGAAACAGGTAGTTGACTCGCAAGCTATCTTTTACGATTCATTTGCGATCGTAGGTGCGTGTGGGCTTTATTTTTCCAAGATAATAAGAAAATGTGATAGTTCAACAGTGCTGGGCGTTGGTGGGATCAAGCCAAGTTAAGCTTTTTTAATGTGCATCTCCACGGGCTGCGTACTGCTCCACACTTCTGAAACCTCGCTGTAGCTCACAATTAATTTCACATTCTTGCAGACGTGTGTATTTTTTAGTTTTGGATACAAGGAGATATGCCTTTTGATCATTTATGTAGCTTGTTTCCCGCTAAGAAATACAGTCCTTTTTTATGAATTGTTTTATTTTTTTGCACATTTTGGACCTTCACATTTTGGCACTCCGCGCGTTTTAGTAATTGAGTTTTTGCGCGTTGTCTGGTATTTTTAATTGCCTTGGAAACATTGGCGTAGGATTTTTCTGAATTGAAGGACAAAGTGCTTAAGCTATGGATGAGGTTTTAAATGCTAATGTTAATGGAAGAAATGAATCCTTCTCCACATAGACCACTTAAATATGATCTTACTGTCCAAGGGCGCAGCCTATTGCCTTAAGAGGAGCTGGATATTTCTATTGTATTGATTGTACGTACTGCATAAATAATTGATGACAGTGAATATAAGGTACTTTCTCTTATTGTCAACTGTTGAATGGCAGGATTTATTAGACACAGTGTAAGCATGGAGTCAAATCATGGGGATTATGGCAGAAACACTTGATTGATCCATCACTTATTTATATGACTTTTTTCATTTAAATGTGACATTTGGTTATAGGAGTTTTACTTTTTTTATATAAACCTCAGTTGAACGAACTTGACTTCAGCGCCATTAAACACAAAAAGAATCAGTTTTATTTAATGTTCGGTTTTAAGTACCAAAGAACTGTCAGTAGACCTGTTGATTCAGATGTTGACTAAAAAGCCTTATGCCCTGTAATCTGCGATCAATTTGATCAAGCTTCGATTCATATGTTTTTAATTGTCAAATTATGTTTTTTCTTACAGTTATTAGTAACATAGCCACAGAACAGACATCAAATAGAACTATCTCAACCTAAATGCCAAGGTTTTTCATGCAGCATTGGTGAGACTTGCAATCATTATTTGTGCTATTATTTTGTGACAATGGTGCAGCCAGTATTGATTTTTTTATCTTATTTTTTATATTTGAAGTGGACCTCCTCAAGGAAAATCCGACTCTTGTGTTACATGACTCTTCAGATTATAAAATGGCTGACTGCGTATAGTGGCAGTTGTTGCTTTTGCTCATAAAACCTTCATTGCGTTGTTGCAGTAGAAGTAAACTGCTATCCAGAGTTTATGTAAAGGCAGATGTCAAATGTTTTTAATAGGTAATGATGAATATTCATTTGCAGCTGATCTACCGTTAATTATACAGTATTAATCTGCTTTTAGATTCTCTCTGGTTAAGGTGCATTGTGGCATATGAGGCGGCTTGTTGTCAGGTTCTCCCCTTTTTGAGCTACATTCGTCAAGCAGGCGGAACAGTGACTAAATACAGTAAATGAATAAGATCATTTGGCTCCTGTTTGTTAAAGGGTGTGATATCTTAGCCACCAAAATCATAAGTCCCCAATATAAATGTACTATTTACAGGAAAGATTTGGTTCTGCCTGCATCTAATGATTATTTTAGAAATCGATTAGTCAAGGTTTGGTAGATTCTCTGATTTTTACTTAATTTGGTGGGATGATACCTCCTGCTGTGAATATTAATGATAGTTTTACACAAACCAAGAAGCAATTTGTGAAGAAAAGTAAAAAAATATGTGGAAAATTACAGAAAATGGAGAGTTCTGTTTCAGAGAGTTTCGTATTGATGACATTACACCAGGGTGAATTCTGTCCAAAAGTTACAAGTTAGACACAAAAATCAATTTTTCTGATACTTGAAGCATTATTTCAACAAAATAAACCAGTTTTCTTCTATTTTTGTTTATTAAAGAATAATTTCTGTGTACATTAGAGGCATTTCATACCACTGCATAACATGGTTGCTATAGGTGCATGATTTTCAACCAGGAAATCAAGTTTTAAACCTGAAAAATGGCCAAAGTTGGAAAAGAATTAGAAAGTTTTTAGCTAAATCTTAAGTATAATGACTTTGTGTGTTTTAGTAAAGTGGGAAGTCCATCCTGTCATAGGCAATTTAAGATTTTAAAATACATTATGAGCCAAATAAAGGTTGAAATATGGTGACCAATAGCTTCTACACAGAGAATATTTAATCAATTAAAACAGACATTGACAGTGACAAAACAATAAACATTTATGTTTTTAAAAGACAGCCAAACCATATGTCTCCACATATCGTATTGCACTGAATCTCAAATTTGTGAGACACATTATTATTTCCCTCCTGTGGGCTCACCACCTGCAGAGGGGTTTATGGGGGGGTCAGGTGCTATGAGGATTGGGCAGCAAACTGCCCCCGCGACCCAGCCGGATTAAGCGGGAGAAGATGGATGGATGGACATTATTATTTCACTGTTTGATTTGTTCAATCTGCAAATAAAACTGTACATTAAAGTTCTTAGTACAGCTTGCAGAATATTCACTCGTGCAGTAACAAACTTCTCAGTCGCACTTGTCCATTGTGGCTTCCTCAAAAGCACCCGCAAAGCCTCATTGTAGGCCACCTGCAGTCTTTGCAAACTAGCTTTTTTGTAATTAATCCAGAGGTGGGCTGTGTACAAGGGTGTACTACCTGATTTAAACACTTAAAACTTTACATTATTTGTACAAGAGCCAAACTTACGCATAAGACTATTTGCCTGAGCGTAGAGCATCCCACACTGTCTATACATATCATCATCATCTGCCATGTCCGCAGTGATGATATGCCCAAGATATTTAATTTTTGTGGTAACCATCAACACAACATTCGACAGGCAAAATTCAGGACAGACAGGACAAGACAGAATAGTTACAAACAAATGAAAAACACTGATTTAATAATGCCATTCTCTTTGTTATAAAAAGGTCATTTCACATGCATTTTAGAGTCTGTATAGTTCAGATAATAATTAAGATCAAGATCAAAATATGACCACAATCTTTTTTTAATAGTTGACAATAAGTCAATGAAATTTTGCAGCCCAAGTTCTGAATGATTTTGGCAAAAGACAGAGACTCCACAACTGCATCTCTTTTGGGTCTGCAGTATCCAGTCCTCAAGCTACTGACACTCAGATTTCACATTGCGATGCTTAAAAGTGCTCGATGTTAACATTCCTGGTGGTACAGGGGAATAGTCTCCATAGAGGGGCTTTTTCTTTGTCTGGATTGTTCGATTGTACAGCATTATACATCTCTATCTCCATGGAGACAAGCAGGTGAAGCTACTAGACGAAGTAATAGATAAGATCGGCGGAGAAGCGAGCCCACTCACAGTAGGAAAACATGCTTAAGGTATTTTCTATTTTCCATTTTAGTGGAACATTTCAGACTATGCAGTATTATCTCTGTGGAGACAAACGGAAAAGTTACATAGTGCTCCTTTAAATAAAAGTAAACGCATAATTTTATTCTGAAAACGTCAGAAATGGAACAGCTATAGAACATTCAAATTTGATTGACCCAGCTCACCCTCTCAAGATATGGTATTAACGTCACTCAAGTCAATATAAGAAGAAATAATATAGTCGTTTTTCTTATAAAAATGGTTCTTTTTTTTTTTTTTGGCTGAGTGGAGAGATGGCATTTATCCCTAGAAAAGTATTCATCTTGAGCCTGTATCTGTTGTCTTTTCAAACATCTCTCTATACTATCTGTCTTGAGTGCTTCTCTATTTGATTTCTCCTTTCCAGCTTCTGCAAGTGTTTATATTCCGGTAACTTAATCCTCCTTTCTTTCTCCTTAGACCTTTCTTAAAACCTGTCTTGATGCTTTTTCCTAAACTTCTTAGAAAGAAGGTTAAATTTGAAGTGTTGAAATCCTAACCTTTATTGTTTTGACTGGTGTAGGGCACAGTTTCTCTGCCACGTGAGGTAACCGTCTGCATTTTCCATTTCAAAAGAAGCAGTGCTTAACTCACAGATGAATATTTGATTGTGTTCCAGACGAAGCGTTGCCGTTCTACGATGTTTTGGTGGGAGTGCTCTCGGCTCGGCACCATCACGAGCTGCGTCAGGCCATAAGAGACACATGGCTGGGCTACCTGCAGAGTCACCCCCACTTCCAGCACAGGTGGGCCCCCCCAGTGTCCCTCCTCCTCGTCATAGCAAAAGAAAAGTTCAATTTTGTCAACTGGACAAATGATAGAATTGATCTTACCTGGACGACTGAGGGATTACACAGACATCCTTCTCTTTGTCATCCCTCACCTCCTCTTTGTCGCTCTTTATCTCATCTGTCCCTCCTCTGTCCTGCAAATACATGCGGGGTACGTGGATATGACTTGACGATAGGCCTTTCACAATAACACATTTTGAAGCAGAATGTATTACATCAGAGATATATAACAGTAAATGATAATATTGAAGCAATTTCTTACTGACACAATAACTCAAAGCAAGATAATCCTAGCAAACCATTTTTAATTGCCGCATCATTAAAAGGTCTGAGCTCCAACAAATAAATAACACAGTGAAGCAGTAATGAACCACTGACTTATCCAACCCTCTACAGCTCTAATCTTATTGTAATACAACAAAAATCTCCAAATCTCCCCACTTTTACAGAGAAAATGAGCCCCAAAATATATTATTCCAGTTTTCATATATTGAACAATAAGTCGATACCAGCCGGATTAAGCGGGAGAAGATGGATGGATGGATGGATGTATTTATTGTGACAGGCCTACTTGACAATGAAATCCTAATTATAAATGTATCTTTTTGCAGATGATCAACTTAATTCATTCATTTTTAAAATATATTTAAATTTTCTCTGTACTTGTAAACTGGAATCAGGTAGTAATCTTTACTACCTTTTCTAGAAAGGTATCTGTCACCTGCTTATTTCTAAGGAGATGTTATTGCTTTGCCTTGAATATTCCACATTATAACATTAAACATTAAACGTTGCCATGGTGGCCAACAGGCGCTGAAAGTAAGAACAAACATTTTTCCAGTTTTGCTTTGCCATGAAAAACTGATGAATTAATAAAAGCTTCAAAGGTTTAATACAGAATTTCTCCATGAAGACGAGCAGGTTGTGAACCATCAACCAGAAAAGTTACATAGTGCAGAATCCAAATGGCCAAATAATTGTTATTTGCTGAAAGTCATTTCATTTCATATTTCATAATTATTTGTAAAGTAAATCCAAGCATTTGTCTTGTGATGATGCGAAGAAATAAGTATCAGCAACCAGAACTAAACCAGGAATGAAAAGTTCAGAATAAATCGTGACTAATGTAAGAGTACGTGGGCCTCCTTCAGTGTGTCCACTCTGTCCCTCCTCACATCCTGTTATGGACCATCCTGTTCATTTTTAAGGGTCACACACTCACAGATGGAGGGGAAAGGCCTGTCTTATTCAGCTTGAAGCTAAAAGATGATGAGTGCTGCTGTTTTGTATAAGAAAAACAAGTGATGTGGAATAACTGTGTTGAAAATCTATGTAGATCTGCAAAACTTTACCGAAGGTTCTCCCATAACAGGTCTTATGTGAGAGACTAAATCTTCACTAAGAGCTAAACCAGGATTAGTTTAGACTTCAAATAAATAAATAAATCTCAGTCTACTATATGTGAACCATTATCAAAAACTAAAATGTATTAAAATATGTCCAAATTAAAGCTAAAACAAGCACTCAAACCATTCATACGTCTAGAAATCAACCATGTTAGTTAGAACGGGGTGTTATAGCAAAAAACATGTATTAATAAAAAAAATTTCCCCTCACTTTAATCAGTCATGAGGATTTTTTTCTTTTATTCCCCTTCTTTTTTTTCTTTTGCAAAGTTTGAGGTCCTCGAAAAAACATGCTTTTACCTGTTAAAAAAAACCAAAAAAAAAAACCAAGCTGAACAGTGACAATTTGAAATGACTAGATCTCAATTCTATTCACATAAATGAACTGCACAAGCCCTAATAGTTTTGTATTTTTATCACTTGTATAATGTAGACGGTCTCTTTTTGTTGAAATTGAGTTCATGATAAACTCAATATTCTTTGTATTGTCCTGTACTTTTGCGTGTACCTAAAGCAGCTCCTTACTCAGTGTGGACTGCTTTATCATCCCGGACAGCCGATATTGTGATATTGTTCTTAGCTGTTTCTTCTTTTGTCCATTTCCACGGCTCCTTCACAGATGTGTGCTCTGATAAGGTGTGATGGCCTTTAAGCAACCCGCGTCGCCATGGTAACGGAGGTGTCGAGATGGACAAGCTTTAGAAATGCCTATCTCCAGAGTCCAATATCGCCGCACAAAAGACCGATTCAACAAAGTCCTCCGAGTGTGTTCTTGGTTTGTGCCATTTATGTTTTTAATGTTTTTTTTTCAGGGTGTTGGTGAAGTTTATTGTGGGCAAACAAGGCTGCCCCATCCCAGAAGAGGACAGAGCAGACCCCTACTCCTGCTCCCTCCTCAACTTCACCGAGCCACGTAAGAGCAATACCGCTAACATCTTGCTTCAGTATAAGTGTTATGCAAATTTTAAGTGAGGTGTAAATATGCTGTCAATCAACAGTGTTTGTTATGAGCAAAATACTATTTTTAGACTGGCATTTTAAAAGTGCACTCTCTTACACTTATCTCAGTGGAGAATGGTCCAAAGTATGGCATCAACTCCATGGAGACAAGCAGGTTGCAGCAATATAGGCCAAGTTACCTGTCAGATCTGCGGAGAAGCGACCCTGCTTCTGCTTCTAAATTAAGGCAGTGTTTTTCTAGCCATTTATTTTGCAGGTATTTCATTTATCAATTAAAACACTTATAACTGAATAACTGCATGATAGAGAAGTTTAAAGCCGTACTGTGCAAGCACACAAACACCTGATCATTTAAATTACCTATAAAACACAGAATGTGATGCACGTATTCAGATGAACAAAAAGAAATGAGATGCCTTTACTGTTTACATGTCAATTTAATAGTTTTATAATTAAAAAATTCTGATAATAATCTCATTTCAATTGTATATGTAATTATAGCCACTGTTAATCTTCAGAATAATGTTTAAGCATTTTACTATTTAAAAATGTGAACCAGCACTGGCCCCAGAACTAGAAATTTTTGATCAGTTTTGTTTTACACATCGATACAATGCAACTCTTTGTTCACAGCCGTCTTTGTTCTTTAAAACCTGTTCAGGGCTGTAGCGCTGTTCTGCCTCTAATAAAGTATTTATAATAGTTTTTATAAAGGACACTGTGACCTGTTGAATATAATGAGCTCAGTCTTGCCCTTGGACTTTCAGATTCTTAAAGCTCACAGAGATCGCGCCTTTGGGCAAACTATTCAGCATGCAATCACTGACTTATAAAACCTGTGCAAAATTATACGACTTCACAATGCTGTTACGAGCTCAGCCTTTCCTTTGCTTTTTTAGGCAAATAAATAAGCATGAAAATGGAAGCCGAGTTGGTTGCTTACATACCTGAAGGTGATCTATGTAACACTTCTGGTGGAGAGTCCTCTACCTGCCTGTGTACATGGAGGTGTTTTTGCATGCCCTGAAACTGTGACAGTCTGGCAATAAACTTCTCTTGCGTTTATTCAATTACTGTTTTTTTGTTCCTTCATGTGAATGGACACACTTTCCACAGCCCGGGTGGCGTCTCCTACTTGTCTCTATGAAGATAAATATTTCCATGGAGCCAAGCAGGTGGCGGACCTTATTTATAGGGCTTTTCGACTATACTACCGGCACAGCACAGCACTACACGGTGAAGCTTTTCCATGCAGTCGTTACCACCAGGAAGTGGGTGGAGACACTGCATAATTTTTAGGCAACATTATTAGTGTCACAGCGCGTTCTTCACAATCTGCTCCGTTGTTTATCCTCTGCTGACGTGTTCGCTGTTGTCATGTTGTCGGTGTGTTTTTTACACACGCTGGGTGATTATTTAAAGATCCTCGAGCTTCCTCGCACGTATGACGACATTTCCTCTGCCCAATCAGCAATTTGTCCACGTCACATTGTCGCATCGGCTCAGAACCGCTCCGAAAAAGATACGGAAAATCGTAACAGCTCCCAGGTCCAACCCCCAATCGAAAAGCAAACAAAGCGTGTCGTGCTGTGCCATGCTAAACAGTGCCAGTGGAGAAGACCTATTAGTGCTCTTTTTATGCCTGGGATATGTCACGTGGGCACTATGAGTAGAGTAGACAATCCCATTACATTGATGCAGTATACATTATTGATCTGTCTAAAAGAATATTCATACAATAAGTATTAAAAAAAAATCATGGACAGAAATGCTTGACATCTTAACAAGGTTACACTAAACATCCTAACATCCCACTAATATCAATTTCTTATTTATATCTTTATAGATTTTATAACCTACACCAAGAATACTTCCATTGCTGACTTGATCTCTGTGGGAACTGTGCTTAGGGGAATTGTGCTTTAGGGGATCTCTAAGGGAATTGCTTTATAATGGGCCTCAACAGTGACTGATCGTCCGCCCCCTGGTTCCAGAAGTTAATTTCTCATAAATCTTTCCCATAGACTTTCCAAAATATATCTGTATATTAAAAGTTCTAAAGTTTGCTAAGGGCTAATTAGCTATGCGATAACTACCACAAAACCAATTACTTCATTTAAAATCTGTTTCTGAAACCACTTTGCTCAATCTTGCGTTTTAAATGTGCTTTTGGACTTAAAACAACCAGAAATCAGAGCGAGTGGTCACTGCTGAGCTCCAAAGCTACATCTAACTTAATACAACATGAACAAAGACTTTATTAATAATGAACAAATTGTGTATCACAAATGATTCAGTCTAAGTAACCACTCAACTAATACCCTAACAACTCTTAGCCTAACTCCTTTATTAAGTGGCAGAGATGTGGCACAGTTGGAGCCCTCTGTATATTTCTTCATACTATACTGCTCAGTGCCCTCTCCTCCACACAGCAGCGCAGTAGTAGTATATAGTAAGTGTAGCTCAGAGGGCTCCGCAGTGAGAGAGAGCTGGTTTTGATGTCCAATCAGAGCCTGAGAGAGTTCAGTCGAGGTTTCAGTTCATAAAGACGGATCCAGGCTTAGTAACTACGGCACTAACCCAAACTACTAACCCTAACACCTGTAAATAAATAGTTACCAAGCCTGAATAATTCTTAATAAACTAATTAAATCTTTGTGCATCCTTCATTAAGTCTAATTAAGGTGTAATTAATATAAAACAGTACCCAATTAAGCACAATTTTTAGCTCTCCATGTTCTGTAATGAAGCCGTTTCGACACTGATTTCGGTTTTATAGCTTTAAGGATCTGCTGATACCCGATATTAACTGATTCCAGTGCAGGGTGAAAACAGCATTTATTTAAAAAAAATAAAATAAGACAAAACCGATCGAAATGTGTATGTAGATGTTTTTTTTTATCCCTCAAGTAACTACAGAATTTAAAAAAATAAGCAAACACTTTCTGGGCCAGCTACAACCAGTAAACAGTCTGATTACGTCAACTTGTACATCTAGCCAGGATAACGGCTGAAGTGATATTTAGGAGCCACTATCCGATCCAGCTAATTTTTGAGGAACAGCGCCAATATCTGATACCACTCTGGGATCGATGCATTTCGTAACCTCTTAATTAAATACTTAGAATAAATTCCAACACATCTTTATGCTTTATTAAGACTAATCAAGGTGTTGTTATTATAAAGTGGTACCAATTAGCACTATTTGCAAGTCAGCAGTCGATTCCCTCTATGTATTTGTTCATAGCGCACACATCAGCACAGTACAGTAGCAGTGTGTAGTGACTCTTGGCTGTGAGAGTGGTGGTTTTGAAGTCCAATCAGAGCTTTTGTGAGAGTGTCAGTGGAGGTGTCCTGTGGGTGCTGTGCTTTCTTCCTCTGCTCAGAGACATGTGCAGTAGGTCTCTAATGGGGCCAGGACTCTCTTTAAAAAGAAATTGTCAATCTCAGTGGGACTTTCCTGGTTCAATAAAGGTCCAACAGTAACATAAAAATAGCAGTTGGAAGGAACCCAATTATACACATGCACGGAGCAGGCATAACATGGAGACCACACTGCGCCACAGTTCGATAGAGCCATGGAGTATGGAGTGAATGAATATTACCCTGGAAAGTGCTTTGAGTGTCTTGAATAAAATTAAATTAAATAATTGAGCAGTAAAATGCAATAATGATTGAAAGCCCAAACAAAAGTTGGTCAAAATCCCAAAATATTAAGCTAAAAAAAAGTTTTAAATAGCTCTGTGTGCCAGCCAGTTAGCCACAAGAGTATCTAATGAGTGTCAATTGAGTATCTTGTTTCGATACTAGTTTTACCATTGATTAGTATGTAATTTGTGACACTTTGGAAAACCCTGGATTTGATACTTTGATTAGTTATATGGATTTTTGTCTAACCTCTGACAGTTACTGACAGCTGCAGACCAGGAGCCGCAGACTTGTCATCACAATTTGGCTCTTGTCAGAATTGATCAATTTCGTGGACTGGTCCATAATTCTGTTCTCTAATGAATGAAGAACAAAGGAGCGCACAATGTTCACAATCTGTCTCATACACACTGCAGCCCACCCACAGCAGGTGCCACAATTAAAATGATCTGTTCTTTCTACAATTACTCGCTGTAGAGTTATTCCTGATTTACAGAAAAATTATATAATCACGTACGCTTTACTCCGACTGCTTTAGTTTTCATAATTAAATGTGAAAATGCCTTTTGTTCATGCTTCCATTTAAAAATAAACTAGATATATTTCAATGTGTTATTTATTTTGTTTTTATTTTTTAGCTCCTTCATGTAACTATGACATATTGCGTTATACTTTGGTCTAGACATGCTTTGCTAATGAGTCTCCCACAAAGGTGCCTGAAGACCTCAGAAATAATTGGATGTTTTCGCCTGCGTTTGAGTCTGCATAGTAAAAAAAAACAAAAAACTACTATAATCTAATAATGAATATTTTAGTAGCTGAGTAGTCATAATTACGATATATTATATTTAAATGCTATGTGCTAAGTGCTATGACCATTAATGCCTTTAAATGCTACTGTAGCACCCAGATTTTGGGACGTGCTCCAACCCTGCCTCCCAAAATAAGAAAAAGCAGAGGAGCTAAATCAAATTAAGAGTAAATTTGCCAAAAAAACATATTTCAAAGCCAGCGCCAGGCAGCCCATTAGTATCCAACAAGTACAAGGCGTTGTGTGTTGCTCACATGTGCTATGCTTAAAATTCAGATTAAAGCGTGGGCAGAAAAAACAGCAGAGGAGAAAGAAAAAGCGATAATAAATTTGAGAACATAAGCATTTCTATTCAAGTGTAGCTACAGCTCAAGGACGCGTCATTCACTCCCAAGGCCAATGCAGGAGTGTCTTACCGTCAAGCTGCTAGCGCCACGTGCAAAACCACTCCACAGTCGTATATGAAACCCTGATGGTCCATATGTGAAATAGTAGCGTGTCAGATTGAAATGGTGATTGTGGTGTACAAACCCGTGAAGAGAAAGTACTTTTATGGCTATTTTTATCGAGTTTCTAAGTTGGACTCTATAAACTTTTGCTGGTTGGTTGGATCTGGTAAGATGGGAAGGAATTTTGATTAGATTTTGTCAAACAAACAACAAACTTTTTTCTTTTGAACTTGAAAATAGGTCAATTTTGTTTGGTATTTGTTTTATTGTGATACTTGGAATAACCTCTATTTCACATGAAGAAACACTGGTGGATTTTTGGATTCACTTTGCTTTGTGTCTCTGTTTTTTCACCTCTTGTTGAACTTGTAATTTCTAACAAGAATTGAAAGTTCTTGTTAGGAAAATGAATATATCATCCTTAATATGAATATTTATTAAACAATATGTTAACCTATGTCACATGCACATTATTATTTTAGTTTAGTTTAGTTCTTTTTTTGTTTTGTTCACCAGATTTTAAGCATTCTCAAGCCTCAAATGCAGCAAAATAAGAGGATTACTTCAACACGCATGAACCATACAACTGATGATAAGTTTGTAACATATTCATAAAAATGTATTTTACACACATTGTCTTACAAAAACAAAAGTATAAAGTTATAAATGCATGAATACTCAGAACTGGTAGTGCTATTTCAGTTAATATTTCTGCAAACCAATGCTAAATGAAAATGTTATTGTGCCATCACAAGATTTAAGGCATTCTTTATGAAGTAGGGATCCAAGAATAATGAAAACTAGAAGATGAGCTCTTTTCCTGAACTAGAGTTTGTGAACTCGCAGATATCTTGGGAATCAATCTCGCAGGGTTAGCAGATGCCCTGTCCCTAATGTATCTATTGCATTGAAAGGACCAATTGCTTTTCTTTCTTTGCTTGTAGCTGCTATTAAATATCAGTCCTTTTTACGAACAATAGGCTTTTGGGTCAGTGTTTAATTTGTCCATTTTGAACTCGCGGTGTCTTTAATTGTGACAGTGTTTGTGGTCTGCAGCAGTAGCAGCGACAGGAGCGTGGGGGAAGAGTCTGAGCGTGATGGGAGGAAAAGACAATAGCTGCTGTTAGACTCAGTGGGTACCTGCCTTTGGATTCAGGTCACAACACACAGGGAACAAACCACTAATTGTTGTTGAAATGTTCGTGTTTGTTCCACATTCATCACAGGGACTTTTTTCTATTGTTTGGACCAAAGTGAAAATGGTAATTAGTTATAGATAGTGGTATAAAAGAGCCTGAATCTATGGATGTGCTGTGTGTTTAATATTGAAATGGCATTGTGGAGTATCAGTAAGCAAACTGCACCTGTTTAAAAGATGGGGTTGCAATAATGAAGTTTCGGTATGCTTCTGTGGTCCGGTGTAATCAATGTAATAGAAAATAGCATATAACAAATGAGTTTTCCAAGCCTGACAATTCAGCAAAACAATTAGCTGTCTGTTTATTCAGTTAAGTTAATGTTTCCCAAACTGGGGTACACAAACCCTGACCAATGGGTACTTGGAATGATTTTAGATTAGAAAAGAAGTGAATTAATGCTCAATAAATATGTGTTGGCAGTAAATGGGGTATTCTATGGGGCTTCTATGGGGTATTCAAGATTCAAGATTAACTTCATTGTCCCGCGAGTGGGAAAGTTGTCTTGGGCCACTGACCCATGCTGCCATCAATGCTCTACATAAATACAAAATACATTAAAAACACAATAATTACAATTCATCAAGCCATAATAAAGTGCAATATGCAGTACAAACGATTACTAATTCAGTAGCCTAATAGACACGGGCACAAATGAGTTCTTAAATCTGTTCATGCAACAGTGTGGGGCCCTGAACCTTCTGCCTGGTAATGGCAATAACTTGTACTCCGAGTTCAGAGCGTGCAGAGGGGCGGTCAGGATGTTACTGGCTTGATGCAGAGTGGCCTGCTCATAGATGCTCCACATAACATATTTAGATCACCATGTTACTTTTAATTGAAAAACGACACTCTGCACTCTGAGTCTTCCTTCCTCTTGCTCTCACACTTAGTCACGCCCCCTTCAGAGCGCTGTCAGAACACAATCGGCATGCATCCTGCTAATGAAACTACTCCACATCGCATGAGGTTTGTCAAGTTGTTGTGCAGAGTTCTGTGTCATGCTTGTATCGTGTAAATGTATCATGCATGGAGAATTGTAGTGTGGGAGCATGAATGATGAAGGCTTCTGAGCTGAGCATCTTACAGCTAACAGCAAGGAGGGTTTAGATAGATCCAGGAGAGGTTGCTAAATTAAAACATGCTTTAATGACATCTAAAAGCTCTTCAGGCATGTTTTTGATGAGGGAATGACATTACATGGTAGACTGCTCTAAAAAATTATTTTACATAATATGTTTTAAAAATGTAAAAATGAACATGATTAGAAACGTAACGGCAGTAACAGTTGACAATATACTACTATAAACAGATTTATTATCATTAGGGGGTACTTAAGAAAAAATAAAATTAAGAATGAAGTGACTTTCTCGCCATTCAAATGAGCAGTTAACATGCGATCTGAGGGGCTGAGTCTTGGTAGTTTTATTAAGCAAATAATATAGACACCATCATTTGCATGAGAATATGTTACACCCACAGATGTAATTTCAGCAAACGCAATAAACCAAAAACACAATACAAAAGTAATTGTAAATGTAATGATATTGGACATATTTCTCTCCACCGATGTGGAGTTTGCATGTTTCTCCCTGTGTCTGGGTGGGTTTCACTACTGTTTTCCCCATTAACCAACCTGCGCACTAGATAAAATCCTCTGGAGCATTGGTGAATGGGTCAAATGCAGATACTTCCCTACAGGGATCAACAAAGTATACCTTAAATCATATTGCATACAAAATCTGGGTGTTTGTTCTTGTACTATAATTTTACACTCCATATTATCTTCACTATGCACTGTAACTATAAATAATTGTTTGTTTGGCCAACTTATTCCCAGCCCTCTCATATCACATCTAATGTATGTGAAAGTGCCAAACTGACTCCTCCGTTGGCAGTGTGTCCTTTTGTTGTTTTTCTTGAATCTTTGAAATGAAGATGCAAGTTACAAAAGAACGCTGAAACTTCGAACTAAAGTGTGAAAAAGCCACACAGAAATGCACAGTAGCTACAATCAGTTTAACAAAGACAGAAATTATATTCTTATATTATAAATTTAAACCCATAGTATGCAACATTTTTCCCAATTATTTTCAAAAATAAAAGCATCTTTTTTCATTATGTATGTTTTTAATGCACTGAAAAACAGAAAAACATGCATCCTCCCTCTGAGCGGGCTTGCATCTCCACACACCTGACTCTTAATCGGCCTGGAGGAGGACCTCTTCCTCTTTGTTTCCATGGAAATGTAGAAAAGTATGGTTTTAACTTGCGTTTTCAATGGGATCCTGCAGCTGACTTTCCACCCACTGAAAGTTACATCACTTCAAAACTTAAAACATTTAAAAATATAAAAAATATATTAAAAATATTTGTCCCAATAGATGTGGACAGTTAATGGGACTAATTAATATGACATAAACTAGATTGCATTTTATAATGTTTAAGAAATGCTGCTGCTGTATATTACTGCAGTGTTTTTCTTTGCTTTTATGTGGAAGCCAAAGATGTTTCTGTCATGTTTAATTGATTCTTCCTTTGCTCTTGTGGGAAAAATGTGAAGGCAAGTTGACCTTACACAGGGTCAAACACAGGCAGCAGTAGCACTTTACAAAGAGACCACACTATAGTTTATACATAAGAACGAACACCAAGAACTGAGTGTCATCCAAGGTCTTATTCCACCATTGAGTGTGAAAACATGGCTCCAGCAACAAGGACGGAGCCTCTCATCTGCACAGAAATGGTTGGTTATTTTCTGTCATTGTCAGTTTTTAGAACTTGGACATTTTCCCATTTCTCATCATTGTGTTGCACCACACTGTACTGGCATCAAATCACCTATTGAAAGCAAACTGAAAAGTTCACTTGGCTGAAACAACATGGTTATTTTTAGCATGTTTGATCTTTTTTTTAATCTTTTTTTTTTTATTTTGTCACAGTTTCAGTTTTGAGCTTTATAAATTAAGTTATATTATGCACAGTAACATCACGATCATTATAGAAATTGGTTAATTGCAAAAACTGCAGATGTAAAGGAAACAATTTTCTCTGCAAACAACAAAATATCTGGTCTTAAAGGTGAACTGTCATTTTTCTAGTGATGGTTTTTCACCTGCTTGGCTCCATAAAGATTGTTGATATTAAACTTATCTATCTTCCGTTTATTCAGTTATGTGTTTATTGCTCAAAAGCACGTGCTCATACTGTGAGTGGGCTCTCCGCTCCTGCTTGTTTCCATGGAGATGGTTAAGTTTAATGCCATGGTATGAAACATTCGAGGCAAAGCACTGAAATCTCCAAGGAGAATAAGTGCACCTTTTAAAACCTGTTAATCATGTAAACTTCAAACTAATTGTGTCCCTTGTATTGCTTTAGCAGTTCATATTTAATTTTTCTTTCTTTGAAGTGTTTATGCTCTGACATGAAATAATTTTCAAGCTTTGAACCGAAGCCTACTGTTAAAACAAATTGTGCATTCTTATTGGGAAAATTGTATTCATTATTCTTTCCAAATTTAGTTAAGATTTCAACAGTGGTGTTCTAGATACAGCTTTTTGCAGTCAAAACATCTCTGTGCTCATCCAGAAGACATTTTCAGTATGGTGGAACTGGCTTGAGGCTATTCCTTTACATCAAATCACTCCTGGATGAAAGAGGTTTTGTTTTGTTTTGTTTCTTTCCAAATAGTTTAGCATCCTTCCTCTGCTTAATCTACTCATCATCGGCAGGTAATTCTTAAAAGTGCAATGGCAACTTCTACTTTTTTAAACCCTTGTTCAGTCATTGCACTTGAATCTTACTCGAGCACAAGATCTGACAGTTTTCTACAAAGAAAATCAATGTCTTTCTCCAAACGTGATTTATGGGATGGGGCTTTGTGAGTCAAGGAGATTGGGTTAATATTGCCGTAATTGTTCAGCTTAAAATGCAGTCAGTGATAGAATAGGACCAGAAAGAGACTCTTAATTTAGGCATTTCGCTTTTACTGCGCCATAAAGTCTAGTCAATTAAAGAAGGGAACATTGTCTGTAAGAATATAGCCTATTTATTAAATTACTCTGAGTTATCTTGCTTGAAATCTGAAAATGATTGGTGTCAGGGCAGGTGAGACTATGCACAGAATAAAAGACAACAACAAGACATGATTTTGGCATCGTTTATTACACTAAGCCTATGTGTACCGTATTTTTTTGGACTATAAGTCGCACCAGCCAAAAAATGCACAATGAAGAAGAAAAAAACATATAGTATATAAGCACTTTTTTGGGGGAAATTTATTTTATAAAATCAGAGACCAACAACAGACATTTCATCTTGAAAGGCAAGTTATAGAAGTTATAATAATAAAAACAACCAAATGGAGAACAATCTGTGTGTTCGTTTGTTTGTTTTTTCAATATAGAACCAAACATAAGAAAACGCAAAAACTCTTTTCTTTATTATTTGTCTCTAAAACCAAAAACAAAATGATTTTTTTTTTCATTTTTGATTCATATATAGCATTCATATATTTGGTCTGTGGGCTGTCATTGTAAAAAATGTAATATATAAGTCGCACCTGAGTATAAGTGGCAGGACCACCTAAAGCCTGAAAAATATGGTAATTAGATTTTGTTTATTATTACTGAATTTTCATTTCTTTATTTATTGCATAACAAATTAGTTTTTTTGCTTGCTTTGCAGCCAATGTTCCACAGTAGGACATTATCTTGCTTTTATTCAATCGCAGGTGTTTACAGTCCAGGCTTGTCTCTACAGATCTGACCTCTAATTTAGTCTGGTAACATTTTAACTGATAAAACAATAATATAACAGGTAAGCAAGTCGTGTACCCTCTGCGAGAAAAGTCACATAGTGCACCTTTAATTATTTTTGGTAAAAGCATTGGTTGTAATGCAGATTTAATGTAATCTTTATTGGGAGACAAAAAAAAGAAAAAGAAAAATACCATGGTTACCGTAATTTTTCACAAAGACAAAGTTTAGGCACTGTATTTTGTGTTTTTTTGTAGTTGTGTAAGCCTGTGGCACATATTGTTCTGCCCTAATAACATTTACTGAGAGAGATGCACAAGTGGTACTATTTGTGCCTGTCCCAGAGCTGGTGTGGAGAGGATAATGGGAGGACTACCTGGTTCAAAGATTATGTCACATTTCTTTCCAAGGCAATGCAATTTGAATCAAGAATGGGATTTTGTCATCTCTAATCATTATAAAGGTATTTTTAATCGAGGGTCTACACTGCACTCATCTGTTAGTCAAAGCGTAGGTTTTGACCAGAGTTTGAATTACGCAGGCTGACTATTTCATCATTAAGTCTGTTTTGTTTATGTTCAGGAAATGAAAGGCATTTTGTTTTTAATAAGACAATATGAGGAAAAAAAATATGACAATTTTGTTTTGTTACATAATCACACAATTTGAATAGATTTAAAGAAGATAAACAGGCGTACAGTTTTGCTACACCATAATCATGGAATAAATTACAAACTGAATTGCAAAGTGAATTTTGACTGAACGATTTGATCATGCTAAATAAGACAAATTTAAATGTCTTAGAAGAACAGTCATCTGTTGTAGTTTTATATGAGGTGTCTGTTTTTATAATCCAGTCTTAATGATTTTATTGGATGATGTGCACAGTCCCAATATTTTTCTCTGTCTCTGCTTGATGATTGTAAACTGCGCTGCCTCGGCCAGGACACTCTTGGAAAATAGATTTTTAGTCTTATTTAGGTTCCTTTGGTTAAATAAATAAACTTTAAAAATATTATTAGCTAATTAAAAGGCTGTGATTTTTGACGTACCGTCATTTCCTCCTTATTCTGCTTTAAAACTGCTTTTTTAGTACAGTTCTGTTCATGTTCTTAAATTTGATTCGTGCATTAGTTTGTCAGTACATATTTCAGTCTTTTTTGTCAGTTCTCATGGACACATTTAAACTGAACACTAACTCTACCTTCCTTTTGGTCAGACTGAAAAACATAAATATCTTCTTCCTTTTCTTTGGTGCGACATCTAAACTTAGATGGAGCAGCAGAACTTGTGTGGGCGGCACATGAAGTTTAGAACCATTTTTAAACCTGCCTTGATCTGTGCAATGATCTCTGGGGTAATGTTCAATTTATATTTATACAACTGCTGCTTTGTGATTAAGAAGTCATGCTTAAGAACAGGAGTTGGATTTTAAAATGTAAATTTCACATGTAGAGTTGATTCTCCTGAAAACTGATTCACTTAGGAGTCTTGTAGTAATGTTGCACAGTAAAGGGCCTATATTACAGTATGTTATAATGCTGTGACCTCATCAAAAGCAAACCTGGTGCTGTGTTTTGTTTCAGTCATACATGTTTAACACACACAAACTGCATATTTAGGCTGAGTTTGTCCTTCAAACTAAAAACACTCTGTTCCACCTTGTGATTTCATGTGGTAATACAGGAGCTGCTCCACTGTGGGTATAAATTCCAAGCATCTTCACTTGAATCAAAGAATAATGATGGTTTCAGTCCTGGAATTGCCCATCTCTACTGAACAAAAAGTGCTTTGGAGATGTAGACAGACTTCCTCAGAGTTCCTCAAATGTGTACCCACAACTTCGGGTACATTTTTGAGGACATAGCAACATTATAACATGACTAAAAGATTACAAGAATCCATTTTTTGTAACACAGGACCTTTACGAGATAATAATGTAACAGTGACCACCAGAATTATTTTAACTTTCAGTGAGAAGCAAAATCATTTTGCCCACTCACAAAGAAGTTGAAAACAGAGTGAACATTTAATCTTTTAGTGTTTTAGTGGAGTTTGTATTCTTGGTGAGGGCCAGATTTGAGTGGTTAGTGAGATGACCTGGGCATAGCCTCTTTTTGGCGGCTCCTGAAGTGTTCCTGGTCATGATCGCGAGACTAGTACAAAACTGATTTCTGTCTTGTGAAGGGAAAAACTGGACCATGATGAGTTTATTTTTTCTGAATCTTCCATGTGAAAAATATTCCCTATACTATGAGGTGCTTTACATGTCTGTTAGGCTTAATAGTGCTACAGACCAAATGGGGAAAAAGTCCACTTGACATTTGGTTGCACCTTGACTAATGCCTACTATATTTCAAGTATATATATTTTTTTCTTTAGACAAAAATGGTTCATACACAATATTACAATACTCTACATTATAACCCATTAAGCACAGTGCAGTAAAATCTTAACAGAATGTATTGGGATTTAGGGTTACAGGGTTTTGGGTGCTTGTTATTATAATGTTACTAATTTTCCCCTTGAGTACAATCAAGTAAACCTGAACCTCAGATTAGGCCGGTCACTATAACAAATTTGGAAGTATAATCTATTGCTGAAGAAAATCTAGACAATAAACAATAATAATGAAACTAATTTATGCCACTGGCACAAACCGCCTAAAGCAGGATTATCCCCAAAAAACACTAACAGCAAAATAAACAGCATGAAATATGAGTCATAGTAGTTATGTATTCAGCCCACTATAGCTCAAATCTTATTCTAGTACAGAAAAATAATTAAAAGTCCCCCTTTATTTATTTATTTATAGTTTACTTGATATGGACAGATACAATAAACATAGATCATTGTGAAAAAAAAATAATCTGATGCATGTGTCACAGTGTTTAGAGCCACACCAGTTAAGTTAAATGAAAAGTAAATTAACAGTAAATTCAATAAAATGTCCAGAGACCAGTGAGCACTAATAATGTTCATGAGTGATACTTACATATATAAAAAGATGGATAAAATGGGTGTCTCAGGTTTGGTGTAAAACTATTTCCCAAAAAGTTAAGGTGAAGTGCATTTTTTGAAGTGTGTTTTTCTTGTGTACCTTTTTCCAGCCGTGGGGCAGTCTTCAGAGATAGAGATTGTAAAGCTGTCAGACCCCTCTGCTCTGCTCTCCTCGGATGTTTCAGTCATCGCTCTGGACTTTAAGGTGCTGCACCCGGTGGTGATCACCCGTTTGGGGGTGTTTCCGAGCGGGACCCTTTCGGAGCCTCAGACCAATGTGACTGTGAAGCTGCTCCAACTCGACCAAGAGGTAACAGACAAGAATTTCACCCTCTCAGATGTGGGCAGGGAAAACTTGACCATTTTTATAAGAGACAAGGTCCATTTTCCTGCTTTTCTAAAAGTAGCCAGTCAACCAAACCACTTCATCAACACAGTAAACAATAATTCATGCACTGCATAGGAAAATGAATACATAAAACCACAAAACTGGAATACCAACAATTATAATTGGCTTAAAGCTTCCTCAAAATTAATTAGGTCTGTCACAATAACAAATATGATACATTGAGGAAGAAAATATAGATGTTAACTAGTAATATTGAAACTAATTAATGTCACTGACAATAAAGTAGGATTATCCGCAAAAACTATTCTAAATGTACAATATTATAAAAATTAATAAATAAACATGAGCTGCTTTAATTAAACAGCAGAATTAAACACTTTAGTAGTTACTTTGCATCTGTAAAGAGGCATAGGAGTTATTTATTCAACCCTCGGCAGCTAAAATCTAGTTGTCGTACAGAAAAATAACAAAAAGTACAAAGAAAAAGTACCATGAAATATATTGACGCCCAAGAATTGTTGTTCCATCTGTCATATATTGAATTATCAGTTGATATAGTATTTATCGTGGGCGTTTCGGGCCTAAAAGTCTTTGGATCTACATTTTCTCATTCCATTTGCCTCAAGTCCACCTTTAAACCCACAGACAGCAGTAGTTAGTTCTGATTTATGCATGCCTTGCGATGGCTGAAATAATTGAAATGACAGGAAAATACTTTAACAGCATATAAAACTATCACGTTCACTGTAAAAAGACAGATATTTTGTCCCCTAGCATTCGTCTGGACCTGTTAACGCGGCGTGTACCTCGGGGTGTGATGTGGTCCGCTCTGTGCTCGGAGCCTGGGGGCAGCTGGAGGACACTGCTCCTGTTTACTGCACTGTTTACAGATACAAAACAACAGGCTATTTGGGATAATGGACGGTGGAGGAGTGCTCGGCTATGATAAAAGACACATTTTATAGTCCTGAATTTGTAAAATGTTGTATATTTGATGCTTGGGGATATAGTTTATTGGCTTCAGAGATATTATAGGCAAATTTTGGTAGACACAGACAACAAGAAGAGGAATGAATATGGAACTTATATTTTTGTGTTAGAGCAAACTTGAAGACTGTCAGCATTTTTGCCATCACATCACAATCTTGTCCTTCTGAAAAATTAAAAGAGTCAAGATCTTTCTTTCTAATATTTGTCCTTCAACATAAAAGAAGTTATGAGTGTAATTTTTTCTGGGTGAAACACTTGCCATAAACACTGAAATATTCAAATGGAGCTTTGTGCTCCATGTGACAAAATATATTAACAAATGAACAGAAAATTGTAAAATGATTTAACTATAAGAGTCTAATAGTCTAATCTTTTTCCTTCATAGTCTAAAACAAACTGAGCAGTGAGTATTATAAATTGTACTTTGTGATTATTGCGGTGGCTCTAAAACATTTCACATTAAGTAACCCCATCCCACAGAGCGCTGGCCTGTTGTATTATCATAAATATATAAGAATTACATCTACTACTAAAAAGGAAAACAACAATAATAATAATCTATTCAATGTACTTATTCAAATAATGTACCACTGTAGTCTCAGCAGAAGCCTAAACACCATTTATGGATGACTTTATGTCAACTTTACTGACAAAAAGAAAAGTGCATTTAAGTCCTGTTCATTGATTTTTAGGGACAGGTCAAAACAAACTTTACTGAAGAACTTGTTTGCGGGAGGACTAACAGGAGTTTAGTCTCTGCGGCATTCCTCATTTTCTCAGAGTAAAGACAAGTATACTGCGTGGCAAAAAAAAAGCTGAAAGTTGGAGAAAAGTTTGTAAGAAGAAAATCTTATTGACGTTTTCCTTTGGGGTAAAAGTTGTGCGTGTTTCAGGAGGCTGTGGTGACTGCACGATTCAGCTCCATCAGCACTGGGGCCCTGGTGAACGGAGTGTGGTACAAACCAGTGGAGCAGTTCATTTTGCCTAAGGTCAGACTCACAACACTTCTGCTGACCACAACAGTTAGAGATCAGCCATAACATTATGACCGGTCAAGTGAAAAATCGAATTAAAATTCGTTTTCTAATGACAACCATTTAAAGTGCAGTGACTTAGTTAATTGAGTAATATAATGGACTCTAAAAACAGCCATTTCCTGTCTGCTGTTGGTCTTATTATGTAGAAAGCTTCTTAATCCTGTAGTTTAGACATCAACATTGTTTCATTAGTTAGCATTTAGAATAACATTTCATATTTTAGTGGTAATCTTCCATAAAGTGTCCACAACTGTGAACTGAATTTGTGAACTGAATTTAGATTTGTAAAAACTTGCAAATTCTGTCGTAATTGCAATACTTGTCAGAAAACTGTCATCTTTTTCCACATGGTTCATTTCTAATAAAAAAAAAAACATCTTTATTTTCAGACAAAGTTGCTTTTTTCCCTGCTGGTATTTGCATTATGCCGTTTCCTCCAGTGTGTATAAAGTACTGTATAATGTGGGTACTGCTAATTAGTGCATATATTGACTGTTGTGTCTGCGCTGTGTGATCAGTTCCCACAGACAGTCATATTGATTGAATTAGTGGGGATATGGAAAAACATTCACATTTGATTATCTGTTATATCATCTCCAGTTCAAACTTATGGCAGCTTTCCCTGGAATGGTTCCACAGTGTGGCATTTATATCCATGGAGACAAGCAGGTGGCAACACCATGCCAACTGAGAGGCCAGAGAAATAATCATAACACCTGTAATTAAATAAGATGCCTGGTACACTACCAGTTCTTTTTCAATTTAATTTTTGTTTAAGTTGACCACTTTTTACAGACTACATATAGAAAACATGAATTAGGCTATATGGAATGATGTAGCAAAGAAAAAAGCTTAAATAACTCTGCAAAATATTTTTATATTTTATATTTAATTCATCCAAGTGGTCCTTTGCTTTGACGACAGTCCTGCAAACCCTTGACCTTCTCTCAATGAGCTTCTTGATGAATTAACATGAAATGGTTTTCACTTCACACTTCACAGCCTTTTCAGGGTCAAGAAAGTGCAAAGTGGTAATCAAAGAAAAGAGTGACTTTTTAATATTTTTTACAAATAATATCTAACAGGTTTGTAGTTAGTCATGGAAATAAATAAAAAAGAACATAAATGAGTGTGTGTGTCCAAACTTTTGACTGGTAGTGTTTTTTAGGGTTTTGAGGGGACTTTGGTTTGGGAGAGCCTGGACTCCGCTGGATTAACTTCAGTCAACTCATCGTCTGTGCAGCTCAATGATGGAGGAGTTCTGAAGTTCTCCTCTGTAAGTCCCATTATAATTAATTCAGGAAGTCAAATAAAGCATGTTCATTTATAAAGGACAGACTCTGTGCGTTGCAGATAGCAGAGGGTATTCTGCCTCACAGAAGTGCACTCGGCTTCCCTGGGCTGGCTGGAGGCTTCACGTTCAATATTTACGGTTTGTTTATTCACTGAGAGATACTCATGAAAACGATTACAGTCTTTTAGCCAAATGTTTGAGGACAACCCCACACGTTCAAAAACATTGTTCATATTGGCAGGGTAAGAGATTAGCTTGTTTTTTATGTGTCGGGGGCTCTTGCATACAAGCGAAAAGGGAGATATTTCTTCCCTTGTCATAGTGTAGTGTGTTTATTTTCAGCTCTTTTGTGAAATGGATTTCTAGTTATTGAGAAACAAAGAAATTAAATTCCTTCATCAGTGAACACAAACTAATGGCCCATTCTTTGCATCAGCGCTTGTTATTATGTATTATTTGCCAAACAGATTTATTGAATTGCTTGTACCATGTTTTCATTTAGAGGAACATAAATGCGGTGATGGCAAAATGATTAATAGCATTATATGACAATGAGCTGATGTTGTCTGGATAGAATCACTAAATTATTTTTACATTTTCAACAAGTATTTCCCCCATACAAATTATTCTGTCTAAATGACACCAAATGTTGTAAATCTATAATTTTAATTACACTGCTGACTACTGTGGTTGTGTCCTTGGGCACAACCGCAGCTATTCTCTGATTGGAGTACTTAAATGTGCTCTCAGGAGACTGTGAGCCTGAGGAGCTGATATAATAAAAAAAATAATACAACATCCGGACATCAGGTTTTTGGTTCAAATCCGATTCTTCCCAATACCTACTTGTTGTGTAAGACATTCAGCTGTTCTGATAGCCCTCAGCTAACTACGATTCTCATTATTCCATACCAATGTCGATACCACAAGGACGGTTAAAATGTCTAGTTCTGATAAAGATCAAGACCCGTCTATAAATATTCAGGAAAGGTCCATTTCTGTCCTCCTTATGTATTATGTTCAGCGTTAATACCTGCTCAAAGTAAGCTATAGTCATAGTTTCAATACTAGTTTTAGTTTCTATTGATTTTTCTGTTTGATTGATTTAATTAACAGCTTTAGTCCTGAGATCAGGCAGGAATTTGCCAAGTACGGTTTACTGGTAGTTTACTAAAGCAACCTTAATGTACTAGTCAGCAGGTAGAAAAGTGTATCGATTTATAATGAATTTATGTTGTTCACAATACAGCCCCTTATATCGATACACATATTGTTAAGAAATCATAATATGTTGCTGTAGTGATATTTTGAGTACAACAGCCATACCTGAGATATAAAAAAGATTAGATTGTGAGCAGAAACTTTAATAAAAAAACAAACAAAACTAATATTTCTTCATACATCTTCCCTCTGTCCTCTCCCCAGATGCTGAGGCTCTGTCGGGGCTTCTGCGAGCTCGTCCGGCCCGGATGGAGAAGCACGTTCTGGGGCTGAGGCAGGAGGACGTGTCCCTGGAGCAGGAGAGTCTGAGACATGGAGACATGGTGTTTGTGGACGTGGTGGACACCTACAGGAACGTGCCCACCAAACTACTGCAGTTCTACAAGTGGTGAGTCCAGTCATAGTGTGGGATGTTGACATGTCCAAAAATCTCATAATATTGTACATATTATCATAGCATTTGCCGCACGGTGTGATAGTGTTACAACATTTAAAACTTAATTTCGATATTAAACAAAAGACTCAAGACTTATTGCTCAATTCCAATCTTGACACAAATGATAATTTTAAAAGCTCAATTTTAATACTAAATAATAGTATATGTTTACTATACCATGCGGACTAGTTCTGATAAAACTGTGTTTAAGAAAGGTCCAATTTTATCCAGTTTATGTGATTTTTTAGTTTGTTCTTTTGACAAACCTACTCTATGATAGATGTTGGCAGCAATGAAAAATGAAACGCGTAAAGGATTGTGTGCTATGGAGTCGTCTTTGCCTTTTTAAAGTGCTGCAGTAACAAAACTATGTATTTAGGCCAGGAGTGTGCGTCGAGGAAAACTTTTTCAAAGCGAGAGACTCAGACTGTTGGCCAAAACAGTGATTCGTTCAGATTGGTGGGTTTGCTGTTTATGATCACTTTTTCCAATGCAGGAAAAGGCTTGAGAGCCAACAAATTTGGCTCTGAAAGTAGTAAAGTTACATAGTGCATCTTTAAATCACTGCCCTGGTCTTATATGGTCAGTAATTATAGAGTTCAACATCTTTTCTGTTGGCACAAATTGATTCAGGTCATCACAGACATGCAATATTTAATAACTGTGAATATTATTGTTTCATATAAAAGTTAATTCAAAACAAAGCAGTCCTTGTACTTACTAGTCCACAGCAAAAGGTGATCAATCAATACCAGTAGTTAAATAAGGCTACTTAAAAACGTATTATTAAAGGAATTACCAAGTATTGAGTACATTTTCGGTTTATATTATTAGTAAAATCCTAAATGAATATCTCCTAATAGAAACATTAATTCTGGTTATTGCATTTGTGAATACACCATAGTAATGATAAATCTGTGAAATCCAGTGCAGCCCGAGTGCTAATGACTCCTATTCTTTAAGTCCGATTTGGCCGGGCCTCAGAGGAAATCAGCCGTCTGAAATGAAAGTGTGGCGTTCACAGTGAAAAACCTCTCTCTGTTACAATCTGCACCGCAATCACCTCAAAAAATAGTTGTGAGTCACCCAATCGCAACAACAAGCCACTAGCTGACAGGGTAAGGTCAATTATAGTAAAAGTAAGAATATTTCTATTTCAAAATAACATCCATCACCTGCAAGTGAAAGGCATAACTAGTCTTAGTCCTAAGACTAGTAGTAATGTAGCGTTATAACATTTGATTACATCTACACAAAAATGTATAAATGTATAAAAGTCTATAAAGGTAAAACTAAGAAAAACTATACACAACATAAAATGGTGTGAACACAAATTTGTTTCTTCAATTCCTTCCCTAAATACATTTTAAACGTAAGTATAATTTCTAGAAAAAAATATTTTTTATACTTATAAGACCAAAATTATTCAAAGTTTGTTTGGAATAATCAAGATCCAAATTATTCATTCCTCAAAAAGTTTTGAATTGATCACTGTTATTAATATGATAGATTTGACAAAAATACTGCTCAATCCATCCTTTTTCCGTTTTATCTGGGGTTGGTTTGTGGGGGCAGCAGTCTAAGCAGAGGCTCTCAGACTTCCTTCACCCTGGACACTTCCTCCAGCTCCTCTGGGGGGACCCCAAGGTGTTTTCAGGCCCTCTGAGAGAGAGAGTCCCTCCAGCTTGTCCTGGTCTTTTCCAGAGCCTCCTCCCAGTGGGACATGCCCAGAACACCTCTACAGGGAGGTGTCTGGGAGGCATCCGGACAGTTGTATTCTCAGCTGCTCCTCTCCATGTGGAGGAGCAGTGGGTCTACTCCAAGCTCCTGTGTGACTGAGCTCTTCACCCTATCTCTGGGCACGTCTAGCCATCGTGCTTAGGAAACTCATTTCGACCGCTTGTACCTGCGATCTTGTCCTTTTGGTCATTACTCAAAGCTCATTACCATAGGTGAGTTTAGGAATGTGGATTGAGGGGTAAATCAAGAGCTTGGCCTTTTGTCTCAGCTCCTTCTTCATCACAACCGAAACAGCCACCGCATCACTGCAGGTGCTGCACTGTCCTTCCCTCATTTGTGAAAAGACGCCGCTGCTCAGTTAACAGTATTGTATTCATATTCAGGGAGAAATGGGGTTATATGACTAGATGGCAAACATAACTACCCCCCTCAGATATCATCGATTCGGCGAACTGCCCAGAGTATATCATTTGTTCTGCCCTCCTCTTGCCCTTTACAGAGCCTGGTATTTGAATGTGACTTCACTCTGAGATTTGGGGAATAATGTGAATTTGGACTTCTTAATTAAGGTCACAAACTCCCGTGTGTTTCAGGTCTGTGGGAAATGCAGACTTTAACCTCCTGCTGAAGACCGACGATGACTGTTACATCGACGTGGACGCAGTTTTAACAAAGATCGACCAGAAGGCCCTTAAACGCAGCAACTTTTGGTGGGGCAAGTGAGTAGAATACGTGACTTTGAGCTTTTTGGCAGGTGTGTGTAGCATTAGATGTTACATTCAGACTCATTTACTCTATTCCTGGACTAGTCGTTGACCCAAACACTTACTTTCTTGAACCACTATTTTGCACATCTATAATATTATTTTGAAGTACCAATACTCTTACTCATGTACATTTTTGGCTTCCACACACCTCTTCTTTTAGACACTCAATGACTCATCTCAAGTGCACACAAAACAAAGTGAATTGCATTGGCTCAAATATGATGTTGGAATACACAGCAGTAACATAAATAATACGGCTGGCTAAATAAAGTGTACCTGAAGAAGTTGAGCTATTAGGTCATTGTAATTGCGATGTAGAGTTTGTAGAGTTGACAAAATTTATGGAGGGACAATACCATCAATCTTATGTACACAAGTTGAATAGCAGTAATTAAAATGTGAAAGGGGTAAAATAAAAAGCAAAACTGTGAAGAATCTACACATTTACAGAATGCAGTATGAATGTTAATTATAAACAAGGCTACACAACCAAACTAAATTAGAGTTTTAAAAGTTTAATTTCAATAGTTTACTTTTCACTCTGGAATATTTGTAATTAGTTTGCGTAGACATGTGTCCAATTTTTTAATGTATTTATTTTGCCTAATTGCTCTTCTATTATCACTAGCCTGTTAAAAAGACATAAACATGGAACAACACATTAGCGCTATGGCATCTTCGCAAAAAAATGGTGGTAATTATTGTTGATGCTGAACAATTTAGTAAAATATAGTCAAATTTTCTAACTGCGTCTTCACATTACGACTCCAATTTGATTACGATTAAGGGACACTTTTTAAAGATGCCCTTATTACTCTATTTTCTGATTTGTTATAATGTTGTTTCCTCTTTAACATACCTGCAGTTGTGTTTCATTTTAATCACACACAAACCCTGTATATTGAGTTCTTCTCTCAAACAGAAAGCACTGTTTCACCGTGTGATGTCATGTGGTAATACAGGAAGCGCTCCACTGTGTTTTTAAACTCCATACACCTTCACTAGAAGTGTTTTGGTAATGTCAACTCTGGAATTGCTGATTTCTATTAAACAAAAGCTAAAAATTAGCTGTTAACATGAAAACTCAAGGTGGAACAGAGCATTTTAAACTTTGGAGATGTAGACAGACTAATAATAAAGGGTTACTCAAGCATGTGTGAATGAAACAAAACATGAATCCAGGTATGGTTTTGATGAGCTAATGACAATCTAACATGGCTTAGAGCTCACAAGAGTTAATTTTGTATAATATTAGATCACTCATACAAATGTCTCAAACATCCCTAATTCATACTTTCTAGCTTTCGTCCCTTGCTGCATTTATGAATTGAATTTGCAAACTCATGTGAACTATAGAAGCTAAAGGCTAGACAAACTGCATGCATATTTCACAAAGGTCAGGTGAATGTGCAGATGTGATGATAACTGTCTGTGCCCCAGTTTCAGGCAGAGCTGGGCAGTGGACCGCATCGGGAAGTGGCAGGAGCTGGAGTACCCGAGCCCAGCCTATCCTGCTTTTGCCTGTGGGTCGGGCTATGTGGTCTCCAGGGATCTCGTCCAGTGGTTGGCAAGTAATGCAGAGAAACTCAAGGCGTACCAGGTATGAAAGTAATGCAACATACGTGGTTTTAAAGATGCACTGTGTAACTTTTCTACTTGAGGGAAATTGGATACTAAATGATAGGGGTGTAATTATACATGTATTCATACCGAACCTTTTCGGTACGGAACGTTCGTTTCGGTGCAGGGCTGTGCATGAATGAGTTTGTACAGTTTGTGCCTCTCAGAATAAAAGGGCCAATTTTGTCAAATAAGGTGTCAAAATTCATTCAAGCTTTTCTGCACTACATGCCAGACATATAATACTACATCCCGACTCTGAATTTCATCATGCTGCAACTGCCCGCACCTCGCCACAGCCCTGGGAAACAACGAGGTGCGGGCGGCTGCGTGCCTGAATGTGGGATCATCTGCCCTGACTCAGCCCCCAAGTGCTCCAGGTGCGACTGTCGACTAAACCAGATCTGAACCAGGTCTGAACCAGGTCTAAACCATATCTAAACAATTATAATTCTAATAATAATAATTATTATTATTATTGTTATTAGTTTTTATTATTAGTAATGATTTTCACGGTTTGTTTACTATTTACTATTTCCCTGAGCCTTTAGTATTGTGCAGTATTGTGCAGTGTTGTGCAGTATTGTAGCACACACAAGGTGGGGGGCCTTTTAGGGGGAATGAAGCGCTGCATTTTATCATTCAAACATGTGACATTTTTGCATTTTGTTCCAATACTGTACCGAAAATGAACCGAACAGTGACCTCAAAACCGAGGTACCGAACTGTGATTTTTGTGTACCATTACACCCCTAATAACTGATGCTAAAACCTGTGAACATGTATTGATACTATCAATAAAAATGTGACCGATCTGAACAATTTTTTAGGATGATCACATAATAACATATAGAAAGTGCTATTTTTTATTACCGGTATTATCATTGTGAACTGAAAATGCTGAAATATTCAATTAAACTTATGTACCTTCATGGAGACAAACACAGGTGCCACCAGGTCACGTTACAAGTCAGATCTGTGGAAAGGCGAGTCCAGCCATGAAGAGACTACCAGAAATGTTACACTGTGTACCTTTAAATATATGGAGGCAGATAGTTATGTAAATTCCCAAACTCATTTATTTAAAGTGAGTGTGGTGTGTCCAGGGAGAGGATGTGAGCATGGGCATCTGGATGGCAGCTGTTGGACCCCAGAAATATCAGGTAAGGAGCTTTTAGTTTGACAGACTCACAGTTTGTATTTGCCTTACTTTGAAAAATGACTTTAATTTGAAGTGATTTATCACATTGATGTCTTATTTTTTTTCAGTATAAAAATTTGAGATTAAACAAGATGAATATTGGACCATGGACAAATTAATTAGTTTTGGTGCTTGTCCAGACCATTGCTTTGATCCAGGAGAGTTTAATGGATTCCTATTGCATCTGAATCTGTCTGCAAGTCCAAATAACCCTAAAATGGCTGTTTAAAAAGTAGTAGTAGTTGTTTGTCATTTTTAACTGCAGTTTGTAAGTGTGTGTAAGTCTCTAGTCCAGAGTTTTTAACGATTACGATTATCTTTTTATATATATTTTTACTACTTTATTGTTTCATATAGAAGTTTTACCAAAAAAAATAAAGTGTTTATTAGTTACAACTGATCTGATCTTTACATATGATTCTGATTGTTGCAGCCCCACTATATAATCTTAAAAATATTTCTGGATAATTGTATATAGTATGTACTCGTATGTACTGTATACGAGCCTCTCTTAGACTTTAATTAAGTTTGCCGCATGTTGAGCCCTCCCCTCTTTCTCTCATTGGGAGGGCAGAACGGGCTGATTAAATAATCAGGAGGTGCTGAGAGCTAAGGCTAATCGTGAATAGGTGATTTCAATCAATACGGATTCAGGTCTAAAGCTCTAACCATGTAATTTTCAACTCCAGTCGTGCAAGGTGCGAGACAAGGTTTAACTGAAATGAAATGCAGCAAGAGTGAAAAGCAGATTCAGCTAAAAGTGAGAAGAAGAAGAGGAAGAGGAAGAAGAAGAGGAAGAAGAAGAGGAAGAAGAAGAGGAAGAAGAAGAGGAAGAAGAAGAAGAAGATTTATTGTGTATTTTTAAATTGGCAAGAAAAGGAAAAGACCATAGAATAAACACAAAAAGAATAAAATATAAAAACATTGACAGTATAGCTCAGTTTTGATTGTTGACAGTTTTCACTAGTGCCACTGTCAGTGAACACCGCAGTTTGATTTGGCCTAAAACAACTTCAGGGTTAAGTTTCTTTTCTTGCTGTGGTCAGTACCTAAGTTTGGCTTGAGAATAATTGACGAAAGTGCATTTAATTTGCTGAACAAACCATCTCTGCCTAGTGGGACTGACTCTAACCTTGAGCAAACTTGCAAAGATCTGCTGCAAACTTCTATTTCTGCAGAGATACTGAGGCCAGGCTTAAAGGAACATTGTAAACTTTCTACCTCCATAAAGATATTACTTTTCCTTTAAACTCGTCTGTGAACATGGGGATAAGCAAGTGGTGTTACCAGCCAGAAGTTACAGGTCAGATCTGTATAGAGGCAAGCCTGATCACAATAAGAATGCAGGTTATTCTAGAGAATATTTAGCAAAAAAATACCTGCAGTGAGTCAAAATGTGTTTGCTGTCTCTCCATCAATCCTCCTCTGACATTTATTATACAGCTCATAGCATTATTATGGACTGACAGGCAGTAACATCATGAGAAATAATCGGCTGCTAGAAAATGCATTATACATCAAAATTGACTGATATACCAAAATCATGTTTCATTAAGTTGGTCAGAGGGATGTGGGAGAAATGCTGTCACTTTTCTCCATATTGATCAATCTATATTTATAAAAAACTTGATGCTGTTTTTCAGGGTGCAGGATATTTTGGTTATATTCACCTTGTAATGTTACAATATTTTTTGAATCCCTCTTGTTTTAAAATTGAGCTGGAGGATAGGTCGGAAATCTTTGCTGGAATTAGCTTTGTAAGTGTCAGACTGCAGATTTTTTTGGCCTAGTTTAGGGTTAATATATCTGTAATTACAAGATCTTTCCTTTTTTCACAATAGCTTCGGAAAGTGATTATTAAAACACAAAGACATGATTTGTTGTCAGTTGAAAGGACTCTATGCATAAGAATAAGATTGCGGTTTGTGGAGCCAATCCTTAATAAATTTGTCATATTTTCCTCCATCTGAAATTATGATAATCAAATTCTATGTGAATATTTTTGGGAAAATATCTTATTGTGCTTTTTCTAATGAGGATTACAAATCTGATTACATTTTAATAGTAGGATCCTGTTCAAAGTTTAAACAAGTCCAGAAGTATTGACAAAAAGACTGAAATATGAATTTACAAACCAATACAAGAATCACATTGTGTAATAGAAACTACAGAGGTAGCAGTTTTTATGCTGAATTAGTTGTTTTGTTGTTTGTGTAGAAAATGATGGTACTTCAGAAATTTTTACTTTAGCTAACTGAGTCAATTCAAATTTGATTATGATTAATCTGGCAGCCCTAGCGAACTCTATCGCTCTAATTATTTACGGACTTTCAAATCATTAGTAAACTCGTCAGACCAGAGAGATATAGCAAAAATATAATTGTTTTTATGCATTTTGATCAATCAATTAAAAGAAAACTGAACTCCTTTCTGCTGATGTTTCGACAGGACGCGGGTTGGCTGTGTGAAAAGGAGTGTTACCTGGACATGCTCTCCTCACCTCAGCACTCGGCCCAGGAGCTGCACCTGCTCTGGGACCGAAAACAGGCCTGTGGGGACCCCTGTGGCTGTCCCTGGGGCCACTGAACTAACCAACACCTCTGCAATGCATTATGGGTAAAGAGCAGGCAACACCAGTTTGATTATGGGTTAGTAATAAATTAACTAGGGCTCCACAAAATAACTATTGTGATAATCAAACTGCAAAAGTACTATTTTCTACGTTTTAAATACTACAGAAGACATCAAATATATGAAGTAAGATATATGTAATTATGTAGTAAAGGGAAAAAAGTTGAATAACTCTAAATATTTACTACAAAGCAAAGGGCAAGGCAAGTTTATTTGTATAGCACAATTCGTACACAAAGTAATTCAAAGTGCTTTACAGAATAAGAAATACATTAAAATCACAATACAAACAAATCAAAACATAAATAATCATCATGAAATTTTAAAATAAAGATGGCACATTAATTAGAGAAAATTAGAGAGAAGAGAAGAGTGCAGAATGAAAAATAAAAAAACGGGTGGCTACTTTTAGGATTTGAATATGAAGTATATATATAAAAAACCTTTAGAAGACTCAGAAGTTATTTAACTTTTCTTTGATATATAATTCCATATATCTTACTTCACATATTTGATGTCTTCTGTATGTATATAAAATGTAGAAAATAGTCCAAGAAAAACTGTTGACTGGTAGTGTAAATGGCCAAATTAAAAAAGCAAATTGATACTGGAATACGGGCGCTGTAGTACTTGTGAATGTATTTGTCACAGAACTTACTCATTAGTCTTTTAAGTTATTTTCAATGACCTGTAGTAGGAAAGTAGATTCATATTTCAGCCTTCCTTTCCAAACTTCAGTTCCCCCAAGTTTTTTTCTCCATTACTTGAAAATAACTGCCCAATATTACACCATCCTAATATGCTTCTGGGTTCAAATCTGAGCAAAAATAAGGCTCTTGAATAATTTAGGAGTTAGCCGTGGCTCAACAGGATCCGAACCAGGTCATACGTGGGCTAAATTTAGGTCTAACCCAGGACTTATTCTCTGAGGCATAAGACTTACTGTAACGATGGTAGTAGTAGTTAAAATACAATTGGCTGAATAGGAGCATGAAGTACCTGTCTAACCTTGCGTCTGGTGTCATCATCAGTCCCTGGGGGAGAGATGCTAACTGGAGGCCCTACTCTGTTTGAAGCTCCATTACTCAAGTTCGACTTTAATCTGTTTTAACACAATCTCACCAATTTTTCAGTTAGTTAGACATGCCTATACATCCCATTTTTGTTTGACTGTCAGTAAAGCAGTAAAAACTGTGGTTTATTTGTGTCTACGTCAGTGTACTCACTGTAATGCCACATGCTTGTCTTTGCCTTGAATGTTCCAGAGTATGGCATTACACTTGAATGAATGGATGTAATCTCCGTAGAAACAAGCAGAGTCATCAGGCTTGGTTACACATGATCTGTTGAGGGGCAATCCAGCGCACAGCACAAATCCATATTTTTAAAGGTATTTTTGAGCAAAAAAGTAAAAAAAAAACAAAACAAAAAAAACACCCACAATCAAGTGAGTGCAATAGTGTGGAACATTCCAGGCTATAATATCTCCATGGAGACATGCAGGTGCTGGACGACCACCCACCAGAAACGTTAACCTTAACTGTCCTGGTTTAGACCTGGTTAAGATCTGGTTTAGTCTTGTTTAGCTCTTATTCTTTCCTTTTTTGGTCCTCTGGGTTATTTCTGGGTAAAATGTGCACTTTGAAATGAAACACTTTATATTGGTGATTTGTGTGAAAGAAAATCAGCTTTTGATACGTTGTGCAGCCCCAGTTAATTGCAATCAGTGTTGCTCATCATTGGAATCACGCTTTGTTAGAAATATTGTAAATTGTACCGATTATCACCACAGTTTCTCTTCTTGAAAAATGAATTGTTTTGAATTTACTTAAAGACTTTTTACATGTGTAGCTTTCAAGATGTGTAGCTTAAAATGCACATTCAGCTGTAATATATGAACAAGCTTTGTGCCATTGACATGTAAATACAGAACAATCAAAGAGAAAACGTGAGAGAGAAAAGTCCAATAGCTGCTGTGAAACTTGGACATTTTATGCTCATTTATTGAAAACTTGACAAACTTTTAAGGTATTTTTGACACCATTTTGTACATAATGTTCAGCTTTACTTTACAATGTCCATTCATGACGAGCTTTCTCACACAGATGTTTGAATAGGAGCTTTCATTGTGCAAATAGTGCTGTGGCCTTAATGTATTATTAGACTTTTGGATTATGCTGTTTGCCAGTATCTGAAATATATTTGCAAAGATTTGTGTTGGATTTAGGATCAGTTTAACCCAGATTTACAATTTTACATGTTACTCTTTACATCTCTACAAAACTATGATTGAAATACAGACTTTATTAAGACTAGCGAATACTTAAAGCTTCTGTACCTGATTATTTTCTCATGTATTTGATCAAAATTTGTCCTTGCCCAGGCCAGTGCAGATATATTGTTTTCTTGAGGTCAAAATATGTCTACTGTGTGCTGTCTGCATCTAATTATAAAGCATTTTTGGTCAGATAATCAAGAAGTGTGTGTTAGCATGCTAGTTGTTGGCATTAATGTTGCGGCAAAACTCCACACTGGTCTCTAAGAGTTATGAAAAGTGCTTATAAACTTGGATGATTGGAAAGGCCTAAACAAAGTGTGGAATAACTATGGACCCCTGCAAACTTTTAAAAATGAACTAGTATACATTTTTTCACCCTTTTAAGACCATAAAACCTAGTACAGAGTTTTTGGACGATTTATCTTGAATAAGCAAAGATTTCATGACATGCCTTTAAACACACAAAGCAATCCTGCAATCCTGTACCAACAGTACATTCAAAACAAAGAAATGTTGACACATACAGGTAAAAGTTTCCCATTTCAATCTAAATTACTGGTTTTAGTTAATAACATATTTCTTTATATTTCTTATTTAGGGTCCAATACATTTTTTGAGGTTATTGCAGTTTTATTTTCATGCAGCACTGTTGTTTTTCGGGCAAATTAAAAGCAGGAGTGTTTTTGTGATACAGCCTCCGCAACTTCAATATTAATTTAATATTCAAAGTCCTAATATTATTCATATTCATATTTGTTATGAACTTTTGATCATTGCCGTTCAGATTACTTTAACTTTTATTCTTACAGAAATTGAAGGGTTTAGGTTATTGCCACATTACAGCATTACAGGTAACATGAAAATATATGTAGACTGTGTAAAATTGCTTGAATAATTTATGTATTTTTTGTTATAGTTTGTTAAATCTGTTCATTTTTTGCCTAACAATGCTACACTTGTTTCTGTATTGTTTCGTAACTGCATTTAAACTTCTAGGGATCACCGGGGCTCTATTGTACATAACTGCTGTATGTTTCACTGCACAAAATGTACAAATCTGTGTATTTTATGTCACAACATTTTGAAATGTAACAACAAAACTGTGAAACAATTCTTCAAATTATGACTCTTGATTCAGACACATCTTCTCAATTATTAATAAAGACCTCTTAAGTACGAGAAATTATATTAATGTTGTTTATTTTGGGCTTGTATCAATTGAAAATCCTCAGTGACTTCCATCCCAAACACGCGTAACACAACAGACCGTGGCCAAGCTGTTGCACGGATGCTTTTCTCCAACTTGAAAGGAATCCTGAAAACGCTTTGATCTTTTGTTTTGGATGACGTGAGCGGAGGACAGCACCAGCATGTCGAGCAGAGGAAGCTCAGAAAAAAACATTGTACTGACCACAAACTTCAGTCAGTGAGTTACATCCTTAAAACTAGCGAGTACACAGTGTAATGTAGTCTATATGTATCACAGAGACACTTTTAGAGATATTTAAAGGACCTATATTGCAATATTTTCTGATTTGTCTTGTAATGTTTCCTTATCACAAACATACCTGGAGTTGTGTTTTGTTTCATTCACATGTTTGACACACAAACCCTGCATATTTAGGCTGAGTTCTTCTCACAAACAGAAAACACTGGAATACAGGAAGTGCTCCACTGTTTTTAAACTCCATACACCTTCACTAGAATCAGTCAAAGTCAAACTGAACTTTATTGTCAATTCCACAATGTAATAAACGTACATAGAGGGCTCAAAATTGCGATTTCACCAAAAACTCCAATGTGGAGTGAAAAGCATGTTCATGTGATTATCTTGAGTGCGTTGATTAGCCTCATGGTTTGTGGGAAGTAGCTGTTGCATACTCTGGTAGTGTTGCACTGCTGCTGCGATAAAGCTTGTCAGATAGTAGGAGGGAGATCAGTTTTGTGCTGGGTGGGTGGTGTCCTTGATGATATTGATGGCTCTCTTGCAGCAGCGGGATGTGTACAAGTCCTGAATGGCTGATTGGAGTGATCTGATGATGATTTCTGCTGTCTTCACCCTCTGTAAGGCCGAACAGCTGCCGTACCAGACTGAGAGGCTGCTGGTGAGGATGCTCTCAGCCACACCCCTGTAGACGGTGGTGATTGCAGAAGGGGGAAGGTCCGCTCTCCTCATCCTGCGGAGGAAGTGTAGCCGTTGCTGTGCTTTCTTGACCAGGGTGGAGGTGTTGCTAGTCCATGTGAGGTCATTAGGAACATGGTGTTTTTCACAGACTCCACAGCACTGCCATTGATGGTGAGTGGGGTGTGTGACACGTGTTTCCTTCTGAAGTCCACTCTTATTTCTTTTGTTTTGTTGAAGATTGTTTATTTCACACCAGTTGATGAGTTGGTGGACCTCCTCTCTGTAGTCCGAGTCATCATTGTCGCTGATGAGGCCCTGGAATTGCCTGTCTCTTCTGAACTAAAGGACATTTACCCTTAGCTCTGTAGCTGTTAACTTGAAAACTACCACCACACGACATCACATCACAAGATGGAGCAACAAAGCATTTTGAGCTTTGGAGATGTAGACAGATTAATAACAAACGGTTACTAAAATGTGTGAATGAAACAAAATACAACACCAGGTATGTTCTTTATTAGTAACAAGTAACACTATTCTGGTTTAAAGCTCACAACAGTCCATTTTGTGTATTATAAGACCTTTAAATACACACTAGGTAACTTTTCTAATTTGAGTTTTCACTGCCTGCTCATCTCTTCATGATATTGCTTTCCACAGTATGACATTAAAATTCAATTACATTTCGACATGCAAATTTAACCTTGGCCTGGTGGCGTCATCTGGCGTCTCAATGAAGACAGATACATTTAATGATATACAGAGGGACAATTCAGGCAAAGGCAATAACATCTCTAAGCAAACAAGGTGACTTAGTTTTGTACTGCTCACTAAAAATGGTCTTTGGTGCCCGTTATCTGGCCTGCCAAAACCACATGCTATGACAAAACTTTACAAGGACATGTGGGTCTGGAACTGTATCCTGTCTCCATGATTTCTGATTTGCATGGGCTGTTCATGTCAAAATGAACATGGTGACATAGTAGTAAAAAGGGGGAAAAGCAAGAGAAAACTGGATTTCTGCAGAACCAATAAGCATTGCTCTAAACTCTTCTCAGGATAAAGAAGCTATATGTTTTGTTCTGACTGATGCCATAATTTGTCTTCCTTATTTGTGATATAAATGACTGTTCTGCCAGATAGGACAGTGGTTTCAAGCTTTATTGTCCAATTACAGAATATATAAGGGACTGCAGTGCAAAAAAAGCTTAAGATCTAAACACTTAAATTCATCAGAAAATGACTTAAAAGTAGTAAAAGCATCTTGCTAAATGGACAGATAATTTTACTTGACAAGTTATCTTAAAATAAACTACCTCCAGACTAGAATGAAGCTGTCTCAGAACTAGTAAGTAGATCATAAATCTGAAAACAAGATGAATAACCTAATATTAGTGTTAAAATCTTGGCCACATCAGAGAAATTTGCAGTGTGGCTGGTCAATGGTAGTTGCACTTTCCCACTCCAGATAAGTTGACCTAACCAGCAGTTTGCAGCAAGATGGGTCAAATGCACACACATGCACTCATCTGCCTTTACTGCTGTTTGTTTTGTGTTTTTTCACTTTTCATTTGCATAAAGAACAATAACTAATTAGAGTTTGGTCTGTGGTGAATTAATATTGTTAATTTAGTATCTGTACCTAAAATGGGCCGTAGAGGCATTTTAAATTACCTAAGGAGCTCTGAGTTTGCAGAATTACAGGAGGCAAAATTCACAAGGAAATTTTATTTCAGACATTTTTACAGACATGGATGATTCGCACTTAGACTTAGACAAACTTTATTGATCCACAAGGGAAATTACTTGGACACAGTAGCTTGCACATCACAATATATTATAACAATGAGAAAAAATACAAATGGTGATAATATAATGTAAGTAAGAAGAAAAAATAGCAAGAGACTGGTGTCAAATAAGGGACCAGAAACATAGATGATGTCCTTAATTATTACAATGTCTCAGGGGACCCTAATCCCATGTGAGTGGGGCTTTAGTATGTAGTCTTACACATTTGTAATTGTTCATAAATGTCACCACTTATTTTTTTCCAATGCCTCGAGCCCCCATTTCCTTCTCTGATCCTCAAGCCCCACGATTGTCCCCTCAGTCTCCAATCCATTGTTTTATTTTCACATTTGGTGATGAACTGAGCCAAAAAGTCTAAAGCAGTTTCAAATCTTTCTTCCACTTTGCCGACTCTTCCAGGAAACAACAGGATTATAAAAAGCCTGGAGAGAAGTTATATCTGTTATTTAACCGATGCCAATTGCAAAGTTCCAAACAACCTGAAATTACCATGTCTTTTTCTGCCTGTGAATCGTTTGTTTATTTCAGTATGAGATCTGCAGATCAAATTGTCTCGCTGTAGATTTTTATAAATAATGAAAAATGATATGGTATTTTCTCATGCATAGCAGTACGTGCCATTATTTTTATTTAGCTCTGTGCTTTCTGACAAACATCTGTTCATGTAATTAACCTAAAAGCAGTGATGGAAAGAGTGCTGTCAATTTGTGAAAGTATATGGCTAAAATTTACTTAATATAAATACTCCTGCAAATTTGTACTTTATTTAATTTAATTTGTGCACTGTGTAGGGAAGGTTGGGGGTCCGTCACCTGCCTGTTACTATAGATATGTCGTTGCTCTACCTGGGATGTTTCACAATATTACAATATGTGAGCAGGGTTGCCTCTACACAGATCTGAGCTGTAACTCATGAAGATAGAAAGGGTGGATACAATACTCACTGCAAAAAACAAAATCTAGTCAAGTTCAGATGACTTACAGTAAATTAAGAAAGTTTGACCAAGATTTGAGTAAATTTCACTTGACAAGTAAAATTATCTGCCAGCGGGACAAGACTTTTAGTATTTAAAATATGAACTAAGAAAAACAACTTTTTGCACCTAAAATAAGACAACAAAATCAAATGTTGCTTGAATTAAGAATAAAGCACTTATTTCATTGGTAGATAATTTCACTTGTCACATTGAATCTACTCAAATAAAGTAAAATGTTCTTAATTTAAGTCATTTGAACTTACCTAGATATTGTTTTTTTCACATCTCCACGGAGAAAAGCATTTGGACCCTCCACCATAAAAGTTACACAAAGCATCTTTAAGTAAATGTATAAAGTACCCAAATACTACTCCAAATATTTACTTTTTCATTTAATCTTAATAGTATTTTTGTTTAGTCTTTTATACAAACCGCTATCTTGTTATTGCTTTATTTTGAATTAAACTGTAACATTTACATTAAACGTGCATTCTTTTGGATCAGGCAGGCCTCTCCACAGATCAGACTTGCAGATCACTTGCTTGTCTTCATGGAGATAGATTCATTTAACACCATACTGGGGAACATTGCAAATAAAGCAAAATCATTTCCATGGAGACACACTGCAAGTTTCTCTGATCTGGCCAAGATTTTCAAACTTATATCAGGTTATTGATCTGTTTTTCAGATTTATTATCCACTTAATAGTTCTGCGACTTCTTAATTCTAGCCTAGAGGTAATTTGTTTTGAGATAACGTGTCAAGTAAAATGATCTTGCTGCATGGACAGATAATTTCACTACTTTTAAGTCATTTTCTGAGAGATTTAAGTGTTTATATCTTAAATTCTGGACAAGCTTTTTTGTGGTGCAAGCAGGCAGACCATCGAAAGGCAAGCCAAGTTTATTTGCATAGCACAACTCATACACAAAGTAATGTAAGTAAAGTGCTTTACAGAATAAAAAATACATTAAATCACAATACAAACAAATTGAAACATTAATAATCATCATAAAATTAAAATGAAAGAGAGACATTAAATGAGAGAGAATTAGAGACGAGTGCAGAACGAAAAATGAAAACCTTTCAGTCATATGCACAGCTGAACAGAACTGTGTACCTGTGGCTACAAGTATATGACTAGGATTATTCTTATTTACAGGTTCAATTACATGTCTAAAAAAGAAAAAATACCATTCCTCAAAAATCTAATGAATTACAATTGCATATTTGTTATTAGTTACTTTTCGCCTTAGCCTATAGTTGATTTTCAGTCTTTTCTGCAGCCCATCTCATGTTGTGGTTGTTGTTGTTGTGGTGGTGGTTGTTGTTGTTGTGGTTGTTGTTGTTGTGGTGGTGGTTGTGCTGGTTGTTGTGGTGGTGGTTGTTGTTGTAATTGCTGTTGTGGTTGTTGTTGTTGTGGTGGTTAATGTTGTGGTTGTGGTCATTGTTGTGGTGGTGGTTGTTGTTGTGATGGTGGTGGTGGTTGTTGTTGTGGTTGTTGTTGTTGTGATGGTGGTGGTGGTTGTTGTTGTTGTTGCTGTGGTTGTTGTTGTTGTTGTGATGGTGGTGGTGGTTGTGGTTGTTGTTGTGATGGTGGTGGTGGTTGTTGTTGTGGTGGCTGTTGTTGTTGTTGTTGTGATGGTGGTGGTGGTTGTTGTTGTGGTGGTTGTTGTTGTGGTGGTTGTTGTTGCTGTTGTTGTGGTTGTTGTTGTGGTGGTGGTGGTTGTTGTTGTTGTTGTGGTCGTTGTTGTGGTGGTTGTTGTTGTTGCTGTTGTTGTTGTAGTGGTTGTTGTTGTGGTGGTTGTGGTGATTGTTGTGTGGTTCTTGTGGTGGTGGTTGTTGTTGTTGTGGTGGTGGTTGTGGTTGTTGTGGTTGTTGTTGTTGTTGTGGTTGTTGTTGTGGTGGTTGTTGTGGTTGTTGTGGTGGTTGTTGTTGTGGTTGTTGTTGTTGTTGTTGTTGTTGTTGTGGTTGTTGTTGTGGTTGCTGTTGTGGTGATTGTTGTGTGCTTGTTGTGGTGGTGGTGGTTGTTGTTGTGGTGGTGGTTGTTGTGGTTGTTGTGGTGGTGGTTGTTGTTGTGGTGTTTGTTGTTGTGATTGTTGTGGTGGTGGTGGTTGTTGTGGTGGTGGTGGTTGTTGTGGTTGTTGTGGTGGTGGTTGTGGTTGTTGTGGTTGTGGTTGTTGTGGTGGTTGTTGTTGTTGTTGTTGTTGTTGTGGTTGTTGTGGTGGTTGTGGTTGTTGTTGTTGTTGTGGTTGTTGTTGTGGTGGTTGTTGTTGTGGTTGTTGTTGTGGTGGTTGTTGTGGTGGTTGTTGTGGTGGTTGTTGTTGTGGTGGTTGTTGTTGTTGTGGTTGTTGTTGTGGTTGTTGTTGTGGTGGTTGTTGTTGTAGTTGTTGTGGTTGTTGTTGTGGTGGTTGTTGTGGTGGTGGTTGTTGTGGTGGTTGTTGTTGTGGTGATTGTTGTGGTGGTGGTGGTTGTGGTGGTTGTTGCTGTTGTTGTAGTGGTTGCTGTTGTGGTGATTGTTGTGTGATTGTTGTGGTGGTGGTGGTTGTTGTGGTGGTGGTGGTTGTTGTGGTTGTTGTGGTGGTGGTTGTTGTGGTTGTTGTGGTGGTGGTTGTAGTTGTGGTTGTTGTTGTGGTGGTTGTTGTGGTGGTGGTTGTTGTTGTGGTGGTTGTTGTTGTGGTGGTTGTTGTGTGGTTGTTGTTGTGGTGGTTGTTGTTGTGGTGGTGGTTGTTGTGGTGGTTGTTGTTATGGTGGTTGTGGTGGTTGTGGTGGTTGTTGTGTGGTTGTTGTTGGGGTGGCTGTGTGGTTGTTGTGGTGGTTGTTGTGTGGTTGTTGTTGTGGTGGTGGTTGTTGTTGTGGTGGTTGTTGTTGTGGTGGTTGTTGTTGTGGTGGTTGTTGTGGTGGTTGTTGTTGTGGTGATTGTTGTGGTGGTGGTGGTTGTGGTGGTTGTTGTTGTTGTGGTGGTGGTTGTGGTTATTGTTGTGGTTGTTGTTCTGGGGGTTGTTGATGTGGTGGTTGTGGTGGTTGTTGTTGTTCTGGGGGTTGTTGTTGTGGTGGTTGTGTGGTTGTTGTTGTGGTGGTTGTTGTGGTGGTTGTTGTTGTGGTGATTGTTGTGGTGGTGGTGGTTGTGGTGGTTGTTGTTGTTGTGGTGGTTGTTGTGGTGGTTGTTGTGGTGGTGGTGGTTGTTGTTGTTGTGGTGGTGGTTGTGGTGGTTGTGGTTGTGGTGGTTGTTGTTGTTGTGGTGGTGGTTGTGGTGGTTGTTGTTGTGGTGGTTGTTGTTATTATTGCTGTTGTTGTCTTGCCCCTCTTTTCCTCTCTGATGCTGGGGTTTTCTGCTTGGTTTCCACTACACTAGGCTACATGTTAAATCAGGATATGCATTTTCACTCCATCAGCTTGTGTAAAGGATTTGGCTTCAGGCGATTTTTCACATTTGAAGAAGCAAGACAAGGTGTGAGAATAAAAGGTCAATGTACCGAGTCGCATTGTTTGGTTTTAAAGTAAGCAGGCACCGGATTCACACAAATAATTAGCACCTACGTCTATTGTGGGTTGTGATATAGCTGTACATATTTCTGTCTACTTTTATATCTTTGTTATAACGTTTGGTTCTGATTCAGTTGGAGACAAACTATCATATAAATTCGAGAGCAAACTAACCATCAATCACTGAATTGTTATTCCTTGTCCAGTGAGGCATAAATAAATTATTCACAAGCATCATTTCCAGACTCGGTGGCACTGTGGTTAGCTCATGCCTCCCAGCTAGAAGGTTTTGTGTTTGATTCCCAGATGTGAGGGGCAGTTCTGTGTGTCCTTTGTGTGTCCTTTGTGTACTCTGACCATTACATGACCATTACAGACATGTGAAATCTATTTCCTGGGGCCAAACTTCTATGTAAGATCCTGAATCACAGTGGGACGTAAATGGTAAATCTATATGTACCTTTCCTGGTGAATGGTCTGCAGTACAAGAGTAAAAGTTCAGTACTTTATTTAAGTACGTTTCACAATGGATACTTTTTACTTTCACTTCACTACATTTGAGAACATATATCTGTACTTTCTACTCCTCTACATTTTAGATCTGAAATGGTTGAGACTTTATTTTCGAACACATTTGAATTTCTGTTTTTGTCTCAACTTTGATACACAAAAATGTCTAGAAAAAATTTGAAAAAAAAAAAAATCTAAATCACAAAATTTCATTATTTATTGTTCTAACTACTACTTTTTACTCTAAGTAATTTTTAACGGTTACTTTAATGCTTTTACTTATGTCAGTTTTTCATGTGTTACTTTTACTTGAGTAACTTTTTGCCCATGTAACTCTACTTTTACTTATGTAACATGTAAACTGAGTACTTCATTCACCACTGATGGTTTGCTACCTGCTTGTCTCCATGGGGATGTTAATACTTTTCTTGGAATGTTTCGCAGTGCAGCATTTAACCTTATTTATCTCCCTGGAGACAAGAGGGTGCTGCCATCAGACCAAGCCACAAGTCACATCTGTTTGTAGGAGCTCACTCACAGTAAGAATGCATTTTTTTGCCTTAAACCCCCCTTGACACTGAATAATAAGCTCGATAAGTTCAGAGCTATACGGTGGAATGTTCCAGACGTAGCAATCTCCATGGAGACAAGCAGACAAGCACAGCTCCTAACCAGATAAGTTACATCAGGTCTCTAACCTTTTTCCTCCGGTGAGCTGCAAAACTAAAATGCCAGAGAGCTCCTCATTTTAGCGGCTGCAGGAAACTGAGTAATTATAAGTTAGGAACAGTTAGAAACAGTTAGAAACATATACCATTATCCATTAGGGATGTAACGATATCCAAGTCTCACGATACGATATTATCACGGTATGAACCTCACGGTACGATATTTATTGTGATATCGTAGGAAAGCTCACGATATGATGGGGAGGCTCACGATATTACGATATTCTACATAATAACACAACTGACATTATCCTTTGACCAGTCATTTGGTACAACATTTATTGCCTTTAGGGATCTAACGATATCTAAATCTCTCTGTATATTTTATACATCTCACCATACCATATTTATTGCAATATTTTGTGGAGGGTCACAAAACTGTGAATATGCAACTTTTTCCTCTAAAAATGCCTTCACAAGACCTAATCCAAAGAATGAAGTGCTTAGAACAGTTATTTCTTCATATCGTCTGCACTGAAACGGAGCAAAGGATCATGGTCTATATAGTTCCCTCTGTTTTTTAGCTATTTCTGCTTCAGAACTATTCATTTAAGCAAAGACACTTGCAATTCGATATATTGTGATATTATTGTGAGACCTTTGACAATACAATATCACAGTATTTTGGTTATTGTTACATCCCTATTATCCATTTATTAGTGCAAAAAGTAAAGTTAGGCATTAAAATGACACATTTTTCTAGTCATTCTATTCATCAAATTTTCTTTTTTTATTATGTATTTTTAAAATTTATTCATTTATTTAAAACAAGGACAGTGCTCAGAACACATTAGACTCAGAGAAAAGATGTTCTGTGCCAGATTTAGCTACAAGGTGCTTTCCATCTGCAGTCCTTGAGCAGATACAAAATAAATTATACATTAAGAAAACTATTCACACATTAAAAATACTCAAATTCAACACCCACCAAATGCACATTCACCAAATTTATCAGCATATTCATCCGCCAAAATACAATTCATCAACAACACCATCATCATCAAACACAAAACATTTACATCTACATCTACACAACACATCTATAGTATAATCAGTCAGAATGTTTAAATATTTGAAGAAGCCTGATGTTTGGTTAATTATAATTCAGAAATTCTTTGGCGAGCTACTGGTGGCTACAGGTTGGAGACTCCTGAGTTACATAGTGTTTCTTTAAATAAAAGTTTAGCTTAATAATTGCGAATCCACTGGACTCCATTTGACTATGTTTTCAGAATGCTGATTAGCTCCTAAGCTGAAATCAGGCATGTTTATATATAGCACCCATTACTGTTCCTATCAAACACACGCAGCTTCATTGTTTACAGTCTTTGCAAATAAATTGGCAGGACATGTTTTTTTAGGAGCTCAGAACAGATGTGTTGTTCTGTTTCAAGTCGAGAAAATCCATCTCAGAATTTCAGCTCAAACTTCGCAGCAGCTGGATCCTGGAGAGATTTATGAGCTCTGAAAGAAATCTGACAAATCTATGCAGCCCTCACAAAGCAGGAATTTACATGGCTCTCACCAATGACAAGGCTGCACTGACACTCTCAAGACACTGGAATTAAAAGGCCCATATTATGCTATTTTCTGATCTATTATAATGTTGTTTCTGCGTAAAAAAAAAACTTACCTGGACTTTTGTTTTGTTTCTTTCGCGCATTTTTAACACAATTCCTGAATATTTAGGCTGAGCTCTTCACATTCTGTTGTGATGTGGTAATACAGGAACCAACTTGAGAACTACTGTCTCAAGTAGAGCAGAGCATTTTGAGTTTGGGAGTTGTAAACAGACTAATAAAGTGTTACTCAAACATGTGCGAATGAAACAAAACCCAACTCCAGGCATGTTTTTGAGGAGGACACCCAAGGTTGCCTTACAACAACATAAACAAATTATGTATGATTTAAAACATACAGTTAAAAGCCTACAGTTAAAGTGGGACAGTATTTAATTGATTGATTGATTGATTGATTGAATTTAGTAGTATTTAGTGTTGCATTTTATTAGTATTTTGTAATGTATTAGACAATATTTGAATTGATTGGGATGTACCATTGGATTTGAATGGTACTCTGCACTGACTCACACCTCTTGCTGGCTTCTGTTGTGCTTCTAAAGGTGCATTATGTCACCTTTCTGGTAGAGGAGTCAATGCCTTGTCTCCATTGAGATGTTATTCCTTGGAATGTTCCACAGTATGGCATTAAACTGATCTGGGGTTGTCTCAACAAACATTATGGCCCAGGGGTGTCAGTCTCAATAGACATGTTTAAATGCCACACTGCAGAACATTCCAGACAGAGTAATTGCATCTCCATGGAGATAAGCAGATGGTGAACAAAAGTTTCCAGCTTTCAGCGACCAAAAATCTCACCAGGCTAAATGTATGATGGTGTAATTTTGAAATTCAGTTCAATAAAATGCATGCAGTTTCCTGTTGTGCCTATTATAAAAAATAGCAGTCACCTATTGATACTTTGCATCACTCTGGGGGTGTTCTACATGTATCTCTATTGGCAAAATGTTTATCAGTTATCATGGTGACACAATACACACTCAAAAAGTTTTAAGATAGCCTGAAAACTCAAAAAAAAATAAAAAAAAAATAAAATAAATCTGTTTAAACAACTCATTTACACATTTACAACTCAACTCATTTACACATTTACATTCATAGTCCTGTTTAGGTGTTTGATGGTTAGGTGACTAACTAAAAAATAAAGATCACATTAAGTCAATCTTGAGTAACAGAGCCTCAGACAAAGTAGTGCTTTCAGTTAGCTTCACATCCCTCAGGAAATGTTAACATGAGGTGCAAAGTATCAATAAAAAATGGCCAGTTTGTCTGCAAATAAAACCACTAAACAGACATATGAATTGAAATCCCTCATAGATGCTTTTCCTTCACAAAGAAAAAACATAAAATGAAATTAAATACTTGTGTGGAGATGGAAGTGGTGATGGAGAGGCCCACGTTTTCTAGACACTGGGCAGACTGTAAATATGTCTGACTTTGATCCGTTTGCTGCCGAAAGATTTCAAATAAGCACAATGTGGACTTTTTATTCTAGTCAAACTAAGACACACTTTCAGATCTCACTTGTCAACACCCCTGCCTGGTTCACCTGCAGCTCCTCTCCCTCCAAAGTATAGTGTAGTGAAATGGATTCCTCTTCCAGGGCTGTCCCCGCTGCTGTGTTGTCCCCGCTTTACAAAAGAATGCATTTGCACACAGGCAAATCAGTTTGTGGCACCACCAGCTGAAGTCACTGGTGTGAAATCAAGTGTCAAAGAAAATACTCCTCAAATATTTCTCTGTTCTCCCCAAGATAAATATTTGTTTACATTTTCAGTGCGAGAAACTGGAATCTAATCAAAAAGTACAAAGCTCGGATATAAACAAACCTTCATCTGAGGACCGTCTGTTCCATATGTTGGCTGTGAAGCAGGGCAGTTTTCTATAAATAGACTGTGTATGGGTGCGTTCACTTGTCCTGGTTTGACACTGGTCTGAGTGCATTTAAGTACTGATTTGGTCCTGGTTTATTTTATTGTGATGTCCGTAAAAGCATCTAAAGAGTTTTTGGCACCAGTATTACTAGGAAGTAACCATATATTTTATATTCAAATAAGTGTAAGGTAAACATGAATTGCAGCAATATATCAAGCAGTGGTGGAATGTAGTAATGTACAAGTACTAAAGTACTGTGCTTAAGTATACATTTTAGGTATCTGTACGCTACTTTAAAGGGATAGTTCGGGATTTTTGACACAAATCTGTATCTTTTTGACATGAACACTTCCCATCAGCAGTGTCGTGCATCAACACTGACTTACCTCCCGACAGTGTCCGCTGAGCCGAGTTCTTCTCCGGTTTCGGTGCTGACGAAAGTGTCTGGCAAGTTACCCTGAAACCGGGGAAGACCTCGGCTCAGCGGACGCTGTCGCGAGGTAAGTCAGTGTTGATGCTCGACACTGCTGAAGGGGACATACAGATTCATGTAAAAAATCCTGAACTATCCCTTTAAGTACATTTTAATGTGGAGACTTTTTACTTTTCCTTCACTACATTTGCAAGCAGGTATCTGTGCTTTCTACTTCATTACATTTAAACAGGAATCAAAAGTAAAAGTATTTTACATTAATATTTGAGAACTTTTGAAAAGACTGAGAGGTTTATTTTAACAAGTTTGTAGTTTAACAAAAATATTACAGATAAGAACACTTGATTCAGTTGTTTCCGTTGAACAAAGTTCTGTACAAATCTCTAATCACAACATTTGAAGGTTTAGATCTCAAAATCTGCATGAAATACTTTTACTTTTTACTCTTTAAGTACAGTTTTAAACAGGTACTTTAATAGTTAGACTTAAGTAGATATTAAAGACTGAAATTGGCCCAAAAATAAAATTTAGGAGAAGTGCAGAGACGTGAAAAATAGAAGAGTTTGGCTAAGCAGACGACCAGTTAGCCACACTAAAAGTGCATTCTGATGCAAGTAAAGTAAGTAAATATTTTGGTAAGAAAACACTATGACTTTTTGAGTGTAGTAGTGTGTGTATTTAGAAAAGCGACACAGTAGTTGAAGTCCACTAATAAAGTGGAAAGATCGATTCTCACTTGAACCAGAGCAAACTACTATTGTGTCCTTAGGCAAAGCACTTTTCCCTTACTTATTTATGAATAAGGTGAGTGACTTAATGGTGATGGAGGCGATTAGCAGATTTGTTTACTTCAGGCCAGCTGTGTCCAAAGAATTGTGATATATATAAAGTAAATTCATAACTATAATTAATTAATCTATGTGGCAAAAATATAACATTTCCTTTTTTATATCCTAACCGAATTCTTCTCTGTATAGTACCAATCTTTAGTTATAAATAGCTCAGACAGTTTCAGATCTGCCCTGAAGCCTATGTAATCTTTCCCACAATTCCCTGGGCCACCGACTTCCTTTGACTCTATTAATATTTAGAAAGTGCAATCATCCGTTTAGCCCAGTGACAAGCAGCGCTCAGAGAAAACCCACACGACTGGAGCAGGAGAGCTAATTGTATTTATTAAAGTCTTTTTTCATCCGTGGACTCACCTCTCTCCTCCGAAACTCATCTTATTTTCACAGATAGATTACGGAGTGTTGACGTTACAAATGCGACGCTTCTCTCCCCAAAGAAACTTAATTTAGCTCAGCAAAGTGTCTGAACAAGTCCAATTTCAGGTTTTAATGTAATGTGCCTGTATAATTGATAATTGTGTGGAGATGCAGGAAAAGTGCGACAGCAGAATGAAATTATGTACTATCTGAATCCTCTAGAACTTCATGTCTCTCTTCACTTCATTCGTAAATCTTCTCATTTCTCACTCTGGACTCTGTTCAATTGCCACATAACATATGCCGAAATACTGATGTACTTATTCCTCATCCTATTCCTATTGCCAAAATAAAAAGACATCTTAAACTGTCGCTAACATGTTTGACACACAAACCCTGGTTCTTCTCTCTATTAGAAAACACTATTCAACCTTGTGATGTCATGTAGTAATACAAGACGTGCGCCGCTGTGTTTTTAAACTCCACACACCTTCACTAGAAAAGGTAAAAGGGAGCTGTTAAGTTTAGTGTCTTTGAGTATCCAAAAAAGCACTATTTAACATTATTATTATTATTATTATTATTGCATCAATTTTGCATAATATAGGACCTTTAAACTGTACACATAAAAAAGCAATATAATAAAATAAATACAATGACCCAAATGTGTTGTTTTGACACAGTTGTTGAAATTTGGGATATATGACTAGTAATATGCATTATTGTAATTCACAACCATTATTAATTGGTTTTATCATTGTTAGAAATGAAGGAGTTTGATTTAGAAACTAACTGATTTGTTTGTGTACTAGTACTTCATGATTGTTATTGTTTTGTGTATAATATTACTTGATCTATAGGGTCTATAGTCAAAATCAAAGCTTGCATTGGCTGGTGTTAGTGTCTATGCCTTGGTCTGCCTCAGTGTTTTGTACATATATAGGTGCTATGCTTCTATTTCTTCTTCGGTGTTGATGTCTCAAGATGTTCCAGAGAAATATATAAATAATAGACTTAGTATATGAAGAAAACACAATGTAACCTTATATGAATTCACCTTACAAACCCCTTGAGTCACCTCTGTTCTGAACAACTGACAATAAAAACAGTGAAAATGTCTACTTTTATATGAACAATCACAAATCAAACAGTGAAATCATCAAGGACCGAACTATAGTGAAAATGCACACCCAGGGAGTGTTACTCAACCTCTGGATTTAAAGTACAAACCTAAATCAACTACTGCGGATCAGAGACAGGACTGTAGAGTTTGTACATGGATAAAATATACATGAAAATAGCTGTGAGCAGGAAAATAAATGTATAGGGTCCTTTAGGCTCATAAAAACAAAGAAGTAAAAGTGTGAATGTGGGTTAGTCACAAATCTGAATAAAGGAAAAGCATCTAACATAGGCTAAAACATTTGCCAAATTAAAATTACACAACACAACACAAAGTACACAAGAAGCCAAGTAGGTCTAATTTAAAGAGCTCATATTGCACCATTTTCTGATCTATGTTATAATGTTGTTTCCTCATCAAAAACATATCTGGAGTTGTGTTTTGTTACACATTTTAACACACAAATCCTGCATATTTAGGCTGTGTTCTTCTCTCAAAAGGAAAACTGAACTCCATACACCTTCTATAGAATCATGTGGATAATTTCAGCCTTGGAATTGCCCATCTTTACTGAATAAAAAGGTAAAATGCCTTAAAATGACTTAAAAACTACCCCGACATAACATCACAAGGTGGAACAATGCATTTGGAGGTTTAGAGAAAGAACAAAAACACAATTCTAGGTTTGCTTTTGAGGATGTAACAGGATTATAACATGAATATAAGATCATAGGAGTACATTTTGCATAATATAGGATCTTTAACTTCACTGCATCACATTTCATATACTACAACCAAACACCACTGCAAGCTTTCCCAGAGTCCCAACAGATCTCACCAGATTTTCACAGCGAAACCAGCCCTGAGGCAACTCTCGCAAGAGCTGGCCCAAAGGTGTTTAAAAATCATTAATTTATCTCTGAAGAAAACCAGCAGAAGCGCAGTACTCTCCCCACAGATTGAGAAACACAATTCCCAAATATAAAATGCACTTAAAAAGCTACCATTTAAAATTACGACCACCACTGCTACTGCAACCACAGAGGCCACAACCCAACTTAGCCTAAAATAAAAAGTATCGTAACATATTTAGCAGCGGCCCCAGCTGTTTCAGACAGATAGCCTACATTAAATTGCTGCTTAGCTCTTCGCCATCTGCACGAACTCATTGAGCTCATTGAAATGACGTGAAATTCTCCGACTCCCCCCTCCTCTCGCTGTCAATCAAACCACCCTCCTCTGAGTGAAACCAGCCGGAAATCATGTATTCATATCCCCCGCTATCCAAACCCTCTGCTCCCCATTCACCGCACTGACGGGGTATTAATAGATGCACCACTCTGCCCTAATGGGACGCGGCGTTTTGAGCACTCTGCGCGGCCCTCTCATCTCCATAGCAGCGCGTGGATATGGGTCTATTTGGGGTTATGGCGGCCTTTCTACGCAAACATTGGGAGAACACAGCTGGAAAATGGTAAAGACAGAGGAAAGTGTTAGTGTGAGGTATTAAATTTGAGGATTAGATACTTATGATACTGGTTTGGGTTTTAGAAATAGAGGGTTTGAAAGTGACATTGGCCTTGATAATGTGTCTGAGTGGTAATTAAGGAGGTACAAGGAGTGTTTGGAGGATTAGGAGTCATGGGTGGTCTAAAAGGAATAGTCTGTGGCAGATTTGAGGGACAATTTTCCTGACCAGCCAGTCCCCTCTACATTCTGTTTGATTCCAGAAGAGTCTATTCACACTTACATCACAAACCAGAAAGAGGTTTGGAAATATGCGTTGACAACTTCCGTCGGGCTCTGTTCGCAGTAGTAAGTCTGACAAAATCTCAGAAAAATTAGAAAATGGCCCCGTTTTCTTCATCTCCATGTCATTGCAGCCTTCCGTTATGTTTGACTAATCAACACTTACAACCATATCTCAGTTTTCATAATTTCCCCACTGACACACAACTCCGAGTGCACTGGGTACATGCGATTAGAAGAGATGAGGGCGCAAAATTCAAGATTATTCCAAAAAGCACATACGTTTGCAGTCTTCATTTTAAAGCTGATCACATTTATTTCAATGGGTTGGTGAGCCCAAAGTCGGTAACTACACCGGAAGTTGTAATCGCATCTTTCCAAACGTCTTCCTAGTTTGTGACGTAAGCGTGAATAGAGCCTATATCCTCTGTCCAAACTTGACATGATCCAACCACAGCCGCTAATTTGTAGCACGTGTCTCTCAAATGTGGAAAATTTCTCCTCTGCAAAACCCCCATAACATTCACAACAAAATATAAGTTGATTTGTGTCCTTTTTTATGTGTGCGCAGCCATGTAGGTGCATGTGTCTGTTTGATTGGTTAATCCCCCTGTCAATCATGCCTTCTGAAATCAGGAAGACGAGATATGGCTCCAGATCCACTCGTCTTTGTCAAACCGTGTGGTTCTGGCTGATCAAGTAACTGGACAATAGCGAGTTGAGGAAACAGCCAATGTTAATTAAGGAGATACAAGGAGAGTTTGGAGGATTAGGAGTGATGTGTTTGGAGGATTAGGAGTGATGGGTCTAAAAAGGAAAAGTCTATGGGAGACAGGGCAATTTGCCTGACCAGTCAGTCCCTTCTAAATTCTGGTTGAATCCAGAAGGGTCTGGAGTCGGAGAGCATGAAATTCACAGAGCGTGAAAATCTTTTGTCCAAACTTGGGACGATTCAACCACAACCGCTAATTTGTAGCATGTGTCTCTCAAATGTGGAAGATTTCTCCTCTGCACAACTCTGAAAACATTCAGAACAAAATATATGTTGATTTTGTTGAGCCATTTTGTTTTTGACGCCAACAGCACACACGTCTCTCTGATTGGTTAATCCACCTGTCAATCATGCCCTTTGACATCAGGGAGTCAGGATACGAATTCAGATCCACTCGTCTTTGTCAAAGCGTGTGGTTTTGGCTGGTCAGGTAATTGGACAATAGCGAGTTGGAGAAACATACCCTATAAACACAAAATAAACACTTTAAAGATGCTCGATGTAACTCTTCTGGTGTTTGCTGTCCAGTTTTCCACTCCCACTCCTCTTGGTCAGCTCACATAACTGACAAGCAAAGATTTAATCATGAAGTGCCAACTCTAAAAAGAAGCAGAAGGATCTTAAGATGATACAAATACAGACCATGTTCAAAATGAAAAGACGTAGGAAGAAAGTGATGCCAGTGATGCCCAAAAGAAAGATTATAAAAACAGATTGTTAAAAGTATAAAAATAATGTATTTATGACTGGCCAAGTGTACATTTACAGTTTTTTTTTTTTTACCCGTGGATAATGAAATACAAAATTATAGCATTTCTCCACCTCATATTAAAAATCAAATACACACACCCCTTTTGTACTATACAGCTTATTAAAAATTACAGCACAAAGTTACATAGTGTGACTTTAACTAATCAGTTTTAACCACAATATGGCTCTTCTTTTTTTATACGTTCATTCTACTGAGACCCTTCGTCTAACATTGTCCTGCCAGTTGCTCCAGTGAAGCCAACAGCCCCGGAGCCTGCAGCTGTTACACATCCACATCTGTCCAGAAAAAAAAACAAAAACAAAAAAACTTCCCATTATAACTGAAACAGAAAGTAAAAACTCAACTCGGATAAACAACTGCAAAGTGCTGTATCTATTTGCGTGTACGTTTCTTGTTTCAGAATATTTATGAAGTAGTATCCCACAGAGATTTCCCAAAAGTGTACAGAACCCCAGTGATAAATAATCCAGGGTGCTCGAGAAGCAGAGGAGAGACGTCGTACCTCACACTAGGCTCTATCTGTTTGGACTCTGTGGGAGGGGGAAATCAATCTGGTCAAAACAAGATGGAGGAGGAGGAACTAAGCCAGGACTAGACCGAGGATCTCAGAAGCTTCCTCAAACTGTCTGACTGTAATACTAATAAAAACTATAGACAAAAGAGTCTGCATGTAACTTTTCTGGTAGAAGGTCACAGAGGTGGGACTAAGTCATCGTTTTGCAAGTCTCAAGTCTTTGACCTCAAGTCCAAGTCGAGACAGGAAAGTTCAAGTCAAATCTCGAGTCACTGGTCCATAAATCCAAGTCAAGTCCAAGGTCTCTGCTTTGAGCTTCAAGTCATTTCAAGTCTTTAAACCAATGTACCAAATATAGCTTAGATTTTTGCAATTTAAATGAATTTTGGTATATTTATAAATGAGTGTTTATATAGTTGTAGAAATGCTGCTGTTTTTCAAGGTAGTGTGAATCATTAGTGTCAGAATAGAAAGAATTCAGATTTAAAAGTGATAAATAAGGTATTTTTGTAGTCTGCACTGAAATGGAAGGATCATGTTCTCTGTAGTTCACTTTATTTTACTCTATTGTACTGTATATACTGTATTGTACTGCATTGTACTATATATTACTGTGTATTGCTGTAAGACCTTTGAGGATACACAGTACTTCAGTTACAACCAAAGTAACAAATAGCAAAGTGGGAGGGGCAAGTTCCAGTTTGTTGGTGTAAATTTCAGCACCGCACATATCAAAAGAGAAAAGTATTTTCTGAAAACATCTTTTTTTAGAAGTATCGAGTCTTCTCAAGTCAAAGGCCTCAAGTCCGAGTCAAGTCCCAAGTCTCAAGTCCTAAAAATAGTGACTCAAGTTTGACCCGAGTCTAAGACACGACTGTAGGTTCCATGGAGATATTATTGTTTTGTGTTGAATGCTGCACATACTGGCATTACATGTATCGCTATGGAGACAAGCAGGCGATGCTATCAGGCCAAGTACCTAGCCAGCTCTCAGCTTTGTGGATAAGATAAGTTTAATGCCATAATGTGGAACTTTCCATAGAGACAGGCAGATGGCAGACCCTGTTACATAGTGCACCTTTAAGACACAAGAGTCCATCATAATGTAAAGTAAATGAAAAATATCACCCTGACCGCGACCAGTTCCAAGTATTCTTCCCATTAAAAAACAAAATTTCAGAATTTCTTTCACATCAGTATGATAACTTTAGGATTACCGCTTCAGTATAGCAGAAAGAGGCTTGTCACTTATAAACCCTTTGTGAACAGGGCTCAGACGTGGTGGGCGGAGGACATCGATCTCACCAAACCAGAAGGAAAAAGCAAAGAAGAAAATGAGAAGCTTTAATTATCGGGCTGGACGTCAGTGGGAAACACCTCACACATGCACGATGCTGCGTGATACTGACCATGACATCTTAAATAGTAGGTTTGCCTAGATTTGCAGTACTGACATTTAGAGTGAGATGATTTTGTGGTGAAATGCTAAACTGATGGATTCTATCTGTAAAAATGGAGATCCACAGATGTGCACAAATACAGGTCTACCAGTAGCAAGGATTAACATTTAAATATACAAACATTAATTTAAATATATGTATTTTTAGTTTACATATTTAATCAGAAAACAATTTAAATTTTACTGCTGCACCATTGCTTCTTCAGCAGTCCTGGGTCAGACTGGTTGAAATGTGGTGCCATGTGGTTTTATTCCACCATAAAAACATGCATTTTCTTAGCTCTCAAACCTAAAATGCAGGACAATACACGATTACTCAAACATGCATGAATTAATATAATGATAACATGATTAAAAGCTATTAAAAGTCATTAAAAGTCATTTTTAAAGAGGTTCAGTATATAGTATGTGGATTGTGTTTGTTGGAGGTATTGTTTTGGTCTTTTTCGTCCCTACATTTCTAAAGTGCTCCAATAACTTTCACCCTGAATCCATCATAGAGCAGTGTATTGCTCAGTGGCACAAAGCAGGACTTTAACCACCTCCTTTGTTTTTTTCCCTCAATTTATATTTTAAGGCTAATTAGGTTTTGTTGTTTGATGTGAGTTAAACTGTTTTTATTTACTTTGTGTGCGTTTTTAGCATAAGCAACTTGTTGGATTCCTTTGTATTCACAGAAATAAAAGTGTAATATAAACACTGTGAAAAAAACTAAACATTTCTTACAAGTTTTTATTCCGTCTCATTATGTTTTCAAAGGTGGTTTCCCTTATACCTGAGCTTGTTTATGGCAGCTCTCTCCACACCATTAACGGTAAGAGATGGATTTCAACAATAGGCGGCTCGTACTTGAGACAACACACCGAGTAAAACATCCCCGCGTCCATGGCAACGGAGAGTGAGAATTTTCGAGTCAATGTTTTTCTGACAAAGCAGCAGAGAGGGAATAGTTACATCTGTACTGTACTGTCTTAGCCACGGTAATATATTAAATGCATACAATAAGGATTATGGGTAAAATATTTAGTATGAGTGTACAGGAGTTGGATATATTGCCTTGCAGTGTTTGAGGTGTGAATAAATGTTGCAAATTTTGTTCATTGTGTTCCTCACCAATAACTTGGCATTAGTAATCTTAATTTAATTTAAAAGTATTTTTCTGATTTTTAAGTACTTGTCACTTACTGTCTCTTTAAAAGCTCTTTTTAGTTACTTCAACATGTAAACAAGGACAACTTCTTATCCTTGATGGAGGGCTACTTTATTAATTATGCTGTTATTTCTTTGCCTGAAATTCTACAGTAAATAACAATAAACGTATTGTAAAAGTAAATGTCAATAAACGTATCTAGTAAAGCACATGTAACTGACTGAATACAAGATGGACAAGTTTAACGCCATATACTGTAGACAGTGATGGGAAGAAAATGTATTTAGTTAGAGATTACTGAATACCCTGAATTCAAATGTATTTTGTACCATATTCTATTACATCTCCAATCAGAGTCCAATCTGAATACTTTGAATAGTTTAACACTAAGTTGCATTATATTATAATGTATGCAATGACATATAATTACAAACTACTGAAACTATGATTACAAAATTGCACATGCACTCATTCCAAGAGTGGTTTTATTTTTTCACACACACACAGCCATAATTGCATGATGAGGTACCATCATGTATTCTTTAATAATTTACAAAAGTAACTACATTCTGAATACCAACAAATGCAAGAATAACTGTACTGGAATGCAGTTACTCAGTATTAGTATTCACAATATGCATTTTCATTACATGTATTTAGTTACTTCCAAACTCTGACTGTAGAACTTAATGAAAGAAACATTACGTAATGCACCATTACTCTTAAGCTTGTTTTTCTTTCTATACATTTCTTATTAAAAACTCCACATAATTGATAGGGTTACAAGTTCTGAGAGAGACACCAACGTTCAATAAGCAGAAATAAACAATATTTTACACATGAGTGTATTTTCTACATGAGAAGACAGAGGCAGCAGGTTATATCACTGTGGGAGGTTTAGCCATGATTCACTCTGTAGAGTATAGACTGACTGCATGGTGCAATGGCTTATGGGTAAAAACAGTGGGATCAGCGGAGCGCTTTTTACATCAGCTATGAGCTATTGGCCATGAAAAGTGAATTATTTAATGTGAGTTTGAAGTTAAGGTAGGAGATACATGAAATAACTGATAATATTGCAAATGCTGTTGTGGAGATACATAAAAGGAATACTGACAAGACTAGATTGTCATTAAAGTGAAAACCATAAAACATAACTTGCAGTGTAACCTTTTACATAAGGCATAAAGTGTTATCTCTGATCATTGCAATAATTAAAAAGATATATGGGGAGAAATCCATTTTTGTCTTTGAATCAGGGACTGACTTATATAGTTCTAAGCGGTATAACCTTTTTGAATTACATAATTAGATCTTCCAATTGTTTAGTCAGTAGTAGGTTTATCAAATATCAATACCTACTAGATACTATATTAAAACTAGCACTGGCACTAGATTGAAACTCATTTGAACCAGTGCTGATACCTGTAGAGGCTAATTTGTCCCATGCAAACAGCCACTACAGGAAGTTGTTAAGCCCATGTGTCTTCCACAGTACTAAAAATAATCTAGTGAGGTAGTTAAAATTCATTTATTTGTCTCACCTTTGCCACAGTAACACATGGAACAGTTATAGACGCTGAAAAATCATATGCCTCTGCACTTTCGTACACCTGCTGCTGATTTCCTGCCCTCTTTATACCTGGGGTTTCCACACCAAACAGCAAACCAGTTCTATAGGGGCTGGACATACATAGATGAAAGACCACCAACAATGCTGAAAAATAAAACCGAAATAAGACAAAGTTACACCTTTCCTGAATAGTTAGAGAGTTATAAAGAAAGATAGATAGCGATAGTGATAGATGGTGTCAGACAGTGATAGGCAGTGATAGATATAGTGATACTTTATTGTCTGTCCCAGCAGGTGACTTTTCTTCGTTGACAAGGCACAACATTCATCATAAAGACATTCAAAAACACATTTAAAAACCACACAAACAAAAAGAAAAAATTACAGCAAGCTGATCTGGTGGCGTTCAGAGCGGCAATAGCATTTGGAATGAAGGAGGATTATTTTTATGTTTTTCCAGACCAGAGGAACTTTGTAAGGCTTGCCTGATTGTAACAGTGTGAAGTGTTATGGAGCTCAGTGAGTAGAAGGTCATGAAGGGTTATATATGAACTAGTGTAAGAGCAGAGAGTAATGTTAAAGTAGAGCTAAGAGCTTTAAATGTGGGCGATCATTTTCCTCGTCTTGTGTTACAGCAAGGCCTTCAATAATCTCTCTATAACAAACTGAAATATGATAGAATTTGTTTAAAATATATTTCCATTTCTATTAAGTTCTGTTTTAGGCAGAACTGACAAGACATCAGGGTGTGGTCCACTTCAAGGCTACTCCAGTCCAGCCTCTCTTAACAGTAAAGCTGATACATATTTGATGTATACATTTTGCATAATAAAATAAGATGTCATAATGGAAGCAAGAGTTATAAAACACATCTGGTGTATTACAAATGGACAATCAAAAGCCCATCTGAAGCACCTAAGTATGTACTTTGATTCATTTTTTATTGGGTTGTTTAAAGGTGCACTATGCAACTTTTATGGTTTTATGGCATTAAAATAGACAATCCTACGTTTATTCAATTACAGGTGCTAAAATATAGCTTAAAAAACATAAATTCTTACTGTGAGCAAGGTCGCCTCTCCACAGACTTGACCTGTAACTTGGCCTGGTGGCGTCACCTTCTTGGTTCAATAGAGATGGAGAGATGAAGTTTAATGCCATATTGTGGAGCTTTCAAGGCAAAGCAATAACATCTCAGGAGACAAGCCGTCGGCAGATTCTTCAAACAGAAAAGTTGGACTTATTATTTTTAGTTCTAATAAATTTTTCACTCTCCTCGGCATCGCCGCTCTCTCTTCCACTGTCCAGACCCTGAAGACGTTTCCTAAACGTCATGTAACTGGCCACGTCCTTCACCACGATGTCTGCTGGGGTCTGAGTGCCAAAGCGAACCCATTCGATAAAACTACTAATACTTTCACTTTGCCTCAGTCTCTTCAGGTTGAAATTACATTGAGAGACCCTCCACCCACTGCAAAATCAAATCAATATCAGTAATAATTTGAATTTCCAAAACTTAGAATCAGGTTGAATTGTATTTGAGCATGACAGTGTGTTAGAGTGTGTCACAATTTTAAAATCTTCCAAGTCTTCTGATGCCCCCAAAGCCCAACCTTCATTTTGGAACCAACTGTAATAAATGATTTACTTTTCTTTTCACTTTTGCAATTTCAAGTTTAATAGAAGAGCCTCTCCACATAACCCATATAGAAGAAAAGTGTTAGTTGTACTTGTGAATATGAATTGTCCTGCTGTGGTAATGAAGTCATCATTTGAATTGCACTCGTCTGCTCAGTAGATGGTGCTAGTCCTCTGCAATTGATTTCCACCCTCTCGTTCTCAGCGCTGCAAAAACAACAGCTCATTGCATTTAAATTATACATTTATTTATTCAACGTATGGAAATGACAATGGAAATGACCAACTTTATATAACTTGATACATCTTAAGAAAATATGAGTTGGATTCAGAAAGAAAAGGTGAAAAACACAACCAGAGGGAATAAAGCAGCCAGTGGAGCGCGGAAACTATTTTGCATATCTCAGACTTGTTACGTAACAAGAGTGACTCCTGCAGGATTGGCACAGTGGTGGTTGAATCATTAAGGTTCTCCCCAATCGCACTTCACTTGGGAAAAAGAAAAAAAACAAAAAACAAAGCAAAACTTATTTTTAAAAGTCAAAAAGTCCCAGACAAACACTTCAGAGGCGTCTCTAAAAGTTCATTTATATGCTCCGTGAAGCGAGAGGGTTTACTTCAACAATATTGTCATTTTCAAAGTGTCAGATGAAGAAGTTGCAATAGATTTGTGAATTTCTGACACCAGTGCACAAAACCAGGACTCAACCAGGTCTAAACCAGAACTATACCAGGTTAAATCTAGGGTTAAATGAAACCCTAAACCAGGACTAAACCAGGCTAATCAAAGACTGAACCAGGACTAAACCAGGTTAAATCTAGGGTTAAATGAAAGACTAAACCAGGACTAAACCAGGCTAATCAAAGACTGAATCAGGACTAAACCACGGTTAAACCATATTATATCTAGGGCCAATCAAAGACTGAACCAGGCCTAAAACAGGTTAAATGTAGGGCTAATCCAAGACTAAACCAGGACCAAACCATTTCTAAACAAAGGCTACACCAGAAGTATACCAGGCTTAATCCAGGGCTAAACCAGGACTAAACCAGGAGTAAATCAAGACAGTAAACCTGGACTATACCAGGACTAAACCAGGATTTAACAATGTTCAAAACAGTACTAAAAGGATAAACATGATCTGTATACATTCAGTATACTGTTTAGAATATAAAAGTACAAAAGTGTTAGAAGCCCACAGCACACAGACAAAGGCATCATTAGGAGTCCATGTTCAGAGCAGCTTCCTCTGGTTCAAGTGTAGCTCAGAGCTGTAACAAGTGTCCAGGAATGTACAGGTGTTTTTCAGTGCCAGAAAAAAGCAGCTTTTGTCCTTTGGAGGTTTTGCTGCAAATTTGTTTACGTTATATTAATATGAAAAAAAGAAAAAGAAATCAAAGGTGCACTATGAATCTTTTCTGGTCACATGCTCGTTTTTATGGCGATGGTACTTGTCAGGAAGTTTACCCAATATGGTATTAAACTGATCAATCTTGCACTTATCCATATACATGTCTTGTTTCTAAAAACATGCAATATATACTCTGACTGAAGTTACCCATCCATAGATGTGATCTGTAACTTGACGACATCACAAGCAGCGGACGCTCCAGCAGAAAAGCGACATAGTGCACCTTTAAATATGAAGAGTGTCCAGTGTTTTGAGGAACACAGGTGCAGCTTCTATGAAACTATTCAATTCAAAAACATTCACTTGTGTCTGAAGTCAGGTTCATTTATTCTCCGTGTGCATATTATTATTATTGTTACCAGGGGAATCCAATTTATATTTATTTTTCACACCACACTCAGCAAGTGGAAAAGCACTGTGGAAGCAACTAGGAGCGTTTTTAAGCCTTTATATGTTTTTATTTACCTTCAAGTATAAATTAATTTTGATAAACCCATAGACCTGAGACTTTTTCAACTGACTAAATAAGGCCCACTTGACAAGCTTAATATATTTCAATTAGTATTATACAGTTAATGGGCATTTTCATCCCCATATTGTTTCTTTACTGATTGCCTTTAAAATAATATTCTAGTTATAAGTGATTATATCAATAGATAAATAATATGCAGATTTATATAGATTTTTATCTTGTGCTGTTGTGAATGGAGAGGTAAATGCAATTTGTGCAAAAACAATTAACTCCATACACAACAGAGCTATTTTGAGGAGTGTGTAAAATGCCTAGTTACTATAACAGGTAGTAAGTACACTGTATATTATATGGTCAGCGTATTTGCTGCTCACTGCTGCCCCCTGCTGCATTGGATTGAGCACTGGCCTCGCGGTGCATCTTACTGAGGAATTTGACTAGGTTCTCCAGTTGTGGGTTCCCTCCTAGCTCTTTAATTAATTTATACGCCTCTGCCTCCAAATCGCATAGTGTTTTTCTTGTATACGCAAAGGATCCCACTTTCTCCAAATAATCCACACAGTACTTCTTTATATCCATGTTTTCAGTCCTCTGTCGTAAAATGTTCTGAACCTGCGTACTTTCAGGACAGGACCAGATTGCGTGGATAGTTGGGAAGGAGAACTTGCCCTCTGTCAAATCTTCACAGAAGCTTTTATTTTCGCTGTACTCCTTTGAACTCAAGTTAGCGTAATCATCCCGAATCTGGAAAAACAGCCCTAGTGTATCCAAAAGCGGTTTGAGATCGTGCTTCCACTCAGAGAACAGCTGCATTAGCCCGACTGCTAACCCAAAGAGCCCTCCAGTCTTCTTCAGCACCATGTTTCGATACTCCTCTTCAGTGGGGCAGGTATAGGTATCTCTCCAGAAGATATCCAGCCCTTGTCCTCTGTGGAGCTCCAATAGCTGACTGGTAAATATCTTGACGGCCTCAGGGTGGTTTAGTGTCAGGACCTTCTCCAGACCCAGGAAGTAGACGTAGTTGGCCGAGTTAATGACGGACGGGATGCCGTAGATGCTGTGGGCCACGGGGAAGCCTCGCCGCAGCTTTGAACTGTCCTCGATGTCGTCGATCAGCAGACTGGCATTATGCAGCATCTCTGTCACTTCTATGATCACCTGGAAGCAGGAAGAGAAAAAGTAGTCATTTTTCTTTTTCAGATTAAAAAGCCTAAAAAGAAGAGAAAAATATGTATAACCAAACAAACAAGACAACCAAAACGAGTTATCTTGGTTCAAGCATTTACCATAAAGACTACAACCAATAAAAAATAACTAATCCAGAGGCATTATTTGACCAGGCAACAATCTTTTGACCCTGAAAACTTTTGGATCCCGAACCATCATTTGAGACCACCATTGCTTTAGAGCAGGGGTCTCAAACTCATTTTACCTGGGGGCCGCTGGAGGCAGAGTCTGGGTGAGGGTGGGCCGCATAAGGGATTCCACAAAAAAAAAGTTAAAAAAAAAAAGTCCTCAAATGTCATTAACAGTTTCAATTATTTCTTCTGAACATGAAGTGTCCTGAACATGAATGGAACATTGAGTGAAAATCATGAACGGTTCTTCTGAACATGGCTTCTCTTGCCTACTCCTTGCTGCCAGAGACTTGACAGCGCTTCTTCTCACAAATCTGAACCACATTTGGCTTGAGAGAGGAAGCAGTTGAGACCCTCAGTATGGCTTGAAGATGATCATCAGTAAGTCTGGACCTGTACTTGGACTTATTGAAATTCAAGGTGGAGAAGGACTTTTCACAGAAATATGTGCTGCTAAAAAGGCACATGGTCCGCTTGAACATTCGGGAAAGCTCAGGGAAGTTGGGGGGCAATTCTCTCAAAAATTGCCCATGCTTGTCTGCTTTTCCACTCATCTCCCTGAACTTGGCTTTTAGGTCAGAGTTGCATTGCAGGTCAATGAGCTCCATTTGAAGCTTAGGAGGGGCATCTTGCACATCAAAGGTAAAGGAGTCCACAAAAATTTGAAAAGTGGCTCTGTGCGTCTTGAAGTCTGCAAATCTGAAACTCTGTGCTCGTCACCAACCTTTCTCTTCACTGCAGGCTTTGATGAAGACATGACTGGGGTATGACAAAATCTAATTGATTCCGCTTAGTGGCGCTCTTGTTTCACGTTTCAAACAAGTGTTTAGCTAGCTAATTGCGTACAGAGAACATCTTAACGCATAACGCTTTGTGACGGAGCGCGCCTTAACCGGGAGAGCGCTCCGTGCGCTCTCGAGCCAGAGCGAGAGGCGCCGGTCGGGGAATGTCAGGGCGGCTACAGGTGCTCCGTCACACGCTTCTATCTGTAACAGCAGCGTAGACGATAAACAGCCTGGTAACAGTCGCCGGTAGAAAGTACGATAGAAGGCAAGTGCTGTTGTTGCAAGCGTGAAGTGCAGGAAACTGGTGTAGCTTAGCCCAGCCCCGACCAGGGACGGCGCGCGGGAGCTGGCTGATTGGCCCCTCGGAGGTCCACTTTCTCCGCGGGCCACACTAATATTATACTTTCATATTAAGGTGCGGGCCACAAAATATTGTACTGCGGGCCGCACTTGGCCCCCGGGCCGCGAGTCTGAGACCCCTGCTTTAGAGCTAGCACTTTTAAAACAAGTTTTGCCAATACATTTGAATGGTATGAAAGATGAACCATATTTAAAGTATAGCTAGTACAGTAGAGTACAATACAGTAGTTAGTATACAAAATTGTGAAAAATATGTTGTTGTATTCATATTAATAATCAAAATCTATCTAAATCAGAATAGTGAAACAAATTGCCATTTTAAACATTTAATAATCAAAAGAAGAAGAAAAATAGTTAAAACAATTAAACAAAGCACAGAAATTATGATTTCTGCAATCAAAAAAGCAATGATCCCTGAAGATTCTGGTCTCACTTGCACTTGTCTAATTATAACAGTGTCATGCCGAGTTACGCCACTGCTGTGGTGACTACACTGTGCATTACACATTTTGTCCAGTAGAGGGCGCCACCATTACACTGTGCTGCTTGGCTGTGTTGAGGGAGTCTGGGCAGCAGCAGAGTTCACTCTCTCACAGACAGATGGAGCACAGGCCCAGTACAGGGGATACAGCTCACATACACTTCACTATGGCCTGCCTGTAAACACTGTCTCAAATGCCAAGCATTCCCATGTTGTCCTGCTATAGATCCGCTCAGACCTAGTTTACATACGGTTTAATCATAGTTTGGATCTGTTTAGCGGCAACTGGGTACTCATTGTGAACAGTAGACCCTATTTAGTCCAGCTTTAGACCTTGTTTGTTTTGCTTGCCTGGAATGTTCCACAGTACATCATTAATTTAATGAATCTCCATGAGGACATCAAAAAGCCAAATTGTAGGTCAAATCTGTGAAGAAACAATTTCCATTTACAACAGTAATGTATGTTTTTTTTTTTTTTGAGCAATGAAAATAAGTTTGTCATACTGTAGAAAATTTCAGGCAAAGCAATAACATCTCCATGGAGTCAAAAAATTGTGTAGTGCACATTTAAATGTATTTGCCTTGTTTTAGTGCTAGTTTTAGTGTGTGTGTATGTGTTTGTTTTTTAAAAACACTGATAATTCAAAAAGAGCCTTTTAGTCTAGCTTTACTCCCAGTCTTGGTTAATATCTGCTATAGTCCTGGCGTAGGCCTGGTTTAGTCATTCACCGTAAACATAATATAAACACACTGAGGACCTCTAGCACAGACAGAGGGCATCAGTGGGTCACATAGTCAGGGAGTCACAGCAACAGAGCATGGCCTAGTGCACTCTCACCTCTTTCAGACACAACATTTACAACAGGAAGCAAGAGTCTATCTACAGCACATTTACTACACAAGTGAGAACGTGAAAGGCTAAATTATCGAGAGCGCAAACACACATCAGCAGAGCTACAAGAGATAAGAAGACTTGTGACTTCATGACATAACTGTTGGTATAGATTTTCAAACTATCCTTTTAATGGAAAAGCGATAAGTGCAAAAGATAAAATGTAATTTGATATGTTCTCGTGCTATTGCTGAGGTATGATCTTGAACTAAGCAGTTGAATCTACCACTGTGAGTAATAACCATCCATCCATCTTCTTCCGCTTTATCTGGCTGGGTCACCGCCCAGGCCTCTGTGCACCTGACCCGCTCTGCGGGTGGTGAGCTCACAGGGTGGACCCACGTCATCCTTTCTGGCTGAGCACCTCTTCTTAAAGCAATCTGAGTTGCATCTTTCATGTCACAACACATTTCCTTCCTTGGACAACTTTTGATAGATGCTGACCAGTGTAAGACAAAGACACCCTACAATAGCTGCAGGTTTTGGAGAATGTCACTAAATTACTAAATCTAAACATGTGTAATTATTTCAGAAATAGGTTTTCTGTAAAATAAATAAAATATTAAAGATTCTTAGAGTATATACTCCTGACAGGTTGACCCAGCACCATGGAGGGGTGGGTCAAATGCAGAGGACGAATTTTTCTCTGGGTACAATAAAGAGGACCTTTTTATAGAAAACCTCCTCTGTAGCTTAGACCTCTAAAATGTTCTCAAATGCCAATGATTCTTTTATTAGTTTAACGTCATAAACTCAGAGTCAATGTTTCTGATTGATTTATTTTTAATAAATCTAATCAAAATTGCAATTTTTGTTTATGGGCTCAAAGCAGTAAAATAATTATAATTTTAAAATTTTACAAAACAACTTCTTCACATTGCCAATCTCAACTCTCAGTTCACCTGTGTTAGTGGTCATAATGTTATGGCCAATCACTGTGTGTTCTTGGCTGTCCAGAGTTGGCTGCACACCCGGTCTGGAGTGCAGCCCTGGTTTAAACACAAGTGTGGTGTTTGTAGTGAAAGCTGCTGGTGCGATTCCCGGAGCACAAAGCCTGGCTCAGTGGGTCAGGCAGACGGCCAAAGCTCAGACGCTACAGCAGTTCACCCTCCGAACACAACCTTTTACTGAGAGAGACAGGGACAGGGCCTCAAAAGTACCATGAACGAGATTAAAACAGATGGGAGGAATAGCATCAAGAAGCGATACTTGATTTTTGAATATTTCCTATAAAAATAAAATGCTGCTACAAAGATTGATAGATTTCCCTCTGCCCTCAGGGCGCAGGTACAGGGTGCTGAAGTGCAGGAAGGCTCGTTTTGGAAGAAGCTTGATCCCTTCAGTCATTGCTTATCTTAACAAGAGACCCCACTGAGTGCATTTGATTGTTTTTGTCTAGTTTAGTGTTTATTGTGTTGTTTTTGTATGTCTGTCTAAACTAGCACAGTGTTGTGGAAAAGAATTTCCCCTTGGGGACAATAAAGTCTAAAAGTCTAAAAGTCTATAGTCTAAAGATTGGCAGCCTCCTTTCTGTCACTCTACCCCTGGACAGCTGTGGCTACACAAGCTTACCACCACCAGAGATTGATGTAAATGAATGATGACCACAGTGTAGAGTTTTGAGAGGCTTTGACAAGCCTATACACATATTACACGTTTGAAGAATCATTACTATTCTCAAAAAGTGCAGTAAAAGTAAAACTACACTAAGTTTTTTTAATAGATTGATTGTCGGTTTGTTGGCAAGATAATGTCAAAAGCAGAGATTATATTAAACTGAAAAAACTGAGGCACTGAAAAAGTACAGTCAGTTTTGCTCTGATGAAGACTGGAGGGCCGAAACGCGTTTGAGTGATTTTAACCTTGTTTGCCATGTGATATTAAAGACTTTAAACTTTTTTGTACTTTTTGAGTGCCTCAGTTTTTTCATCTTTGTATCTGAGACTGGCCCCTACACTGAAGAGCACCAAAAGAACAATTTTGCACAACCTCTCTACATATCCAAGTAGCACTGCTGTCCCCAAAAGTTTTGTAGAGATTATAGTTACTCTATTTGATGGAACACATCAGGAGTTGAAGAATACAGCAAATAATTCCAGCGTGTTGAAGTCCTGACTGCACTATATATTTAAAACAGAAGAAATCATCGCATCTCTAGTTTGAGTAACTACTTTGGCTCATTTCCCTTAGTCCAGCGCACCAGTCCAAAATGGCTTGAGTAGAAGTGATTTACGAATGAAGCACCAAAAGTTATGGTTGATGTAATTATGACATTAAAACATTAATGTATGCAGCATTCCCAACCATTTTGGGACAACAGCACTGCCAACAAACTATAAATGTTCACGATTTTCAATAATCATGCCAAAAAGTGATTTGTGTTGGTTTATGTAGAGACAGGAGGCTTAATGGTTTGTTTTCAGATCAACAGGTGTCAAAGTTCTAATGAAGATATTCTCATAAACACTGCTGCCAATCCTACATTAAAGCAGTTGATTTTTATTCCAGCACAGATATATTGTAAATGTGCATGCCCACTTCTGTTGCACTGTTGAACAAATCTGCATAACAAAGGTGCACTTAGTCATGTTATTTAATGGTTATTGCACCAGACTGTTCGTGCAATAGGGCTAAGTGCAATATCTTGAACACTTTTTGGTTGTGCAGTGTGCAAGTGGACTATATGTATCTTGTGACACTGATGTGTGAAGTGTAAGTGTGTTTTTAAGCTGCAGGCAGTGCCCAAAACAAATTTCCCCTTAGCAACAATAAAGTTTATCTTATCTCATCCCATCTTAAATGCAACTCTTACAGGGTAAAACTAATGCTGTCTTTACTGAATTGATCTTTCTCTCTATCTCTGTTTATTTATCTAAAGCGTTGTATTGTCCAGAGAATCAGGAAGTGTGTGGCTTGCATTCTAGTGTTTCTCAGCATTACTGTTATAGCAAAATGCCATTCTGGCCTCTGAAAGTTGAAACAAGTGTTAGAAATGGTCGGTGGCCACATTTAAATATTGCTTTTCTATACTGAGGCGCTCAAAGTGCTTCACATCTCACCCATTCACACACAATGGGGACAAGGTGGGTTAAGTGTCTTGCACAAGAACACAAAGGAAGCATTCATCCGTGGAAGCTGGAATCACATCGGCAACCTGTGGTTCAGTGGGTCTGACCGCTCTACCAGTGCTTTTTATGTTGAGAGCAAGATTCAAACCTTCACATCAGAGGACGAATACTCTAACTGAGCCAAACTATTTCCAGTGAAAAATCAGGATGCTGGAAATGCATGAAAAAAGTGAGGAATCTAAATATAACAAGATTTGTTTTTCATGTTTAAGAAATGAGGTACAGGACCTTTAACAAAACAAATGAATTTAGGTAAACTATTCAGGAATATAGGACAATGAGATATGCCAAGTCACTATTTGGTAATCTGGAGTTCACAGTAATGATAGTGTTGGACTTTGTCACCTTAGGTCAGGACTCAAGAGGTGTTCAGTGCATCTCCTCTACTTCAGACTTCATAGATTTTTTCTGAGGGAAAACTGAAGAGATAGAAAGTGTTTGCCAAAGCTACAATCAGTGACCCATTAGGAACGCACAGACCTCTTCACCTAAAGTCCCCCATCTGATAAACAGGACAAAAGCTCTGGACATATTGCAATATTCTGGAGGCCCATCAGTATTGGAACCAACCAAATGATTATTATCTGATTTTAGGAGCGTAAAGATTATTTAAAGAACACGTAAACTTTTACATCTGATTTCAGTCATCAGAGAAACCACAATCAGAAAAAAACACATAATTTTGCTGTTTAAATATAATTTTAATAATCTTGCAAATCCAAAAATCTGATAATAATCAGATTTTAAGGGTGCATGTAACCACAGCCAATGATGAGGCTATAATGTTTTTCAATTAAAGACACCACTGTAATCTTGCTAATGAGTGTGTTACAAAACCTAAACACAATCAGAAAGTAATTTATTAAAACTAGAAACAAGTAGAAGACCACCTCCAATGCACTGAGCATGTTTTGCAATAAAAATACAATAATGATCATTATAGTACCCAGACAAAGATGCACAAAACATAATAAATATATATATATATATATATATATCTATATATATATATATATATATATATATATATATATATATATATATATATATATATATATATATATATATATATATATATATATATATATATATATGCGCACACGCACGCACAAAAGTGGCTAAATGTTTAACAGCTTTGCCTCACAGCAAGTAGGTTCTGAGTATTCATGCTCTTCCTAGTGTCTGGGTGGGTCTTTCTCCAGACCGTTTTCCCCTTCAACCCTAAAAAGTGCACAAAAGGTAAAATCTTCCAACTAAAGGTAGTCCTAACCTGGCTCAAGATCTGTAGATGGGCACTCACTCCTGACAGGATGCCCCAGCAGCATTGAAAGATGAGGCATCCTGTCAGGAGCATATTAAAAATATACCTCAATATTTGTCCTAAATTCACTACAGGGACAATTATATGCACAAGCAACCCAAAGATATTCTAATCTAGACATTTCTAGTGTCAAGTTCAAACATTGTTAGTGAAAGCCAAAGCAGGACTGGTATCAAAACGTGTATTCCCCCATGTTAAGTACTGTGCATCACCATAGCAGCAGTTGGGAAATCCCCTTGAATGTAAATAATGACAAAAGCAGCGTCTGGTCCCATTGTGTCAGTGCTTCTGCTGCTGTGGTGATCTCCACAGATAATCCTTCATCAAACCAGCACTCTGATGAGTCTGGTTTAAACAGTCTATTGTTTCAGAGGAAGGCACTCAAATATTTGTTTTTGTTATAGGGGAAGCTACAGCACACTCAGAGTTTAGACAAAGATTATCCACAGACCATGGACTTAAGCCTAAGGGAACATACGCACACCAGACAAAGTTACACAATACTGTTGTGTCAAAGCTGATCTTGACATAATGCAGTGTGTGGTAGGTGTACAGCAGGTGAAGCACACGGGGGTTTCCAGAAGATGTGCTCTTTATTTGAACCTAAATGAAGGCACTTTACGTAATAATGGATTAGTGCAACAGGGCATATCCAAATACTCAAAGTCACTTCACCATTTTCCTTTCACTGCCCACACTCCCCGCAGCAGTGGTAAGCCACTTCTGCCACAGCTGCACTGGAGGAGACTGATGGAAACATGGCTGCCAATCTGCACCTACGCCTCCACACACACAAACAAACAAAAATAAGCCAGATCAAACCTTAAAACTTGTGTGTGCCCATTTTTAATTGATCAATGTTAAAAAGCATCAAAAGTTCTCAGTAGATATGAAAACAAATATGGACAGAACAGTAAATGCACAAGTTAAAGTAACCAGAAAAATGTACCTGACTTATAACTATGAATGCGACTGTAAACCCAAACACACAGTAGGCTAATCTTCCTCCCCAGGAGCCAGAGGTCACTGCTCTGCTCGGCTCCAGAGGAATTAAAGGAACCAAATTCCCTATAGGGACATAAAGGATCAGCAGTACTGCTACTTCTAATGCTCACAACTGTACTACTACTCACTTTAATAAAGATCACAAGGCCTAAGCAAACAATTAAAAAGAGTGAAACCTTGTTATGACAAACCACCCCCACATTCATATCTTCCATAAGTTTAGTCCTCTAAGCAGCGCAGATGATCATGAAAACTGGAGAACACCATAAAACAATGAGAAAACCCCAAAGGTAAAGGTGGAGGAGCAGGTGAAGCATGGGGGGTTCCTAGAGTCATGTGGTGTAGAGCGGACAGGGGTCTCGGGCGCAGCAGAGGGGACATGATGAAAAATGCATCAGTGAGTGAACGAGACCGTGAAGCTCTGAGACTGGGCCCATGTGAAGTCAGGGGGGTTTCCATGGCAGCGACTCCCTGGCAGCGACGTGTTCAAGATGAGAGCTCCCCGTCTGCGAGAAGGGTTCAGCCCGAGTTTATACAGAGACAGTGAGAGAAGGGAGAAGAGAGAAGAGAGAGAGAAGGGAGACAGAAGGGGAAATAGCAAGAGGGGGAGAGAGAGAAAAAGAGAGAAGAGGAAGAAGGAAGGGGAAGCACAGAAGAGAAAAAGCAAGGTGGGAGAACGAGAGGAGTGGGGGGTGCAAAGTCAAGAACTAACTTCTACATTGTGGCATAACAAGCAAGGGAAGCAGAATTTTTAAAGCTGCATTGTACAATTTCATCATTTCAGTCACCCTCTTCCACAACTGCTTAACAAAACAGCTCTTAGTTTACCCAAGACCACAAGTGACAAGCAAAACTCCAAACTGTATATGTTCCTTTCAAGAGCCTCTTTGATGAGACGTTGATGTGGATACTATGAGATGTAGCGTGCTTAAATGAATGACAAGAAGAAATGGGGAGAGAAACCTGAACAGATGATTTTGATTTTAGCCCCGAGGAGCCTCACGTCCTTCTCCATTTTAAATGTCAGAGCTTCAGTCACCAATGCTGGCAGCCTCTAACATGGAGATAATCAATGTGTCACTTTGCATAGAGAGTGTGCTACTCTGAGCCCACGATGTTTCTATTGGAGACATGAGACCCACTGTTAAGCTGTGAATGAAGGATGTTCCCCAGAGCTGCACCTGTCAGGACTGCACCTTTCAGGGCTAGGTTTGTAGGAGACAGAGAAAACCGATGTTCTAGACCGAAATTTGGCCTTGTCATATGGCTTCACCTGTCCAGAGACACACCCACCAGAGTTAACATGGAAATAATAATTCCCAATTGTGGTTTACAATCACATTAAATCTCCTTAATTTAATTCCACTTAATGTTATAATTCCGGAGGTCGGGAAAGGTTGTGACTGGACAGGGACGCGAACGTATTTATGTTTACTGGAAGAAAACACACAATCAGCTGGTTACCGGCTTTTTTGTCATCTTGGTTTGTCATTACAATGCCATGGACACAAACATGATACAAATATTTGTCGCATTTGTTCCGATGATACTTAAGCAGCAGCTCAGAATTCTTTCCTCACACTTTATGTCTGTGAGCTGAGGAAGAGAAGGGAAGAGTGTCGGAGAAAGAAGGAAGAAAACAAATTGAGCCAACGGCTTCTCTACCTCAGCCCACTCCTGCATCCCGCTCGCAAATCCAAAGAGCAGTGGATGAAAGTCCGAAGCAACGACTGGTGAAGCTGGATCGTCCGGATCATTTCAGAAGGGCGACCCAGCGAACATGTGCTGAATGACTGGGATTATTTTTAAGAAAAATAAATGTTTACATGATCAAGGAATAAATTAATTAGGCTTTAAAATCGGAATAAACCACCCACTTACTTCCGAATGAAGTTTAATTCCGAATAATCCTTTTTATTAGGAATTAAGTGTTTACATGGTCTTTTTAAAGCAGAATTAATAATTTTTAAAACTCTCATGTAAATGTGCGAATTATGGAATATACCAAGAAAGCAATAACATCTCCATGGAAACAAGAAGAACATGATTGGGAGCAGGGTCAACCCCCCACAGATCTGACCTGAAGGTGATGCCCGCTTGTCTCCATGGAGATAGGCAAGTTTCCTGCCATAGTGTGTAACATTTAGACAGACAGGTGGCTCACTATGACAAATGATATAGTCCACCTTTAACTCTGGCATTCAGTGTAGATGGCAACAGTTGGCAGGGCAGACATGACAGCTCGGATTTAAAAAAAGGGGATAATTTCTGTGAAGAGACTGTCATCTTTATTACAGTCCTGCAGCATGTCCCTCTTTTTATGAAGTGTTAAAACAACCTTCCATAAGTGACTGGGGTTTATGACTACACACTGGAAGATGAAAAGACCAGAGACTCAGGTCAGCACTCTGTAGAAACTATAAAAACAACCAGAACAAAAGCAGACCTGTTCAACTGCTAAACTAATTTTGACAGAACTTATTTAGTGTTTACAATTTAGACAAAATCACCAAATTCATTCATGAATATGCCCTAAAGGGCATATCAAGTAAGAAAAGAAGAAAAAAAAAAAAAAAAAAAAAAAAAAAAGCGCATATGGACAAGTTTGGACTGTGAAGGAAGAAATAAAATTAATGGAAAATAAAGATCAATCAATATCAATATGTGGAAAAAAGGGTTTAATTCAATGTAAAGAAATTGGGTCCAAAAAGCTATGTGCCAACAGAATGCATTTTTATTACGGATGTCAACTTCTCTCATGACTGATGAAATGTTCTATACAGTCACTGGGATAATTTTGGAGCCCATTAGACCACTAGGTCCTGGTCTGGACCCTATAGTTTGGGCACATCAATAAACCAGGGTAACAATACTGTACATTTTGGCCTTTAGCTCTCAATAATACCTACTCACATTGTTTCATAGATGCTCATAAGCAGGTGGTTCTTAACTAGTGGAGATCCGACATCAACACAAACAGCAGCATCAGTATAAAAGGTCAGTGGACTGCAGTCTGCACTTCCTAAGGGCACGCAGTCTTGTCTGGCTCAATGAAACCGCAAACTGTTCATAAGCCAATTCAAAATTAATCTGTCTGAACTAAGAAAGGCGACAGAGCCAGTCAGCTTGTATATGCGCTACAATACGTCTGTGGCAATCTAATAAAAACATAATCCAACAATGTGTTACAGCATGGTGACAGCTCAGCAAAAGGGTTTGACTAATCTTAAAGCCTGGATTAAACCGATGAGGGAGGAGATTAAAAGACATATTAGAAAATGTATTTGGAAATGATCAACTGTGCAGCCAAAAATATTCATCAGTGCAATGTGCATTCTCCAAACCGAAAAGCCAACCAGATATATTAAAATGCAGTTTTTAATTTCAAAGCGAAGCCTGTCATCTTGTATAATATTAGCTCAGAATATTTTCAAGTGTAATTTAAAAGGCTCCATAGAGGCTAAAACAAAGCAATGGGCATTTGTTAATAAACTTCTATTAGTGGAGATTGAAAAGGCAGAAGAGAGCAGCAGCAGCAGTTAATGACAGTGACCCTGGCTGTGTGAATGCTCCAGAGACACATGATTATAGAGGAGGGAGAGGAGGGAGAGGGGAGAAAAAGAGAGACAGAGGGAGAGGGCTGTGGAAGTACAGGCAGGGAATCAATATGGAGTGAATAAAAGTGAGTCAGACAGGTACCTAAATTAAAAAAAAATAAAAATCTGGAGGAGCAGTTTACAGTATCATGTTCTTATGTGAATTGTGAAATATTTCTATTGATAATCAGCAAGGATTTCCAAGCCTGTGAGTCCATGTGAGAATCAGCTCAGCAAAAAAAAAAAAAAATCTGAGCTTATTGTAAATGTATACCAAGTAATTCTACCACCAAAACTTCCGCTTCAGCTATGTTTAGATAAATGGCCCTAGGTGAAAAAAAGTGAACACCCCTGTTATAAAGTCACTAGGCTGCAAAATGAATCTAAATTTAATAGATATAATACATCAGAAATGAATTAATAATTTCCTCCACAAACACCACAATATTTTATTCTGCAAAAAAACTGCTTGGTTCTGTACAAACATGTTCTGAAATCCATGCGATTCTTTGATTGTTAATATATAGATTTATTTTTGTCAGTTTGAAAAATGAGTTAAAATGTGAACTTTGAGCAGAATCCCTTTACTGTAACATATCTAAATCTAATCGCAATTAGATATTTTTCCCTAAAATGGTTCAGCTTTACTTCGCCACTTCTAGGATACGCCTGTGGCCAAGGTGAGCTGTCCTGGTGTTGTTGAAGTGGCTGCTAATCTGTGCCCTAAGGCCTCGTCAAGCATTACAGACATAAAATATATGAAAACAGGCATGAAATTCCCATGGAACCAAAAACTATGAAATGTGTAATGAGAAATATAGTCTGTGTATTAGAATCTAACTTTGTGGTAATTCATGAAGAGGAAATAAAGCCAGAAAGTCAAGAAAGAGCAGATGGGTGGAACACTTAAAAAGCAGAGTGAATATCCAGTAGTTATTCATTACGGATAGCTGAGTAATAGAGTGCGAGTTAGCAGCAGACTCACCCCAGCGCTCAAAGTTAATTCATCAAAGCTGCTATTAAGCTCCTCATATTAGGCTCGCACACACAAACCATATATGTGCAACTTGAGCGGCTCAGAGAATTAAGATCCCCTATATACCATTTCTATCCAGACTGTGATCCAATTTCAAAACAACAAATATAGACATAACAGGCTTTGATGGCGCCTGTGGCTAAGAAAATAATTAGTATGCGCTTTGTGTAAATTTCAGTTTTAACAAGACAAACAATACTTAGACACAAACGCTTTTTATTTAACCATGCCCCTGTGATAACGTGTAGGTGAATGCATCCGAGAACCAATTTCCTGCTGTCTCCTTTTAATAGATACAGAGACAGAGTGTGGAGAAGCCAATCAAAGCTCAAGGTAGTGAAACAGTCAACTACACAAACAGCCTTTAATAACTGTGATTCAAAGATGAGCTCTACCAAATCAAGGGGGGAAGCGACTGAAGTTGAATGATTAAAATAAAAGAACCCATGTGTCAAAGTGAATGGATTAGGGCTGTAGTCAACTAAAGACATTTTTGACTGACTAAAGACATGTCTTGCTCTCAAAACTATTGTGAAACTTTTCTTACTACTGTGTTATCTTATTATGTATCTGACCCAGACTGCACTCAGTTCATGCAAAAAAAACTATTTTTGCAGAAAAAGTAGTAGAAAACAATGTCTTTATACAACTAAATTGACAGATTAAATGCGGATTATGTAACTTTCTGGTGAAGGGTCCGTTAAATGCTTTTCTCCATGGGGATGTCATTGCCCTGCCTGAACTGTTCAAACAGCTACTTTATATTTATTGAAACACAGGTGGTTTTATAGCTCAAAAATACATTAAAAAAACAGGCAATCTGACTGTGAGCGGGGTCGCCTCGCCACAAATCTGACCTGTAACTTGGTCTGGTTTGGTCTCCAGGAAGATAGAAAGGTTTAAAACCATACTGTGAAGCATACCAAACAAAGCAATAGAGCTCCATGGAGAAAAGATTAAGATAAATCCTTATAACCTAAAGAAAAAGTCAACGAAAACACCATAGACTAGTTAATCGACAAAAACGACTAAAGCCTTCCAACGCTAGAATGGATAAAAACAAATAACCACAATTTTATGATATATAACTTTTCTTTATCTGGTCTTTTGCTGCTTTTTCAAATTGTTTCTGCTTTCCCCGAAGCTATTTTCATACTATCCACGTTTCAACACATTTCTAACTTTGAAATGAAATATAACTATTGAACAAATACCAAGAAAACCTGTATTTCAGAACATGATTGTAAAAGTTTATACACGCCAGGTTTTATAGATAATAAGACCCCATGGAGGACTAATGGGAGCAATCACCATTTTGCTAATTGCAACCGTTCAAATTACAGTTTCCATTTGCTGGAGATTATCTTGCAGCCTCGGAGGTCATGGTTACGACATGTTTTAAATCCTAATCCGAACATGATCCAGTCTGTTCTAATAAAATGATACTGAAGTTGAGTCCACCAGTTTAACTGACCCAGTGACACAAACCCAGAGCTGTGCACTTTCAGTCTGCATCTCACTGGAGATAACTGCACCGAGAAATGAAAGCACTTAAGATACACCGCTCCTCAACATCACATCTTTTTCCACATCCTTTTCCAATATACAACTTTCTCCATTATTATTATTACTATTGTTATCATTTTTATTTATTTACTTATTCTATTTATTTATTTTTTTCTACTCTGACTGCCAATCACCCTTTGAACCTGCTTTTTTCTAATTGTCTGTCCTTCATACGACCCGCAGTGTTACACCCACACATACATACACCTATACCCTCTTCCCTTTTTCTCTGCTGTCTAATGTATGTAAATGCACTATACCTGTGATATGTAATTGCAATGCCATATGTTTGTACACCTGGTGACAGCAAAAAAAAATAAATAAAAAAAAGATACACCGCTCCTGAGCAGTAAGTGTAAAAAGTGTTTACTATGCTCTCAATATCAGCAATTAAGTGCTTTTCAGACAAGTCAGGAAAAATCTTATCATACACTTACTCTGCACAGTCTGAAAAATGTACTCCGACTACTAAATGTATATTACATAAAAATGCCTATATTACGCTATTTTCTGATCTATGTCATAATGTTTCCTTATCAAAAACCTTCCAGAAGTTGTGTGTTAAACCTGTGTGAATGAAACAAAACTCTACATATGCAGTTTGGGGAGTTGTTATCTTGAAAGCTACCATTACATGACGTCACAAGATGGAACAGAGCATTTTGAGCTTTGGGGACGTCGACAGATTAATAATAAAGAATGTATGAATGAAACAAAACACAGATATGTTTTTGATGAGATGGTGAATTAGTTGATGGCATTATGACATGGCTAAAACCTCACAAGAATCCATTTTGTGCATTACAGGAGCTTTGAACCATTAGAACACATAGATTAATTACTTTTCATGCTTCTGTTTTGAATCCATTAAATATGAGTCAGCAGGATTCACAGTCAATATTGTTGTTATTGATGAGACTGTAATTTTCCAAAGTATGGCATTAAACTTATCTCTCTCCATAGAGAAAAGTGGCATCACCAAGCCAAGCTACAAGTCTCATCTGTGCAAATGTGAGTCTGCTCATAGTAAGAATACATGTATCACAAAGTATTTTTTAGCATTTTAATCAATATGTTTAATGTCTCATACTGTTGAACATTACAGGCAAAGCAATAACATCTCCATGGAGACAAGCAGGTAGAAGATCCCCCACTAGACAAGTTACATAGTGCACCTTTGATATAATCTGAACGGAGTACAAAAGGTTTAGGTTTTCAAGGATATCGTTTCTGTTGCAATTCACAAGACAGAAGATGATATAACACAACCAGATCCTTCAAATGCATTTTATATCAAGCTTATAAATATATTAACAAAAAATGTACAATAATAAATAACATATTTTACAAGTTATTTTATTACCTTAGGTTGCATGGGTTTTTGACATATTTTTAGAATGAGTTTCTGGTAAAAGTTACTGAAATAACCCCATTTGAATTTCTTGTGTGCGTCATATAGTTTTCATGTCACTTCACTCCTCCATTAACAAACTCCAAACTGCACAGCCAATTCTCTCATTTACATTCACAGAAAAGAAACAGCTCCGACAAAAGATTCAGGTTGCATTACTGAATAAATTGCTTCTCCTGAAAGAGTCTGCGGATATTCAAAAACATCAGACATTGCATTTTAAAAGGGATTCAATCTCACCTGTAATTTGTCCTCTGGTACTTGGAGCCAGTGGTTGAAAGCTTGGGCCAGCTTAGTCCGCACCTGTTTGCCTGAAAACAACAACAAACTTTACTCTAATATGTGAAATGAATGCCGACAGCCAACAAACGACCTTTAATGACTCTATCAGTTTTAATAAAGGGGATATTATGACCTCTTTTGGCAATGATTAGTATGATTTCAAAAGCGTATTAACACAGATGGTGGGTGGTGCGTGCTAAATGTTCATAGCCAAACGATTGCGGTAACAAATATGTAATTTTCTCCCTTACTGTGAGTCTTATTGTCGCAATTTCAGTCAAGATAATAATAGGTAAGTGAGACTGTAATCATCTTCATCGCCGCGGAGATGGAGAGCGCTGCATCCAACTACTTTGCAAGTCCAACGAGGTTGACAGCAAACAACCCTAAACTGATTTGAAAATATTAGACCTGCCTTCACAAGCAGTTACACTTCTGATGAGAACGAACATTTAAAAGCTGCAATATTTTTTTCCAAATGGAAAGTAACATGACAGCATAAAATCAATGTAGTAAAGTTTTATGATGTTTCAAAACATAAGTTATACTGTGTTCCCAATTGATCTCATTCATTCTCTAGACTTATCAAACAGATTTGTTTCTTGTCTGTTTGTTTTTCTGCTCCAATAAAAGTGGATCACTGTCTGCATCCAATTATAAGAATTCTTATTGTTAGTGAACCGAACCAGGCTGTAGTTGTAATGTGCTGCTGGCAGGCTGGCAGTTATTAGCATTACCTGTAACGATCAAACTTTGCATGAAAAGTTGGGGACTGCGATTTAAACTCAACCCAAAAAAAGTCAGAAACTACTGGTTTTCAATTTCTAGAATATGATGATGCCATGCTGTCAGGTGAGCGGCTAGATGCACTTTTGATCCATTTTCCTAATGATTATATTGTATTTTTTTCATAAATTATCTAATAGTGACCCAGAGCTTGTTATATTGCAACAAAAGAAGACCAAGTAACTCAATTTTCTTTGACACAAACCAGTAAAAAACAGATCATGCAAGCCTTTTTAATTAACTGCATGAGAAGCATTATTTAGGCCTATTATGACACTAAAAGCAAACCATCCCCACGAGCTGAGACCTCCAGGGCTTGTCCTATTTACCCACATGAGAAGATCAAGCTTTAATTTGAGCACTGTATAAAATTGACCAATCAAGACTAAAGACATTAATATCTCTGAACTGCTAAATTTGCACCATGACAACTCAAACAACGCGGCCTGTGATTATCTATTGATCTCTCTCCTATTGTTTCATTGTAAACCATGCAATTAAACAGACACTGACACACTGTGAATTCAGGGAGACCTTATGTTTTTGACAAATGTAGAACACTGCATTATTAGCCCAAACACACTGTAATTACAGATTCTGGTGTCTCATTTAGTACAAACTACCTAAAACCTTGTGCTACATAATTAAGGCTAAAACACTGCGGTTTGTTGAAAAGAAAGTTAACCATATCTGGAACTTCCAAATAATATTAATTACTTTTACCAAAAAAAAAGTTGTCTTGTTTGTGTCTTGAATTTGCTAATTGTAATTTCATCGTTTTCTCATTCACTGACAATAAACAAATCCGTAAAACAATCACCTTCAGGTATCCATTCATGTTGTCCATTTTTGAAGCATATTCATAGTGATAAATATCTATATCATTTGGATAGAAGAAAATTGAAGCATTGTCATTAATAACCCTGTGTCAGTGTACATGTTAACTTACCGTATATATAACATATTAATAATTGAAACTGAAGTGATGTGAATTTCACTTTGCAAATAACAAATGACTGCCCATTGTTGCACTCCATTAATAACACTTAAACCTGTCATAAAGTGAAAAGAACAACCATAAGACATGTATTACTTAATGCGAGTCACTATGTCTACTACAGCTCTATGATTAATATAAAATTCAAAAATGAGCCTGTTTACACAAAGTTCATAATCCTGCTATGCATCAATCCACTATGTATCAAAATCCCCATAAATACAATAGTCCATTTGCCAGTACGTCTCATTTAAACACTACATGACTGTGGTATGTTTTGGGGTCAGATGAAAACCAATGTCTGTGTCTCGCCCCCTGCGTTAGCACACTGCAGCAGCAGTAGAAATGACATACCCGGGAGTTGTAGCAGGTATTTGTAAGGCTCCAGGAGAATCCTCTCAGAGGTTGCTTCTGAGTTTCTATCCATCCTTCCACAGTTCAATCACACTTTCTGCAAGACACAAGTTGAACAAATGTTATCAGTTGAGGCCATTGGTGAATACCCTAACAAACAGTACGTTATGGCACACAAATATACACATAATATTAAAGTAGCTGTACCCATTTTTTTCTGTGCATTTGAGCAAAATGTGTTTTAGCTGAGTACAGATGTTGCATCAGCAGCTTTTAAAGTAGAAATGAGAGCACTACCTGCTGTCTACATCAAAGTATTAAGTAATTTATCCTCTGAGAATGAGAAAGTGTGCTGTTAGCATGTTAGTTGTTGTTAGCACAAACCTTCGATCTGGCCTCTGAATGTTGTGAAATGCACTTTTAAACTAATCCTACTCAATAATTAGGATGCTAGAAATGCATAAGTTAAGTGGGGAATAACTTTCAAATTTTGATAACATTAAAAATCAGGTACAGCGTCTTTCAGTGTAAAATTATACCTTAGCAATGATAAAGATTTAGCGGCAATGTGGGCTTGGAACATTTTTTGTCAAGCTTAATGCCTATGTAATGGCAAGTGCAGAAAGACACCATTATAACAAACAACTGAACAGTAGGTCTACTTATAAGTGCAAATTGAAAGCAACATTGGCTTGCAAAATTATTAGTTAGACCAGAGTCTGTAAATTTAAATGTAGCTGGTAGTGTAGAGAAACACAGGTCGTCACATGAAATAGTTCTGTGGTGCAGTCTGCTGTGTGTGCAGAACTGTGAAATCCCTAACTGCATGGTGACACACTGATCACATGACAGGGCGAGTTACAATAATTACATTAGTGGTGATGAGTCACCGGTGGACAAACATGAATGTCTAAACATTGTGAAATCTTTTAAAGTGACATTTGATAATAGAGAAAGTTTGACGATATATAATGCATGTACAGTATCATAAAATAATACTGTTTTAAGAAAAGCAATGTCAAGGTAGGTAACATACAGGTGTAAAAATACAACAGTACTGGCTTAAAAGTGCACTATAAGACTAGCATTTTTGGTGAAGGGCTAGTCATCCATTTGTCTCTATAGTGATGTTATTGCTTTCCTGGAATGTTTCACAGTATGAGATTAAACGTATCCACCTCCATGGAGACAAGGAGATGACACTACAAGGCCAAGTTACAGATCAAATGGAAAGAATGCATGTTTTTAGGCGGTTCAAGAAGATAGATATACTGTGGAACATTGCAGGCAAAGCGATAACATCTCTATGGAGACAAGCAGGTGGCAGGCTCTCCAGAAAAGCCTACAGTACAATAAAAGATTATTCACCTATAATAAATGTAAAAAATAATTACTTAATGATTAAGGATTCACAGGACAAGCTTTGCCATAACAGCTGTCATTTAGTTGTAGTAAAATACAAAGATGTACTGTGTAGGGTGACGGTGACCAGACGTCCCTACTTCCCTGGGACAGTCCCAGTTTTGAGCCTTATGTCCCCTGTCCCAGCAGATTTATCCAATACCATTGATTTGTCCCAGTTTTATACAAGGAATATCCCAGGTGTCCCTATTTTTGACCAATCTGATAATTGCCTACAGTAAAGAGAGGCATATTTTGTCATTTGTTTAGGGAAAATACAGAAAAGCTACTTAAAAATAACCAAAACACAAAGAAAATGACTATACTGACTCACCTTATTGCCTAGTGCATAACAATTTGACTTAATTACGCACTCGTTTCACAATTGTATTATTACCAACCAACCCAAACCAGAATAATACAGCTATAATAAATGTAAAAAATAATAATTACTTGATGTTTAAGGATTCACGGCACAAGTTTTGCCATAAAAGCTGTCATTTTGTTATAGTAATATACAGAGACGTACTGTGGTTACTTGACTCCACCCACCTGCACTGCTGCCTGTCAGCTGCTGTCACCCACGCCGATGTTTTTGTTAGCCACGGCTGCTAACTAGCATGAGACATCACAAATGGCCGCCAGCTACACAACGCCACATGGCATTAACCCGCTTTAAAAATAAAAACTTTGCCTTTAAAATCAATCCAAGAAGGCACGCTTATGTCACTGGCTGATCGTTGTTTTATATCATTTTAATACTGTACAAAAACGCCCAGAAATCTACATGCCAGGCTAAGCTACATCCGCTATCGCTGCTGCACACTGCTGAAGCAAGTTAGCTTTAATGCTAAATTTATATGTGGTCTTCATTCTAAACGCATGCGCATATTGGAGCCTCAATTTGGGCGCTGTCACTCATTTAAGATGCTTAGATTTCCTTCACAATTTCTCCCGATGTTACCGCTTTTCCTTTATGTACATTAGACACACTGTACCGGGCTACGATGTTGTACAAATCGAGCGTACACATGTAAAACCGCTACCTGGGATTTGTAGTTTTTAGCAAACGGGCTTCTCTCGTTCGTAAACCGTCCAATAGCGCGCCTCCGTTCGCCTTCCCACAGCTATTTTTCACCGTGGCAGCAAATCATATCATGTTATGGCATTTTGTTTCGTCTTTTATCCAATAGAGAAGCAAAACACGGATAGAGGCGGGTTTATTGTACCCGTCAATCATACGCATGAGGCGGGGAAAGGATCACACAGAGCTGGGCTGGAGAGGCAACTCAACAAGAGCCCTGCGAAAACGACTTTTACCCATCCGCATCCAACATCAACGAGGGGCAACCAAACGACGCTAAAACCTGTCTGATTTCCTACATAAATGTTCCTATGGATTACTACTACTCTTTTATCGACGCATAGGAGTATATTTCACACTGACAGCATTGGTAAGTCCGATTTCCTTTGCAGCCCGTCGCTATTTTGTTCATTTTCACTCGCTCGCTTGCCAACCTTGACGTCGCTAACTTGTTAACTGATTGAGGTGTATGTTTTGGGGTGTTTCAGGAATGAATGAGACAAACAAGGACACGAAATGCAAAGTTTACGCACAGTTTACGCACAATATCGTGGACAATGTGGAAGGGCATATGGGAAGGTGCTGGATACTTTGACGCCTGGACAGTGGGTTGTAGAGCTGAGGAATCTTTGCAAAAGCTACCGTCGAGCAGCGTATGTCACGGTGCATGGATACTTGGCAAAAAGTGATATTTCTTGGCAATTTTCGACTGTATTCGCTCAGATTGCCTAATAGATGCCACGGAAAGCGACTAAACGGTGTAGTTAACAGGTAAACTGCGTTGTCAGGCTTTCTATTGTGCCCTCGGTCGCTATCTGGGTTGACCAGTGTGGGTTGGTCATGATGGGTCGCCCTTTGGTTCACGCTCTTCTCGTACAGTGTATTAAAACTGCTTGAACGATGTTATTAAAACATTTGAGCCTTGGCGAAGCGAGACTCGTATTTCCCAACGTAGTGCATGCGTGACTCGTGTTTTTGTCCATTTCCGTGACTTGGTGCACGGTCGATGTCTCATTAAATGGACGTAAATGTGCAGTAAAGCTGTTTAAAAGCGCTTGTGGCTGTATTTAACCGAGTTGGCAGGTGTTTTACGCGGAGGTTCGGGTCGTGTGGCTGATATTATTGTTGCTGGTGGTCAGTCATTCACTCTCGAAATTGTCTGGGGCGGATCAGATCTGTCCAACCCAGGGCTCACTCCGACCTTGTCTTTTGTTTGGACAATAAAATCTTGTACTAATGCGGTGTAGACGTGTTACGAGTGTTTAGTGCAGCTTGTTTGACCTTGTTGTGAAGCGATCCGTCGACGTGTTTCTTTGTCAAAGCAGCGGCTGCACAGGCACTCCGTGAACAGTCAGCGAAATGCCAGAGCCCCGTCCATAAAGAGGGAACATTTTGTATTGAAAGAAAGTGACTTTTAATGAGCTTGCACCGCTCGTTTGTACTTTGTTAGCACGACACGCTCTCCCCGTGACATTTTAATAAGTGTTGTCGTGTGGTAGCTGTCCACAAACACTGTTGTTATCGCTTATTTTTGCTGCCGAGTGCACTCCGCAGAGAGAGCAGCGCGACTAGGCGAGACAAGGGACCCGAGCGAAGCGAAAAAGACCCCGTACACCGCGACTGCACGTCCTCCACTCCACACATCTATGTCTCTGATCCGAGCAGGTGAATTACCAACATTGTTTAAGCTGTTTGAAGCCTTTGTCGCCAACACTTCTTGTTTTAGCTCGCTGTCAGATACAGAAATGGCGTCATCCTCTGCTGTAGTGCTGCTACTCGGTGCCTCGCAGACACGGTGCACCGTAGACACTGTCCTCCCCGTGTCCTGAACTGTCTTAAACCCGTGCTTTTGTCTGGCATTGACCCATACTGCGCCGTGCATTGGATCAGCGGATACTTCTCACGTTTGCCCGTCCTCCTAAGTCTGCTGGCTGATCGAGTGACTGGCTCCACTACAGTACATTGGGCATTACATAAACGGCTTTAGGGCTCCGCGATGGAGGGTGCCACGCTTTACTTTGCAACACGGGGATCTACCACGAAATCTATCGCAATCGACTAATAGTGAGTGCACTTATTTGAGCAAAAAAAAACACCCTGCCTTAAGCGCTACAATTGTCTTTTCAATGGTTTTGCAATCTATTTATTTAATTATAAACTACCATGTGCACGCGATGTGATTATGTTATGCAGAGCAGCTTGGGGAGATGTAAAAAACAATGTAAAGTGTGCGAATGCCGCCCCAGTCTTTGAGAGCTTTGAGCACTGTAGCAGAAAAAGTGATGTCATCTTATTATAACCTGTCTCTTGTTGTGGCAGACTCAACTTGACGCTATCTGTAAGCCTTATAACTTCAACCTTTTCTTTCTTTCCCGCAGATTCAAGGCACTGGACACCTAGAGGACTTATAGAGAGATGAAGGTATGTTTCTTAAAGTGTTATAACATACTGGGTTATCTTCATTGTTTTGTGATCATAATCATTTGCCATTTGTTCAAACACAATGAACAAGTGTTTTGGAGACTGGCCAGAGTAATACGGTCTATTTTGATAAGCATGATAGTGGGCTTCTCTGGCTTCAGCTGTATTTGCGCACGCTGTTTGACAACTATAATTTTCGATTTAATGCTTTGTTATGAGATAACATGCCAAGATGGGTGATAATACATTGTACATTGGCGTACTCACAAGCAACTCCTACTGTATAATTCTTTGTTACACTGTGAAAATATGTGCTAAATGTAGACTAAGCTGTAGCAATATTGTGTTTCCATTGGGGAGTGATAGATAGCTATTTGTCAGTATGTTCTGCAGTTATGTTGTGCCTCTAGGCTGTTGCATCCTGTCCTGCTTGTCATTTGTTGCTATGAGAGCCATGTGGAGTACACGGGCTGCAAGCTGGTTTCACTTTTAAACAATACTGTGCTGTTTTGGTATATCTAGATATCGTTACATTAGTTTGAATTATAGGAAATCAATAGAACAGGTGGATGATAAAAGCACTCTGAGTTCGGAGAGAGTCAGACAAATTAGCGGCTGCTCTTGTAATGATTTGTTGTTTTGCGGCTAATGGTGCTACGCTTATTGTGGTTAATTAAACTATACCGCTGCTCGTTATAGACAGCTAAAGAGTTGACTAAAGTATCCAATTAAACAATGTAAAACAGAGCCTAACACAGTCGGTTAACATGCATAACAGACTTAACTACTGCTGCTTGGAGTCTAGCTACGCATTTCATACATTACATGCATTAGAGAGAACATAAAGTGATGCATTCATGTGTGCATATTTTTCTGAATGCAACTATACTTAATTTTTAATCAGATTTTTGTTTTGCTCTAATTAATCATTTATTGTATTTCAGATGTCAACTTTTGTACAAATAGAAAATACATGACTAAGACATGGGAAACCAGTCAGAAATTGATCTTTTCCAACACTGTGATCAAATGATTTTAAGTCTATATAAAGTTTTCTGGTTTGTATTAACTCTAATTAACAAACCATGAATCCATTGAGTGGAAAATAAATTACACTATCTTGTTGTGTGAAATTAAAAGCAATGTGTTAAAAGTTATTCGCACTTTGCAACACCAGTTAGAATTAGAGAACTATGTCAGACTGCATGTAAACAGACTCATCATTTCTTCAGCTGCAGCTGTTTTTTCATCAATGACGTGTAGTTCTGTTCCTGAATGAATACATTACACAGCGTTGAACAGTGACTCTTATTTAAAATATCTCTGTTCGCCAGTGTTTAGTAGCGATGTGACAATAAACAATGGTAAATTGGTGATAAAAAAGGTACTTTTGTATAATTATGATAATGGCCCATAAAGATAATCACCATTAAACAACTAGATCAGGCATGTCCAAACTATGGCCCGGGGGCCAAATGTGGCCCTCAGACCAGTTGTTTTTGGCCCTCAGGCTTCCAGGTGAATTGGCCCATACTACCACAAGTAGTACTTTTTACTGCATGTTTTTGAAATCTACCTTGATCAAGCAAATGTAGTTTGTCCTTTTGAGGGTCTAAGCCTGAACAAAGGTCTGGAGGGTCATTCAAACCTGTTATAAATGCACAGTTTTTAATTACTCACTGTTTTGACCTCCAGTCTATGACCCTCGATCGGCCCTCACACTGGTCTGTGTTTTAATATGTGGCCCTAGATGAAAAAAGTTTGGGCACCCCTGATCTAGATTGTGCCAACATAGGATAAATATCTTATGTTGTTAAATATATATATAAATATCTTATGTTGTTAGCTAGCTTCTTGTTGTTTTGAGTTAGTACAATTCCATAATAGTTGGTAGTAAATCGTAAAATGTAATAATTATGTAATAGTAAAACACAAAACTTATTCATGAGAATTTCATCAGGAATGCATTTTACCTTAATTAGTTGGTGTGTATATTCATTTGAATATATTTACTTAGCATAATTAAACTGTCTGGAAATTATATGATTGTTAATCTTCATTATTTTGGCCATGATTATGGTGGTGCAAAATTTCAATATTCAATTCAGTATGTATTCAGTAGTCTGCCAAGTGTGCAGATGAGCCTCATTGTTGATTTGACTTTCTCTGGCGGTGGAGGATCAGGCTTGCATAATAAAACTGATTGATCAAGTGCACATCACAATGTTGAGTTTAGGCAACAGTGGTTAGAAACACATGAACTGCAACTACACCTTGAGCTACGCTGGCTCCTCTGCTCCTGCTGGTGTCTGCTTGAATAAAACCTAATATGTAAAGCATATTAAAATGCAGCTGGATCATTGCACTGGGTCTATATTATTAGATAGTTATTATGCTGCTTTTGCCCTATTTTTATTTCTGCTGACTGAGGGAGTGTCTCTTTTTTTAAATGCACTGTAGTCTATTTACTTTGTCTGCCGCGACTGGCAGCAGCAGTGGGGTTGTTTGGGGAAGCATCTGCTCAATCTGTTGACGACTCATTCATGATTTTAAGCACTTAATGTTACTTTATCTTATGTTTGACAACAGTCTATGTGTAATTTTACTTTTCTTAAAATACTATTATTTGGACTTGTATAAGTTTACCGCATACTAAACTTAATTCGGTGGCTGCACTTGACCTAATACAGAGCACTGCAACTTTCATAGATTAGAAAACTAATGGTATAACTGTTTATTTATTCTACCTTTCATTACATAACAATATTTGAATTTGAAGATTATTTAGTTCATTGTGATGTGTGTTGTTGACACAATGATGTGTGTTGTTGACACAGCAGTTGTTTCACCAGTCAAATATTCTGCCACTTTACTCTGTGAATTACTAGTGTGCAACAAAATGTTTGTTTGGTTTGGAAATGTGAGCATTTAGAGAGAAGGCACCCAAAAATATGTCAATATTAAAGAGCAGCAATAAATAAATATAATGCACCACTTAAGTTAGTTTGTATATAATGAGTCATAAAAGTGAAGTGATTTATCTGCTCTCTACAGCTCAGAGCTTATAAAAAAATAACAAAGGTCCTCTCTAGTACAAAGAGAGAAAGAAAAAAAATAGATTGTTCCATCTATCATGTATTGAACAATACATTGATATATGTAATGATTGTGACAAGCCTTTGTCTATGTAGTGTTTTAGTTCGAGAGGGGCCATTGGCAGGCACACAAACACATTTGTCATGGACTTAAATGGCATTAGTCAGTCATTGACACAAATGACTCATTAATATGGCACAAGATGAGAAGCTTGTCTCCAGTGTGCAGCCAAAGTTAAATTATTGTATTAACACTATATTATCTCTGGCGGCTCTTTCAGAAGAAACCTAAGTGGTCACATAAATGGATGCTAATTATACTCATTATTGAATTGTCCCAGATTTGCATGAGAACAAGTGCATTCAGAAGTTCTTATGTTAGAGTTTACTGTTGTAGTTTGAAGGCACCTTGAAGCAGAGGTGCCTGGATGGAGGTGTGAGTAGTTGGGACAAAGAGGTGATTCACAGAGGGATTATGGGATGTGTGAGCTGCTGTGATGGAGCTTAAGTCTTTCCTGTATACCCCTTTGTGTTTTCTCTTGTTCTGATCGTAAGCTTGCTCTGTATGCAACAAAACTCAGTCCATTAAACGAACCCCTTGCGGTGGGAAAAGTAGTCATATAGTGCATTTTCACAGGTATTTACTAGATCAATAATTTACATTTTGTTATGTGTTCATGCGAATGATGAACACGGATGACCTGAAGTCTGATTTTTTTATTTTCAATAATCACAAATAAGTACAGAGCAATGGTTGGGGTAGATGGTAGGTGAAAACAACAATTTGCAGAGCATTCAAGCCTTGAATGTAGGACAAATCAAAGTACAACTCTGAGTAAGCTTATGGTGACGTAT